>QRAM01000404.1:35740-87644 GCA_013436055.1 Halocynthia roretzi
AAAAAGTGGCCAAGATCTTGCATTGCATGAGCAAAACCTACACTTTTCACACTTGCCCAATTCAGTCTTCTTTTTTTCAATTTGTGCACCATAGACTCGTTAATTCCCGTTTCAAATGCGAAGGTTTGATATGCCTGTAATTTCTTCCTTTATATGTAAGACAATGTGTTGCGTTCGAATTAATACATTTTTTGTCTTGGTTTGAATGCACCTGATGTCTCGCCAAATGAGGATTTTTTTCACAGGGCATATTATACGTGGGTGTAGAGCTTTTCAGCTATCTCTAGGTCATAGTTGGGTTGCGTATCATATTCGTTTTAAGTTCGAAAATTACGGTCCTTGTGGTGCATTTTATTTATGACATACTTGTATCATAAGATTTTTTCCCACAAGTTATATGTAATATTTCAGCAGGAAGTATATCCATTTGATCATTTCTAGATATCTCAAAGATCCACTGCACTCTTCCCTTCGCGACGTCCTCGACGATTTGATTGAACTCCATGGTCGTATTTCCCCGCAATCCCTGTTTTCTGAATCGCTGAAGCCATCCGTACATTCAACTGTTCATGAACTGTTAAAGGTTTGTGTTATTGCTGTCATTGGTTACGACAAGCTACAAAATTCTTCCTTCATTTTGTGCTTCTACAAATTTTTATACTCCATCTGGATCTGAAAAAAATTGTTTTACACCATTTATTCTATAGTACATACTGTGAGCTGTAGCATGCATGCGCTGAATTGCATCCTTTTTCAAGTTCTGCTTTCATTCGATTTTTCTGGTGACTGAAAAAAAGCACAAAGATGTTAATCATGAATTATTTTCGAATGCATCCGGAATTTGGTACGATTCGTTAAGGAATGCCGATTTTGTTTCAATAGAACAAATGAGCGGTCCTGAGTAGGATTTTATCCTGGAGAGACCCCTAGGGAGCTTGGATCTGGGTATTCTTTGTACATGCATTATTCCAGGATGCATGTGAACCCGACATTTTCTAATAATCCATTGAGAAAATTGGGACATTGTTTGAAGACTATCAAATAAATAAATAAAACTTCCCACCACCAGAGATTTCAGAAATACGCTTTGCTTGGAGAAAGAATTGCCCATTCAAGAAAGTGTCCAATACCCATTCGTGCAAGATTAACGCAGCTGATAATATTCCATTACAGGTTTTGCCAGATTTTACCAGACGCCTGAAGCAGAGAGAATACGACTTCATTCTGACATCACCGCTGAGAAGAAGGCTACTCCTCAAGATTTTTGTTGTGTCTTGCTTTCTGTCAAAGAAAAGATGTGAGGGTGATGCAACAGGCGGTGAAGTGGGCCGTGGTGCACCATCGGCAGTGTTGAGAAGGTTATGGAAACCTCCGTCTACCAATGGTGATTCAGTGAAGATAGATGACATCTCTGATGAGGGTTTTGTTGGAGATGAATTAGATGAAGACAATGATACCTTTCAAAACGAAATGTGGTATGAGGAAGGTGAGTTTATTGGATGCCAGTAGCNGCATCAGAAATTGAGTATATTCTCAATGGAAACCTGCTGCAGTTAAGATCTAATTTATATACCGCTATGCTCATCCATATTATTAGCAACAATGCTGAGATAGATTTGTTCCTATTATAATAATATCGAGCCTTATTAAAATTGTCATACATATTCATATTACACTTTAATGCCAAACACAGGATCCTGCAGTCAAAGAATTGAAGAATAATTGTCTTGAAAATTTTATACTTAGGGTTGAATAATCTACATTTATTTTTTGCATGAGTTTCTAAAAGGCTGAGAGCCCTGAGCAATACCACATAGCAAGGGTTTACTCTGTTGTATTATGATAAGATCTATCTTAAGAAATTTTGCTTTTTAACAGGTCGTGGTTTATTGGATGGATGATACTGCTTTTGGTTATAGTTAGTGCGTTTTTTATTGCTCACTTGTACTTGAGGAGGAGGGAAGTTTCCAGAGCTATCTCTGCTGGTACAATGCTACAAAAGGTTTTGATTGGAGTAGTACAGGTAAAATATACTACTAGTAATGAGATAGAAGAATGCGATCAAACATGTCTTCAAAAGAACATAAATAAATAAAAACAAACTAAAACAGAAGGGAAATATATTATTTGAAGATTCCTCTAATATATTTTGGTTCTCAATATCACTCAACTGTTCAAATATATATATTTTATTTGTTACGATGTCCACAGCATATTTCAATCAGCCAATATATATAGTGCTTGGATTTTTTGGGAAAATTACTGATTAAATATGAGTTTTCAAAACAGATCCTTGCTCTTCCACTTGGAGTACAGCTCGGCAAGGTATTCTGGTGCAATCCCGGTACAAATGTAATGAACGTTGCTAATGAAATCCAATGCTGGAGTAGTGAACACATTGTGTATGTGGTTATCTCTCTGGTGGTCCTTCTGCTTGTCTTTCCACTGTATGCATTAAAGCTCTATTTACAGATAAAGAGTCAGGTTAGTAGGCATTTAGTCTTGCAATTTTTTACTTATGAACTCATTGGATAGGTTTAATTTTTGTCGGTCTGAACATTACTGGTGGGAAGTTGAGTATTGTGGTCGCTCCAAAAACCCGGTTACATTAAGGCAGGGGTGGTGAGCTGAGGTAAGGCTAGATTTGCTAAGTGTTAGGGGAAGTTAATAGTAATCCTATCTATTGCCATAACCTAGGCAACCCTAACCCAATCGAATGTGCCCAGGTTTTTAGAGGAACCACATTACTAAACCAGTATCCATTATTCCCTCTAGGAGTCTGGTTGCCTTCAAACATATCCTTTGTTAAGTTGGATGAGATCTTAATAAAATTTCTATCTACTGTTTTGTCCTTCATTCCACTGAATTGAAATTTGGTATCTCAACATATTTCCCACCATGTTGGGTTTCATACAGTATTAAGTCGGTTACTTAATAATAACTGAAATCTAATAACTACTAATGTAGGCAACTGTATGTATAAGGACTGCCATTGCATGCCAATGAACACAGAAGAGTTTTGGCTAGCCACTGAGCTAAGATGGTATTTTACATTTTCAAATTCAATGAAATTTCAAAGTACATATCATAACGAGACGGCACTTGGCCACAGATGGCATCGTTGCACGAGCAAAGCGCACGCTTTCACACAGTTATAATTTGGCAGCGTTTCAATGTGTTCTGCGACATTTTATTCCAGATGCATTACCCATGCATATCCATCATGTCATATTCAAAAAAAGGGAAACATGAGAAAAGTAGACTCAGAATGTCAAGAGTGGAGTTTGAATTATTTTGTTACCGAATTAGATAGCAAAGCATCGCGTTCATTGCAACGGCACTATAGCTGTACTATTTGGCCCTCACCCAAAAATGTTTGCCGACCCCTGACCTTAGGAATTGCCCTGGAATAGATCACATAACCCTTTATTCGCTGCCATGGTAATGCTAGCAAGGAAGCTTCATCATTTTGACTAAATTGTAATATAGAGAATACAGTAATGAATTCAGTTTTTGTAATTGCTTTTCACAATTTATTTTCTGTATTTCCCTTCAGGTTGTGACTTTTAGTCAAAGACGACACGAGGCTTATTTACAATTGAAAGATTGTGAATATCGTTTCGGTTTGGACACAGCTTGGTCGTCAAGGATGTTCATCATTTTTGCTTCTTATAGACGAGCGTGGGTCTATACGCGTCCGATTGTGCATCTTATAAAGTTCGTTGTTATTTGCTTCTATGCCGGTCTGTTCCATTTCAGGTATTTTGTTATCTTACATAAAAGTTTAATTTTTTTGTCATTTATTTTCTAATTTATAGTTAGTAGAAAACACTTCAAACATTTTGAAAGTTTAATCTAGAACTGCTGAGGTAAAATTTTTCCAGCCTCATAATTTTTATTAAAGTTACTTGGTTCAAATGATGTACTTGACCAGTATGAAGATGATAATTGATTAGTAACAGGCTTATAATGTCATTCATACATGTCCAAAATATATGATTAGTTCAGTTCGAGTTTATATAGCCCATATCAAATTTGCACCAAACGGGAATTTTGCATCCCCTGGCATGCAGATCATCTAGTTGTATTTTATGCAGTTCCAATTCAGCACCAAGTCACATTATATGCGCTAGCTACTAGCCATATTATATAACAACTATAACTATATCACATATATCTTTTAATCTTTCCCTTCTGAAAATTACTATTACCAGTATTGTGCAACAGAGCTCGACACATCATTCACATATTCAAAATCTTCATGAACTGGTCACAGACTAATTGAAATTTTGGCACGACTTTATGGACTTGGGACTTGTTAGCTTATGGATTTGGATTTACCTGGGACCCTCTACCGTTCATTGAGGGACAAATAAAATTCAATGCATCAAAAATTGTGTTTATGACTTTTTTGTTGATTTTATGACTCAAGAGAACTTTTAATTTCACTCAATATTCAAACTTTCAGGTTAGAGTACTTTGTTGTTATGAAATTTGTTCTCATTATTTAGACTTCCTCAGATATCACTGATTACAGCGATCTTCTTCGTCCTAATTTTCCTCTGTGTTTTTCCAAGACAATATAGGGTGAGTACTAATAATGACTTGTGAACTTTTGACTGTGCGCACTATTACATTGAACACATTGGACTGATCTTTTCATTTATAGTGAATGTTTGTTTGGCATGGTTATTTGATCTCGATCTATGACGTCGTGAGGTAAATATTGTCTGGTTGCTTTGGTGAATTGTCAACTGTTTGATGAGTAACTATTGTGTTGCGGTGAACCCTTTGTCAGTACTCTGTACTAATGAAGGAGCTCAAACGGTTTCTTACTGTTTCATGAATATGTGGAAATTAGGTATGGTTGATGAACCATGAATTTTAAGGTAGCTTATAAAAACCTGCAAAATTTATGTTCAACTAGACTTTTGTGTTATAGAATTTAATAACTCAAAACAATTTTTCTTACTGTCACTTCACAGCTTCCTAATGTTTTATTCAAGGTTCAGTTTCATGGCAACGATAACATCGCTCCTATTTTTCCTCCTATGTAATTAATCCACCAGTTATGTATTATTGCTCGTGAGAGCTGCTGCTTTACCCGGTTCCTATTTTCACAACTCAAATGCCCACACATTTCTTTAACTGCTTGCTTGCTTGCTAAGCGGTGACCTAATAAGAGATCTGTTGTGAATCGTTTGGTTCGAGAGATGATACAAAAAAGAAAATATATATATATTCATAGATAAGCCTAGTGTATTGGATTATATCGAGTTCTATTCTTAACATGTATGAGATCTTTTGAATTTGAATGCAGGGAAATATTACTAGTACTATATGAAAAGGGATTTTATCATTGTATGGAAATGAATGGAATTTCTGGTAGTGTATTTGTCATGTTCGATTCCCAAATTTTGTACCATATTTCATAATACTTGAATGAATGAAGAGATTGTGTCTTAACAGTGTAAAATGCAGATTTGCCTAACAGTTTACCATCACTGTTGTCAAAATAGCTCTTGATAAAAAACCACAAAGAAATAAGTGATTTGATTTAACTGTCACATAACTATAACTGAGAACATAGTAGCAACCAAGTTGGATTATAGTTTGTAATTAATGCTTATTTTTTGTTTCTCCATCAACAGGTATCAAGTTACAACGCTCTCGCTCTCTGGTGCTGGGCAGCGCTCTGTGGTAATGCCGTGACTGGTGTTTTGCTGAATATAGATGGTCTTGAGAGTGCATTTATTACACCCGACTATGTTCAAGTAAAATTATAGTATTCAAATAAGGAAATGTGAGGGGTTTATCAATATTTTGAAGTTTGCTCAACCCACTTAAAGAATGGTCAAGTATTGAATGACGTTATAAAGGAAACAGTCAGAATTCAAATTTATGCTCTTTGAAGTTGGTATTATTCCCAATGTAGTTAGTAGGGAAGACGTGCAATCCAAGAGTCAAATATAGGTAAATAATTGTAGGTTTCTTTGCTTTTCATGGCATCATAATCAGTATAGGGGTGGGTATTCGGCAGAAATTTCATTTCTACACACCTACTCTAATACGATGTCTGTGGTCATGAGAGTTCAAGAAATATATTTATTTATCTAAATTGATTTTCTATAATGTAAGTCAGTCACACAATGCAACAGATCAATTTTTTACATCCAGTAAATGTTGTGTTTTTGTACTGTACATGAATGGTACTATGTCTTTGTTCAGGGAGAATTACTACTGGCAAACCTGGGCTGGCTTATTGGTGTGCTGGCATGGTTGATATATGTTCTTCTTCGTGCCAAGGGTGTAATTTGTGCAAGCATTCCATTATGGCCAACAATGATGTCGCGGGAAATCGAGAAACTTCCGGAAAATACGAAAAGGTACATTTTAGCTGGCTGCAACTCATATTTATCATTATGTAGATGCAGTTTATATACTGAAGCTATTGATTTTAATAATTCTTTTTGTCTCTTTATGATATGAGTTTAGGTAACAGTATGCTACATAGGCACATGAGCTAAACAAGAGCATGTTCCAAATGTTATCAGTGGTTATTGAATATGGCAGTAGTGCTTACACTTTGTGACTTTGTGGTATACTGGAAGTCAAATAAAAAAATACTGATGCACATGAAAAGTAAAGAAAACTTTGTTTTAAAGTTTAAAAACTTAGAAAATGAGGCCTACTCTTCTCAGATGAGATGGGGTGCACCTTGCTACCGAGGCGCTGACATGAGGTGTTAAAACAATTTGATTGTTTATTGAAAGCTTCTGCAACAGAATTTTCTACAGTCCAATATGCGCTCTCTTTGGTACTGTGTTAAGCAGTTAACATATTTTTATTCTCCAGATATATGCTAGCGGCACTTCAAGCAAGATTTACGATTCAACGTGCTACGATCGTTCCACCTTTGTTATCACCTGTTCATGAACTTGCTCACCACATTCACATCATCAACGCATTAGCTTGTGAAGCTGAGTAAGTGAAAATAGTTGAATTGATTGAGTTGAGTGAATTGATCAAGTAGCTATTGAGAAATGCCAGCTGATATCTCAGTTCTGGTTTGTCTTACTCTTCCGATCCTGGTAAACTACATTCCTTAATCTTTGGTTTTGGATCAAATTGCACTCAAGTGTCTTCAATTTTTGATTACCGTTAGTTTCAACAAGGCACATCTGACCACCAAGTCTTATCGCCTGATAGCGCACTATTTGGAAGCAAAACAAAATGAAAAAAGTGGCCAAGATCTTGCATTGCATGAGCAAAACCTACACTTTTCACACTTGCCCAATTCAGTCTTCTTTTTTTCAATTTGTGCACCATAGACTCGTTAATTCCCGTTTCAAATGCGAAGGTTTGATATGCCTGTAATTTCTTCCTTTATATGTAAGACAATGTGTTGCGTTCGAATTAATACATTTTTTGTCTTGGTTTGAATGCACCTGATGTCTCGCCAAATGAGGATTTTTTTCACAGGGCATATTATACGTGGGTGTAGAGCTTTTCAGCTATCTCTAGGTCATAGTTGGGTTGCGTATCATATTCGTTTTAAGTTCGAAAATTACGGTCCTTGTGGTGCATTTTATTTATGACATACTTGTATCATAAGATTTTTTCCCACAAGTTATATGTAATATTTCAGCAGGAAGTATATCCATTTGATCATTTCTAGATATCTCAAAGATCCACTGCACTCTTCCCTTCGCGACGTCCTCGACGATTTGATTGAACTCCATGGTCGTATTTCCCCGCAATCCCTGTTTTCTGAATCGCTGAAGCCATCCGTACATTCAACTGTTCATGAACTGTTAAAGGTTTGTGTTATTGCTGTCATTGGTTACGACAAGCTACAAAATTCTTCCTTCATTTTGTGCTTCTACAAATTTTTATACTCCATCTGGATCTGAAAAAAATTGTTTTACACCATTTATTCTATAGTACATACTGTGAGCTGTAGCATGCATGCGCTGAATTGCATCCTTTTTCAAGTTCTGCTTTCATTTGATTTTTCTGGTGACTGAAAAAAAGCACAAAGATGTTAATCATGAATTATTTTCGAATGCATCCGGAATTTGGTACGATTCGTTAAGGAATGCCGATTTTGTTTCAATAGAACAAATGAGCGGTCCTGAGTAGGATTTTATCCTGGAGAGACCCCTAGGGAGCTTGGATCTGGGTATTCTTTGTACATGCATTATTCCAGGATGCATGTGAACCCGACATTTTCTAATAATCCATTGAGAAAATTGGGACATTGTATGAAGACTATCAAATATATAAATAAAGCTTCCCACCTATAGAGCCCAATACCCATTCGTGCAAGATTAATGCAGCTGGTAATCTTCCATTACAGGTTTTGCCAGATTTTACCAGACGCCTGAAGCAAAGAGAATACGACTTCATTCTGACATCACCGCTGAGAAGAAGGCTACTCCTCAAGATTTTTGTTGTGTCTTGCTTTCTGTCAAAGAAAAGATGTGAGGGTGATGCAACAGGCGGTGAAGTGGGCCGTGGTGCACCATCGGCAGTGTTGAGAAGGTTATGGAAACCTCCGTCTACCAATGGTGATTCAGTGAAGATTGATGACATCTCTGATGAGGGTTTTGTTGGAGATGAATTAGATGAAGACAATGATACCTTTCAAAACGAAATGTGGTATGAGGAAGGTGAGTTTATTGGATGCCAGTAGCAGTATTTGTCTTAGTTGTTCATATATGATAGGTCTGTGGTGAATATTATATGTATGTGATATCATTAGTCTGGTAATTCAACATGACATACACTTCCGCTGTCGTTATCACAAAAATTAGAACAGCTCAAATACATCAAATAATCAATGGAATAAAAATCAAAACATTCTGATTGAACAATGCCGCCGAGTAAATTATGATAACAAACGCACAATTACTTCACACAATTACAAAATCAAATACAATGCTTTGGTTGAACGAAGGTTTCACAGTCGAGCTTAAATATCACAATCTTATTTTTAAGGACAAATAATCAAATTTTCTTCTACATTCTTCCTGCGACAAGACTGACTCCTTGCTAAAACCAACACACATACACACAAAGTTTCTTCTTTATTTATGATTATATTTATAGAGATTAAACATCCTCATCATCAACACATCATTCTTGTTTTACACCCTGTTTAACCGCATTGTATAGAATAAACTTCTAGAACTGCCGGCGCTACTGTTAGGCCAACAGAGGGGTGCATTACTGACCTTTACAGGTCGGAGTTACAATTATATTGTGGATTGTTTATTTATGTTGAAGTAATTTCATGTTTCTGTTGACATAACCACTTTTGTACAACAACTTGGCTGGATGCAAGTAGCTGGTCTTACCTGGTGTTGGCTTCAGCTCACAATATTCATTACCATCACAAATTCACAATAAGAATTAAATCACTGTAGGTCGACTTTACTGATCAAGTATATTGAACTGAAGCGAACCGTATAAATAATTGGTAGTAATTTTACTCCCTATAATTATAGTTCCTTGCCCTTTATTGCCTCTTTAATGTGCCTGTGCAGTTTGACTCCACATCTGTATAACTGATTAGGCTTCATCTTGAATTTGTTAGTTTATTATGGAAAGCCAATCATGTGCCGAAACGTAAGTGCAATTGAACATACTAAGATAACCGGTGGTTATTGCTGCATAGTCAGTGTAAGAAGGAGACTAAACAGTGCTACAGGACATATTTTATTCGTTGTTACATTTGTAACAAGAAATGAAATGATATGTACTTTGCTGAATCATTCCTACGATCTAGAACTGAACGTTACAGAACATGCGCATTGACGAATTTATTCAGGTATCAAGTCCTGTTAATCCTAAATCCGGATATTTGTATATATTAATTGTAGAACGTTATGACAGCTGCGATTTTCTGGGGAAGTGATTTGTTTAATAACATTAATGTTGAAGTTCTTACCCGAATATAATGATAAAGAGACTTGTAATGCTTTGTGTGAGTGTGAAAAATTGAAATGCTTGAGCTAGTGTGAAAAAAGAAGGGAGCACAGTGATTGTTCGTTTGTTAACTGCTTATTTCAGGATAAATGACTCGAGTTAGGTGGGATACGCTAGAAATATTAACTTATAAATATTTTCTTAAGATGATAAACAAGCTTCTGTTGTGATCTCTCCAACGCCTGAAAAAGAGGAAAGGTAATACTGAGCTTTACAGAATTTATCAATTTACCGCATATGAACTGTAGGTAAATGGACGTGGATAGCATGTTGTGAGTAAAAATTGGCTTTCAAAAAAAGTTTACTAGTCATTGATCAAAACTAGAAATTAACGAATTTTTTGTGCCAAATAATTTCGAGTTGTACGAGTCAATCATTTTATTTTTGTGTGAAAAAATAACATTTATTAGTAATTTTAGTTTTGTCAAATGGGGCTCGATGAAGAACTTACATTTATATGGAAGCACTCTGTGACACTAATGAATTTATTTTAGAATTAGGGATCCTCGCATATTTTGACTCTTATAGTAATTTCACCATGTTTTTTTTTATAGCGTGATATGATGCTTTGGAATAGATTCATATCAATCCACTGTAAATTATCATCACAATGTGTCAATGTCGATCCACTGTTTCCATCATCTCTCAAGCACTGCAGCAATTCAATATCGCTATATTTTTTGTTAATTTAGTACTACTACACTGTATAGAATCTACTACACCGAATCACTGTTTTTATACTGTTGCGTTTTCCACTTTATAATTATTTGTTATTCATCAAATTCTATTCCCTATAATACGTATGTTCATAATTGTTTCTAGTGCAGTATTGCGAAGTTTTTTTATTTATTTAATAAATAACAAATAGTTTTCAATAGTAAGTACTATGCAGTACTTTATATATAACAGCGGTGAAGCTGCTTTTGGCCGGAGTCGGTAAAAATATCTCCCGCTGCCTTTTACGTGATCATTCTCGTGTACAGAACTTGGGTGCAGTGCTAGTGTTGTTCGTGTGAAAGTCTCGTGAATTTAAGACATTCCAAGGAAGCAATAACAACTACCATATAGAACGGTCGCCAAGTTTTGCTTCTGAACTTGAACCATCGGCGATATTTGGAATTTTAACGATATTGCTAAGCTAAGAAAAAAAACAGTAAATGATGACGCTCCCACTCGCGTGAGTAAGAGATGTCGGGCATGTCGTCGTCGCAAAATCAAGAGAAACATCTGTCAACGTAAAGATAAAAAACTCCTGGTACAGAGAAGAAAAGTGGATTGAACGGGAAAACGATTCCAACTGCCTAATCAGGATAAAGGGGGAGCCTGCTGCTTTTGGCTGGAGTCGGAGTCGCAAACTTGAAAATTCCGACTCCACACCGCTGCTATATAATCAAATTGTTGGGTAATATTCGTGTATATGTTCCAGAGACGACTTGCACACGCAGGTCGGTATAATCCCAAGTGCCATCTAGCGTTTTTATTTTGTCGATATAAATACAGATGTGTACAAAAAAATATGAACGCGAAATTCGATTACCTTTATATTGAAATAAAATATTCGAAACGCACTCCTTGACCCAATTGTCAATTTCGAACAGTAACCAAATCAAATCAGACCCCAACCTTCGATTCGGAAACATCCCTCGTTTGTACATACGAATAATGAAACCTTATCTTTCTTGAATAATCCTTGTAATAGCTAGTTAATTACTCGTATAAAAGGTATAAAAAACTATCAATAAGTGTTGAGGGGAATATCATGTCACTTTTGTCCAGAGAAGTGTTTGAATATTGTATACGACCAGGAATGAACAGTTCGAAATATTTTGTATACCACAATCAATAAAAAACAAAAATAATCACAAAAATATGTTAGGGCTTGATACCTGTGTAGTAAACGATACCCTGAGTCAGTGGCCAGCAAACTTTTATTGCAATGGCCCGAATCCTCTCCCCAGTAATAATTCAAGGCCCAGCATTACATGTGAAACATACCACAGTAGCTATTATTAGATAACTGATAACTGTAGAAGTGAAACGTAGGTAAGTTGTACAATGCAAACGCTTTCTATTTACTAGTCAATTCTATCCGTGCGATTTGTGGAATTGCTTACAGTCACCTGTATTAAAGTTGGGATTAAAGTTAATTGATACAGCAACAAGTAAGTTTCTCACACTTGTATCGGCCCATTATAATTTGCTAAACGGCCCTAAATTAGGTCGCGGCCCACATTTTGCCGAACACTGCTATAAGCAATGGTGAACAAGGTGATATTTCGTTTATATATATTCATAGTATCATGTATTATATTTTTACTTGTCACCTATCTCCTAGTAATAATGCTCTTTTCTCCGTTCTTGAAACTAGCTCGTAAATCGAGGAGGTGGAACTTTGAAAGTGTTTCGTTGCTACATGTTGCTGTACAACATGTAATGCCCACTTCACTACATTTTTTAGCAGCCGTCTGAAAAGAAATTAGATACTTGGCGTTGAAAGTATCGATCTTACGTAAATGTATAGATTTATGTTCTTACAGACAGGTTCTGTATCGCGTACGACAATTTCGTACGAGATAATTTCTTACATCAAGCATTTTTAAAGCGACATTTTCCACAGAGGACATTTTCTTCCACGTTTTTTATTACATAATAATTTCCTATATTAAGTTAGGGTTTTCAATATAGCTATTTTCCACAGAATAAATTTTCGTACGCTTACAACCTTAACACCGAATTTATTCGATTGTAAGCTGCGGCTCATATATTTTTTTATCACCATTTCGTGCGGCTTACATTCAAGGGTGGCTTACAATCATGGGCGGATACATTTTTCCCTTACCATGCCGAAGTTTGGCGCCGGGTATTACGTAAATGAGGAAGAAACTGTGTGTGTGTTTAGATGTTCGTTCGCCCATAAGGGTTTTTGACTAGGCGCTCTGAAATCTTGCAAGGGGATCGTTTCCAGGCAGGAATTGGTTATGGCTACTTTTTTCATGTAGGGTCCCCAATCGTGGCCCCAGTAGGCTACCATGTGTCCAAGTGCGGTTTACAATCATGGAGCGGCCTACATTAATTTTTTAACACAATTTTGCGCGGCTTACAATCGAGTGAATACGATAAGTAGAATACAAAACCGGGAAGAAAACAAACGAGACTAATACTATACTGCTTATGATGTTAGCAATTACGTGATCACGATACTCACCGTTTCAATTTTTGTGTGTAATTTACTATTAGCTTAAGCATATACTCAGATAATGGATCGGCGAATTTAATTCATCAACTGTCTTATACAAATTAATTAAACCGGTGTCTAATTATTGATCACCTAACAAGTAAAACACGTATTAGACTAACATTTTTTCTCTGTTCCTCTCTGTGAGTTAGGAACGTTCAGTACCGTAGTATTAACTGTTATATTAATTCAACCCGCGTGTGTTGAACGAAGTATTGATCGGCAAAAGTGGTCAGTTTTGTTTTCTTTGAAGGTCTTTGATACTGTATTTTAATCTTTCGGATTGAATTCAGTCTGGGGAATAGCATTTAGGGAATTTGTATGTTATTTAAGCGCTCCGTCTAAAATAGATATATTGATCGAGCGTTTATCATTGTAGAAAGAAATTTCGTACAAGTTCATTATTTACGATACCTACGGTTCAGGGAGCAAGTATGCGGTGTCAGTGTACTGCGTTCTTTTCACGCAGTTCCAAATTTTCTGCTTGACTTTGCTTGATTTCAATCACACGGATAATCTTCCAGCTGGCAACACTATTAAACCTTTAATAAGTCGAGTAAACTCATTCATTACGTTGCTGAGCTGAAAGTTTGCAATATCCCCATGGGGTTGTCTGATACAATATTCCAACATGTTTTTATTATGGTATGCCAGGCAGGGATGTACAATACTCAAAAAGGCAGGCAATTCCGATAATACAGAAAACCGTAATTGCTGAATGACTAGAAAAGATCGATTTAGAATTCGATAAGATTTCAAGTTGATGACGATTGTGTCATGAAGCTTCGGCGGATTCTGAATAAGAAAAATGTACTGGAGCATTACATCAAGTCTTTAGATATCAGCGTTGGCGAATGCTTACTCGGTTTGAAGGTCAGAGAATATAAGATCGCAGTAACTAGTGCATAGTTGCGAAGAGCAAATCCTGTTTCCACATTCGCTCATACTTAGTACTGTATTTGAAAACAGTGTCAGCTCTGTCTGACCTCAGTACTGTATTTGAAAACAGTGTCAGCTTTGTCGTCAGACTTGACTTCCGTTCAGAAATTTCGTTTGTTGTATTGCTACAAAGACCGGTCCATCAACACTAGCTAAAGTTTGTGTTTCAACTACATTTGCTGGAAGTCTTCGTGCTTCAATAATTAAACAAACGCGTACTGTCACATGTATCTTATCCGCAGCAACCAATAGCCTGTACGAATCATTTCACTTGCAAATTCTCCTCTTCGCAGAGTACAAATCAGGTGCCTATTGTGTACTTCCAGGTTTATGACGTCGTTGGAATATCAACATACTTTCGAATAGGAAGCATTAGAAGGCAATTCAAAAATTATGTATATGGCTATAGTATAAAGTTTTACTATTTCAAAGATGTTCGGCGTCGAAAAGATAGTATTACTTAAAACTTCTTCAGTGATTGATTTATTGCATGACAGTAGCGGAACATAAAAGAGGCGAAAAGAGCAAGCAAGGACATACGACACTTCACGTGTCGATATAGTGGTAGATTGAAATCGAAGCAATCGCAACGCATGAGTATTTCACATCTAGACTGCTCAGAGCCATTTAATGCATAAATAATTCATAAAATATCTGACCTGAGAAGCGGTTGTGTAGACTGGACGGCTGCATTAACGGAATACATATATTGCATATTTGATTCGAAGTATAGTTTGCTTCTTATATGTTATGAGTATGTAGTTATTTTGCTACAAGTTAAGAAATGCAGTCTCTCCGGAAACCCCGTTAAGTTAGGTGAGGCGAGGTTAAGGTTACGGTTACTAAACCCTATTGTCTATATACTATTGATGTTAACACATCAGTCAGATCACAGGTATTGGTTGAGAACAAATTCATCTAAAAATAGTTTTTCAGATAAGGGTATAGTCATGATATTGTGATGAAATTATTGTAGAGGTGTGTGGGGATAAAAATATATATGACTTGTGAGTTAGCTTGTATTGGTTCAGATTCTACTCCCTATAAGCTTCTATGTCTTTCTACGCTTTGATTTATCTATTCTCTGTGCAACAGATTCAGTTAACGATACAATATGGCATTACCTCTGATGCTGATAGGTCTTATCTGAATAGAATGTACGATCTGTATATATCTTTGGTGGTACTATAGTATACCGTCTAACTTCAGGGATTACCGTGAATTAAAATCTAGAGCATGTGCTTTGCCTCATTTTTTGGGTTAGGTTAGAGTTACATGGTTAGGCTTATCATGTTTGTTTGAATAATTTTTGATCGAAAGTAACCAGGTAGACCTTATACTACAGTATTACCAAATCTTCTTGCAGTAGATGAGCCAGAAATATTACAAGTTAAAATCCAGGCGTGATTTTATTTATAGATATTGAGAAATTTCTCCAGTTTTGTAAAAATTCTCACGATAAGCTAACAGCAAATATGTTGACCTGCATAATAGTGCATTGCTTATTTTGCCATGCATTGTAATTACAGTACTTATTCAATTTCTCTTTTTTATCTGTAGATTTGTCATAAGTAAGGTAGATTTTCTAGTGATATCCAGAATATAAGCCAAATTGAAAGATATGGCCATGTTATTCCGCATGTCCGAAAATTCATCCGACCCATCCGGGGGCGGACGAATTTCAGGAGGCACCATCAGTCGCAAAGCACATCCCATATTCAACAATCAGAAGAGTGACCCTTTGAATAAGGTTACAGCGGATGGTGGAATATGGAATTTATTTACATGCGATGTAAGTATTTTGTTTCATTGAAATCTATGTCGAAATGGAATGCGAAAATGTATTACTGATTTTCGCCGTCATTTTGAGACGAAGCGTGTGCATAGGAATACAAGTAAATGGAACAAGCGTATTCTGTTTGGAACGAATTGCTCACTCCACTGTCAGCATCTCATTTAAGAGCTCTTTCAAGTAATGAGGATGATTAATCTTCGCGTAAACCAGAGCTACCCATAATAAGCATAAAATATTAATGACGAAAATATAAATTAGGAATTTTTATCTCGGTAAATGAGTCCAGTGCCATCTTTGTTCGGAGCTGACTTTCTCGTAAGTGCAGTTATTATTTTACTCGTAAAATTGATTTCCCATAGGATATAATAAATTAATACAGGCATTATTGGCGAAATTCGGAATTGGAAGGAAATTCAATTCCACTAGGAGACAGACACACGACAGTTTAGGGCCATAGTAAAGATCAACCATCGCAATAATACAAGATATAGTATATGTAGAAAGCGACATATGAAAACTATTAGCATTCTACTACAATCCACTTTAGCTGATCGCTAATCAAGTGAACAGAGCGCAGCTAATAAACTAACCTAAATCCCAAGATTGTGCATCCGGGCTGATGAAATATTGATTGAGAAACATCCATTGCGCTCGGTATGCTCATGCATTAACACCGTATATCGGCATACATGCTTGTCACGGATCCAACAACCCTGTAGTAACATGGAATCCAAAGGCCATTCGATATGCACCGTGTTATTACGATATTATCTTCAAGATAAGATTTGGATTTGAGTCAAAATCGTGTCGGTTTGAAAAAAATCAACTGATGTATCGCTAGAAGGTACCTCTTCTAGCCTTCCAACATAGCGAACAGCGAACAACAAAGCGATAGTAATCTCTATATTTTAATCATTAATGAAAATAGGAGCATCTATATATGGTGATATGTGAACTAAGGTGAGATTTTGAACTATAAATACGGGAGAAAATATACGATTAAATGATATGAAGATTTCTCATTCATTTTCTAAGCGGCAGTTATGACATTTTTTTAAAATAATTGATTCACAGATTTCCGATTTTTCAGCATAAAGAGATGACCGCATAACTTTATGTGCGTAATAATCATAGCCAAATAATGAGCGATTCATTTGTGGAATACATTGTAATAAAATTAATATTAGTTAACGGTAAACGCACGCAGCTTCGAGCTCTCATAAGTACCATTTTGAAACAAAATGGGAATCAGGGCTTACTGTCTTTTTACAACATTTTTTAACTGTAACCCGGAATATTGAGGTAGATTGCATAATATAATATCAATCATAAAGGTTTTCATTGCGTCTCGAGAGGATCATTCAAAATTCTTGTATGTGATATACACAATGAGAGGTTGAAGCACTTTACGGTTTATGTGGAAAAGTGGTTTAGCTGCATTGGGTTACTGTATTAATAATAAATGAAGAGCCGTCTATAAGCATACCAACAACTTGCGACAATCAGTATTTAAAAATCAATACCAATATACTGCGGTTCATATTTTAGTCTGCATAAACTAACCGTATAAACATAATTTAAAATTGTTCATGATTTTACCCTAGTAGTAATAGGTATCGATGTTTTTCGTTTATTACCTGGGGAACGGCGTTCTGTTGCCAATTCCCAGTTTATATTCAATTCCTGTACTAGGAGGGAATCAAAGACAATACTAATGTTTTACTTGTCTTTATTTGACTGAGTTACTGGATCATCATACACAGTCCATATAGGCTTGAAATGTCCCTGAAATTTATTATATTACAAAAAAATCTTGGCTTCCAGCCTCACTCCCTTTCCAATCTTAGCGCACCTCTAGTTCATGAATTCGATTTACACTGCTGTTTGTTCCCCTCCCCCTTTGTGACTACTGCTATAGCGGCAAATTTAGTGATACCCTGTGATTCTAAATTGAGGGCCAAAGCCAATAGGCATGTAGTTGTAATACTAGCATGGAACATGTATATGACTAGAGTACGAAACATGGAGACACAATTGTATATGACGATTATGTGTACCGCCATTTACTGTATACTGTACTAGATACAGGGAAAATACATTGAATGGTTACAGTGTTATGATTAAACGCTAGAGCAAGCGGATATAATATGCAAGTCTCAGAGAATGGTGAGACGTGACGACAGGGAAACTAATGTGGAATGTTTATGATTACTTGTTCTGGATGGTGGAGAAAATTAGCATTGTAAAGGAAGTTCATCATAATGGTTAATGAAGCATTAGATTTCAATATAATAAAGAAGATTTTATTTACACTGGTGTTACACGTACCTTACCTACCAGTACGCACTGTTCCAGTCTACGCAACCCTACAGAAACAGAGTATCCTCCTTTGTTATCGAGAGTGTATATATAAAGGTGACCCCACAAAAGACTATACAATAACATAGGCACGAAACTGATATTCAAGAACACAAACCTCGCCCATATTCGAAATTGAAATGCAATCGCCTGGTTTTATATTTGTCATATTGTATTTTCAGATAAATTTAAACAACCGTGATCCTCGCTTTAGACCGCCTATTTGCAGCCTCATTATAGGAATGGTCATTACGGCAACCGGCATTGCCGTCATCACACAAAGCCAGGACCAAATAGCGATGATTTGCGGATCCATCGTTACAAGCATCGGTATCTCGATATTATTGGTATCGGTTGCTTGGTTATTTGTAGCGAGGAAAAAGGTGCTAAAGGCATTAGCAATCGCCAGAAAATCGGTTAATTTGAATCCCATATGTCCTGAACACGGTATAAGAGACTCATGCAAGCAGAAAATAAGGCCTTCAATAGATCCAATCATGACAAGAGGACTCATCAGCATTCAATACCGGAGTTGCGAGGACACGATTCCGCCTGGATCGCGGAAAGGTGCTTACGGGACAAAAGCCGTGCATGTGCCGCAAAAGGATAACTTTGTTCCCGTCGAGTCGACTTGCTTTCAGTTGATCTCAAATCCTGGAGATCGGAACAGGACCTCCTCCGGGCGAATGTCCTCTTCGTTTCATAAACCGCCTAAGTATTCAGGTAATATTTTCTCTTTTCTCTCTACACCATTTCGTGTAGAAAATTAGTAGACTGAGGGTATTACCTGCTTCAAACTAACTAAACGGGAGTCGTTGAAATAAATAAGAATCACCTTTGTTGCACATCGCTTTACAACACGGTAACCATTACGCTACGACAGAAACTAATATTGGGAATTTAACGGAAATTTCGAAGATTCGCAGTTCATTTATAAGTCAATGTAAAAAAAATAACACTAAATTAACACCAAACTAAGTCGATATGTCAGTCATGTCCCACTTGTATGGTCTACAGTACCTTTGCTGTATTTACATTGGAGCCTTATACTCAGCACTTAATACATTCCAGGAGATCGTTCGAACTCAGAATTGTTTGGAGTCCGGATCAGATATTCCTATTAGAAATAAAGAGTGAATTAATCCGTTCCCAGACCCTAAAATTCATGCCCGTGTTAACAAAGTTTCAATTTTAACTAGAATTGTGCTACAATTATGCAAAACTCCCGTCGTTTTATTTGTAAAATTGTCACATTACCACCACTGGCATCACTATACTTAGTTCAGATCACTGCAGTGTATAATTTACGTTCTTCATTGTGTGTGATTGACAGAAAACTATATATGTGCTACACACAGGTATATGCCAATAATATGAGCTGAATTTTCAAGTCAACAGCATGGCCCCCCAAATTGGGACGAGCCTCCTATTTTTTCCGCAGTCGTCCATGTAAGGTAAAAAAATGTGCATCCGAAAAACATGTAATTACATCCAGTCGTGTACCAGTAATTGGAATATCGGACTAACGCTTCATGTAAAATGAGCAATAATATCTTGGGCCGACTACATGGTACATGCAATATAATGCATTAGCTATGACCACAGTCACTGCACCCGTGCATGTTATTCTATATCACTAATGGTATTTAGGGCTTGTTGTAACACTATATAAATATATTGTACCATTAATGGCGTGAGCACGTCACTTGATATAAACTCCATCCATATACGCTGGCTCCTAATCACAACAAAGGAGCAATGAATTGCCGCAAACGCGTATTGCATTAACCTTTCCCCATGCACATTCGTACGTATTCATACGTAAACACTATGTTGACGATCACATCATCAGCTATTTCTCACTGTTGTACGAGGGTGAGTCAAAATGTTTCTGCACTTTATGCCGCAGCACACTCACGTGTTGAATTTGAGCGAAATTTCCACTCCACGTGCGGGCTTGTGTGATACGTGATCACGATAAGCTGATCCATTCGTTTTTACGATATTTTCAAGTGTTGTTTTCAGTCGATGAAAAATTCCCACCCTGCTGAATGCACCAGTGAAGAACAACACGCAAAGATCCGATTTTTATGGTCAGAAGTTGTGTCAGGGGCTGAGATTTACTGGAGGCCTGGCAGACACAATATGGCAACAGTGCGCTATCGAAAAGAAGCGTCTATAAGTGGATTGAGACGTTTAAAAGTTGCCGGACAAGCATGAAACACGCAGAAGGGAACAGAACGTCCTGCAACCGCCACCATGGACGATAACGGTGAACAAGCTCGACAAATGATACTGAATGACAATGAAGTTCACCAGAGGTTATGTAGAGCCTTGAATAATCTGCAAAGAGTATGTTAACTCATCGATGGTAATGTACCGATCCGCCAGTATCATTTGTTGAGCTTGTTCACTGTTATCGTCAATAGTGAAGGTTGTAGGACGTTGTTCTTCACTAGTGCATTCTGCTAGTGGGGTGGCCACTTTCCATCGACTGAAAACAACATGTGTAAAAGTCGTACAAACAAATCGATCAGCTTATCGTGATCACGTATCACACAAGTCGCATGTGAAGTTAAAATTTTGCCCAACTTCAAAACAAAAGTGCGCTGTGGAATAAAGTGCTGAAACTTTTTGACTTACCCTCGTAAGAACGCCTTGTAGCAGCGGCTATTTCCTTGGGACATTATCTGCAAATTTGCCCCATTAATTACGTATAATCAATGACGACAATGGAATGTACGCGAACAAAAAAAGGTTATGCACCGAATTTTTTTAAGCTATATCTTGCTATACCGTATAACACAAAACTCAGGGAGAAGATTTGAAGTGTCTATGTTAAATAATAACAAACAAAAAACAAATAATGGAGAAGAATTGTCATTCATTTCGATACGCTACGCACGATATGTTTTCTTGCATACCACTGTCTGGCTGTAGTGCGTATATTTTACGGTTCGAATTACAACGTACTTTACACAGAGATCGCAATTTAGCACGACGCGCGTGGAACTTTCTAAATTCATATTTTTTACTGCGCGCATAGTTCGAACTCCGAATTTAATTTATCAAGAATTCAATATTTGAAGTCTGCAATGTGCGAAATTTTGTTCGTTCGAAGTACGAGACACCACTGTATATCATATCTTTTGCATAACAAAATGAGGTAAATAATTTAATGGCCACCATGACCTTTATAACGTAATTATCACACATGATGAAATTTTAAAACAAGTGAAACAAGTCGAATTAAGTACTCTAAAGAATTTTTGTTGCTTCTATGAAAACTAACAGTTCATTCCCATTACCATTCAAGAAGATTCACGTGTAGGGTAATCTTCTGATTTTGTTGAAACCAGAAAAAAGGATTCCGAGTGTTCATTGAGGGTGAACGCAAAACAAAAAGCAATTCTCCCAGGCGCCTGTTCTGGGTTATATTCTCGCCTTCCGTGAAATTTTCTCAATGCTTGCCAATCCACCGTTACATTCCACACAAATACTTTACTGCCTATATAGAGGACTGGCTATATTACACAAAATTTCACTACTCTATGAGTATATATACTTGACTATGGTCTTTCACTCTAGACTCCAGAGATAAAAACTTTGAGAAAACTATTGGCTCTCCTTTAAAATATGGCGAAGACACTTAACCTAATAACCAGACTATAAACACGTCCTCGTTATATGCGATTTCGGAGTTATAAAAGGAACCTATTTTTCCTTCGTTATACGCAAGAAAATTTTTCAGTTATGGGTGGGCCATTTGCGTGATGCTGCGGGAGCGTTGTGTAGCATGTACTGTGTACAGAAGTTGAGTGTCATTGTGAGCATGTGTGAGGTTTTGTGCGGTCTAGAGTCTAGATTATCTCATGGTTTACTGGTATTTTGCACATATTTTCTCCCTTTAACGGTGTACCCTGCCTCTTAAACGTCCTAGTTCTGGCCCTTCAGCAAAGCACCCTATGACATCGTTAACGCTAAAACTTGAAAGCATCAACAGGACTCAGACTGATGAAGGCACGTCAGCCTGGGCCGTTACAAAAACTTATAATTGCCTCGTGGTAATGCATTTGTTTGTTTTTTCGTATGAAATGGTGGCTGAATTATGATTGTAGGTTGTTGTCAAAACGCATCCCTATTTTCTCAATTGAAATAAGCATTACCACTATGCGAATTCACACCATGGACAGTTATTGCGGAATGCATACCTCGCATTTAACTAAGTACTGATTTACATTTATCACAAAATATTTCATATACAGCCAATGTGATTGGAGCAATGATTTCATTACTGTTATTAATATCATTGACAAAAACTCCAGTTATCTCTAGTCACCAAATCGATGACTTGAGCTGTCTTGCATGTCTTAGGCAAACTATTTTCAACGTCAGGGACTTTCAATGGATTCCCATAAACTCTGATGATCATTTTCACTAGAATGATCCGTAGGGACTATACACAAACTCAGGTCAATTGAAACTGTTCGCGGGCTTAGTGCTTAAAATTATCATCCACCTTTCTTCATCAGGTAGAGCTTAAAATGTGAGCCGGAATTGTGTAGGTCAAGATTTGAGTTTTGTCCAAAGCAAAAAATAAATTGGTATGTTCTTCTCTTGAGTATAACATGAGAAATTGATCTTTAACTAAAAGTATGGGAGTTGCTAATCAATGCAATCCCCTGTGCTTCGTAGCTAATGTAAAGATTAACCTGAGTCGTCGTTATCAACCGCGCTGAAACGTAATCCTTACATTAGTTAACTGTTATGCAGATATTGGAGAGCTATCTATCTATTGAGCAAGACAACCAAGCACTTAAACGATGACATCATTATAGATAACTTAGCTAAGTATAATGATGTAACGATATCTATAAATGTCGAGATCTATATTTGTTGCTGGAGCTAGACTATATTTCTCTCCCTTATTGCTCCACCTTGTGCTACACGAATGCTGAGATAGTGGCAAATTATGCAAATCACATTAATTTAATTTCAATTATTCACTATGTAGCATACGAGCATACCATGTAGCATACCACCTTTATTACTTTTAAACAAGAATAGAATCTTATTGTCTATCAATCATTATATCTGTTCTGCATTGGTTCACACGATCTCTGAGACAAATAATTCCGAGTCAGCTCGCGTATATAGTTCATATCTATTCTGGGAAGTTAATGTAATTGATATAATGCAGGAATGCACTATTTTTTAATGAAAATCCTTTAAAATAACATAATTTGGTAATTAGGGGCTTCCGCGAGTACTTTTTTAGGAGAGGTCAAAGGAATATATTTCAATCAGTAGAACCTCCGTTATTGTCATTAATAGGTTCTTTGAGTTAGCAGACGGTCATTACCCCGTGACTGGTACAAGCATAAAATTGTGATCAAGATTGCAACATTGAATGAATACACGATGTGAATGGTACAAGCATGAAATTGTGATCAATCAATAAAGCGCTTTATTCTACATCGCCCAAATTAGATTTCCGTAATTTTATCGAAATTGATTAAAGAAAAAAGAAACACATTCTTGAGAGCAAATTTTAATCAAAAATGTAATTCACGTGTTCATAAATAAAAGAGCTACACATGAACATGTAGAATACATTAGGAAAACTTTTTTCCATGATAATATTTAAAATGATATAAATAAAAAATAAAAATAAAATTATTGTGAACAATCAATTTGAACTACAGCCTATCTTCGCTTCGATTGATGAAAACGGTGTAACTACTGCATTTGAAATTCGAAAGTCCAACTTATGTCTACAATTACAGGATAGTTCAAAGATCTATTTAAATGTAGTGCGGGAGTGAGTGAGAATATTTTAGTTTTCATCATTCCATTGTATTAATTACAGCAGCTCGGTATGAAAATCCATCAATCATTAGCATGCGCTAATGTTAAGATGTTCACAGGAAGCGTCCGATCTTCTCGTGGCGGTCGTTTATTTGAAGACAGATACAACGCTGATAACGAATTCGCAGTTGATTCTCTGGTCGAATCGGGTAGAAATCTTCCATTTCAAAATCATCATCGACTTTCAGACGGTGAACTCAATAGAACTGACTCTAGTAGGAGACGGCCTCTATTCACTACCCAAATGAGCTTACGCAAATCGAATCACCGCGGGAATGTAATGCCGGGGTATGTTCAACGTGATTATAGGCAATTAATAACAAATTTTATTCATCACAACGAAATGAAATCATCAAAGTTCTCTAAGATTAATGAACAGCTATGTGACGACAATGATATTCCACTTTATGACAGGGATGAACGGTACAATCCTTTCAGAGTGGCAGAAGAGTATGATAGATTATTGCGGTAACATTTTTCGTTGATTAAGTTCCGTGCTTGTTAGTTATTATTCACTATTCCATATTTTGATTAGTATTATATTGTGTTACCTTTTTCATTTCTTAATTTGATATATTTTGTATATTTTTATGAATCTCGGGTTCGAGGTTTATCGTCTAGTCCACGTGTTCTTAACGTGGGCGGTACCCACTGTGGGAAATATGTACTCTAGAGGGGAAGACAGAGATCTCCTATGGGGGCACTAGGTGTTAACATTTACATGAATACACCCATCTTTAGCAAGAAATAAAATTACTGCCGTTGGCTAATCAATCTCTTTACTTAACCGAGAAATGATTCAGCGCATTATAAAAAACCTGCTAACCAAGCCGCGAAGTAGATCACAGATATGTGATAGGCGACTCGAGGTTCTGTTTGTCAAATATTGAAATTAATATTATTAACTTAGCAATATCTCACTAAGGTCAGTGGGCTTATGGGTGCGCTAGTCTATTCGGTCCACTCAATCGATTTGTTTACCTTTGCTACTAAGTATAATTACAACGAAAAATCTCATACGGCATACGATAATGGCCCATCGCATCAGAAATAATTAGAATTGTAATGAGTGTTCTGTTTACAAATGTTATTCAGTTCAAACATGCATTTCTACAGGTGTATGAATTGAGATGGGTCTGAAATACTCAAGTAATTGAGAGGCAATAGTGCATATTTTTTCCAGATGTGGGAGAGAGCTAAACTCCTGCACTGCGCAACGTATAACATTTTGTCGGTCAATAACAGTCTCAGAAATATAAATTGTACATTTATTGTCTAAATTTTGATTTTTACATAATTTTGCAGTAACTATAGCACTGTTAGATTGAATAGGAAATTAAGTCGCTAAGGCGAATCGTTTTATTCGGTTCAGCATGCAGAAGACGCTATATTTCCGTCAAAAGTTATTCGAATTCAGAAATTATATTACACCGCATACTACTAAAATTTTTATCTTTTTTCTTGTCTCAAGTTCTAGAGGTCGAAATGTAGCACAATATCAGACTAGGTCTTTACGTATGTAGTAGGTACGGTTGCAATGTCAAAAAATAATGAAGCATGTAATCTTTACACCTGCGAATAGCCTTGACGCCGAGATATGAAATATTTTCATTTGTTAATAACTTCTCCCTGGTGTGAACGGTAGAACATAACTTATAAAACATTTCCGTACATTTACTATTGATTATTCCGAGTATATTTTACAATGCATTCTGAAGATGAATATTACCGCGAAGGAGGCGCTTTTCATCTCATAAATCAACAAAGAAGTGTTTTGCTTTGTGCTTACTTATTTTATTACCGATTTTGTTTATTTACGAAGAGGAGATACTTGGAATATTAACTATTCTAGTATGAATAACGCTCGAATGCAGTGACACGTTAGCGCTCTCACTTTTTTACTGAAATTATTCTGCCAATAACATAGGGTTGAAGATGTAATAAGGAAAGTGATGCGGCAGAGAGATGTTAAATTATACCTGCTAAATAAAAAAATATTCCAGGTTCTAGTAGAAGGAGGCTAGAGATGAATAAAATAGAATTCGGGTAGATACGATATATTGAAAATGAACTTGGTTGGGACAAGAAGAGTTATCTAAGCGTTATGATGATATCTATTTTTTTTCTACCCTCCTATGTGACTTTAGTAGTGGATGTCGATTTCCATGACACTGTTAAAACACGAATACTAATTTCCAATTCACCGAGCTAAATTGGCCACTGCATTAACATTTCTCAGATGACAATATATTTTCTGAAATTTCGTGACTGGTATATGTTTTTCATAACAACCGTATACCGTGTTTCGTATTTATTCGATTGTAAGCCGCGGCTTATATTGTGTTATTTTCATCATTTCGTGCGGCTTACTATCAGAGGGGCTCACTTTTTTCCCTTACCATAACGAAGTTTGGCGCCGGGTACTTCTGCTATATTCTTCTTCTCATAAATAAAGGAGGAACTGTGTGTTTAGATGTTCGTTCGCCCATAACGCCACGGGATCTTGACTACGCGCTCGGAAAACTTGCGCGGGGATTGCTTTTAGGCAGAAATAGGGTATAGGCTACTTTTTTTCAAATAGGGCCTCCAATCGCGGTCCCAGTTCAGACAAGGGCTTACAATCGAGGGTGGCTTACATTCATTTTTAACACATTTTTTCGCGGCTTAAAATCAAGGGCGGCTTACAATCGAATAAATACGGTATATGAGCTTGCAAAGCAGGAAATATCCGAAGACGACATTATATATTAGAATCCAGAGAGTTAAATTATTGAATTGGTCACGATCTGTCACCGTTACATGGCTTTTCCCTTTGGGAGTTGAGTAACAGTTTAATAGATTAATTTCACCTCATTATTTCGAAGGCTATTACAGATTGAGGAAAACTATTTTTTACAGTTATCTAGCGTATTTTCAACAAGACAGAAGACTCAGATAAGATTATATAGTAGTTCATTACCATATCATTGTGTTGTTAGCTTTTATCTCAATTTTGAGAGGTGTTTATTGATCATTTTCAAGTTAAAATCCTTATTTTGATAACACATATAAATCGTGTATGCTACTTAGCTTTTCCCTGGTGATTTGCGGGATCTCGGAAAATCAATTCTATTGAGTCGTTCTCGTGTATTATGTAGTATTCTCGCGTGCTTATTCCAAGCGTGAGATTGAATTGCAAGCTCTCGTGAAATTTTGTCGTTTGAAAATAATTCCGAATCAATTAAATCAGCGTAAATTTTTTCATTAGTTATGATCAATGTAATTTCAATAGATTTTCTCCTCTTGGATTGTACGAATTAGTACATTACTTCAATAATGCATTTTTTACTTTGGTCTACCACACAACGCTATTTTCTATATACGCATGCTGCTGCTGTACTCGTATATAATATGAGGAGAACACTATATAGTTGAGAATCCTTTATCCGGAATTCCAAATCCCAAAGTTTTTTTTAATGCTGATATGATTAAATTAATAAAAAAGTATGAATAACTATATTCAGGGTAATTATATGAACTATATTTTGAATGTAATGGATATCGTGTTCAAACTTTGGTCCCGTCCCGGAAAATATCCGAAATCCGAAACAAATCTGTAATCCGGAACGCTTTGGGCCCCAGCAATTTCGAGAAGGATTCTCAACTGTATTTAATAAATGCTCAACATTAGCGAACTCGTGCTCTAAAGTTGTGGCTGTTCAGTCCTTTTGTAAACTTTACCTTTGTGAACCGAAAACTCTTCCCTGGACGATATAGTATCAGATATCAATGAACCAGACCTTTTTTCTTAAGAGGAAAATTCCATCAGTTGAGTTTTTTGAATTATACTTTGAGCTTTTTTGAATGATATCCTTTAATTTTATTCGTTTATGATGTGCAGTTTTGAATTTATAATTACATCAATTATGTTTGGGTTCCAACCAAATATGATATACACATATTTTTCTTTATTTCTCTTAGTAATTGTTGCATATAAATTAGCAAAGTTTTTACCTGCTTTGCTAAAAATAGAGCCTGACTTGTTTTCTGCCTTCACAAATGTACCTTGAGATTGAGGTAACTGCAATTTTGCTTCATAATAACTCCATTTAGCGACTCCAAAGATGGGAATTGAGTTAGTCCCTGTACGCCAATGCAACATTGAACAAAGGCTCATTTTTCCGATGTAAATTCAGAAGATAATATCGCTTTATATACCATGATTGGTATACATAAACAACCTACTATCCTGATACAGTGCATATCTTTTTACCAATAACTTTGTAGTCTTGTTTCTTTGCTGTGTTCAGTCCCCAATTAAGTTTGAAGGGTGCTGCAGGTTATTGTCATTGTGGTACAGGCACTGAAAGCATAAGCGGATTTACAAAGTAGCATGAGTATCAAATGCTACGTTTTGAGTATTTTTGTATAGTAATTTCGTGCATCAGAATATTACATTTATTTACAATAACGCATCGGTGGCAAATTCATGATACAACGATCTGCGCGAAATATAGTGAGCGACAATATAAGGTGGCGAAAGCGAAAAAATAATTATACCGCTAGATAATGGCGGTGAAGCATATACAAATTCAATAATGTACTGTACAGTCATTTTTCCAATGTTTTTATTAGTTTTGAAAACCAGAGTTCATTATTGCTTGAAGTTCAAAACGTCCAAAAACCACATCCCAAACTGTTCATTATCTTTTCCAACACCCAGAACGATCTATTGAACAACCCTGGGCAAAAATTCATTACAATTCTGAATTCTTCCTTTATCTCTTATACGAGTGTGGTTTCCATCAATTATCTTTGCTACTAAACCAAATGTATACATGGTAAATTTCTCTATATATATATAATTTCAGTTAGGGATGGATTAAGTCAGTGCGGATTCGTAGCAAATATTGACTCCCTACCTCAAGGTAAAAAAATGCATTTGAAATTCAATAGTTTATTTAAATGAACATGTGAAGTGATTAATGGCAAATTCATGTGACAGTTGTGAATATGATCGCATGCAAATCACACGAATTCAACAAGAAACTAAAAACAGTGTTATAAGAACTATCCGTTTGGTTTAAACTCATTTTAATTGGAAAATATCTTAGCCTTGGAAGCACTAGCGCATGTCGCTCGATTAATTATCTAGCGGCACTATTGTTGTTGCACTTTGGGGAACATTATTGAATTTATTTGATCGCTTTGAGCGCAGTGTGATAATTACAGATCATTGATTCTTCAATTTTCCACTAAGGCAATCACTACTGTAACAGAATCTAATATTCTGATCCGCGCGATATCCGAAAAAAACACTTAGGAACGTAAAACGTAAAAGCTAGAGCAGAGTAGCTACTCTAGCTACTATGTCAATCCGCTTATGATAATATATACACTAGAGGACAAGTAGCAGACTTGTCGGAGTGGACAAACGCTAATGGCGAAATAAGCAAGTCGAATATCTGGCGGCCTGTAGTGACAACTATGAGGTTTTTACGAGATTCATGACTGTAAATTTCATATAAAAAAAGTAAGAATTGGAATGATGGTAATATTGGACAATCACTGTTACGCTGGTGGCTCAAAAAATTGGATTTCACAACA
The DNA here is from genome assembly GCA_013436055.1 of Halocynthia roretzi. Lineage (NCBI taxonomy): Eukaryota > Metazoa > Chordata > Ascidiacea > Stolidobranchia > Pyuridae > Halocynthia > Halocynthia roretzi. The sequence goes on from QRAM01000404.1 coordinate 65,512, forward strand.
TTTCTAGTTTCCCAATCTTACTGTAACATATAGAACATAAAATCATTAGCAATCCAACGACACGAATTAAGAATTTGACTAACTGTGTATATATGAGCGCAAAAGTTTGTTTGTTTGTTTGTTTGGTTTCTTGGGGTCCAGATACATCCCAAAATAATTTATGTACTCTAGTTCGCGGTACGTATGGGGTCAGAAGGGGTAAAATTATACTCATTATCCATTTAACGCCATCCTGCGACCAAAATCGGAATCTAGCTTTTTCAGACAAGAAAGAATGCAGATATATACCGAATAAAATGTGTTAAAGTTTTCCCATGCAATCCCGAATCACCCTGTTCGTACAATCTAATGGATAACGCTATTTCATGATCTTTGTAGAAGTCGGCATCGCTAATCCCTTTTGCGCGTTTGCAGCATTGAAACATATGTGTGTGTCTTGCATGGTAAACCGCTAACAAGTATATATCGTTAATTGCTTATATCCGACCAAATATCTATTGGAAAGGTATCTTTATTTTCGTTTGTTTACACCTCGGGGAAAATGCGTGACACCTCTTCTAACATGCTTTGGCACTATAGATTTGCAAGAAGTATAAATAATGCAATAGATGAAAAATGAGAATACTGTGCCGCACAACTCACAACATTTCATGCGGATCCTTTAACAATTTGAAATGTCTTTCTGACGAGATATGATCAGACGCAGTCATACCGAACAACATGTTTTACATTAGTATATCCGAGTATTTCACTGCTCTAGAGTTGAATTATATTAAGTCATTCAATTCCATACATCAGGCATTTATTGACTAAAATTTAAAGCAATTAAAGAGAGAATATTACATATTAATACGACGGACTCCATATCATCGCAGTTTCGATGAAAAATAAAATATGGATTTTGTGGGATTTTCCGAAAGCCGACTGAGGTCAGCAGACGACACATGAAAAATTGAATCTTTGAGGTTCGGTGTTAAGCTTCAGTGAGCAGGAGTATGAGGTAATTTAGGTTCAATATGAAGACACAAATTTATTTATAGGTAGTAAATTTTTTTAACTATGCAGATAATAATACCTAACCATTCCAGTGATAGTATGCTTCAGTGAGATAATGAATAAGGTTTAAATAAATAATCGGAATTCTCATGAGCATTTTTACTCGAAAAAATTAACTCTCGTCAATGGTATTCACCTATCATATTTAATAACAGATATAGAATTTTCCAGTCAGGTGACGTAAATACAGCAGTAACAGAATCAGTTTCGTCATGAAATAAAGTTCTATTTTTGAACCAAAATAACAGTTTAAGAGGCCCTCGATAATATCATACTATCAGTGCCGTTATGTCCAGTGGTGGTCCGTGAAAAACTAGAATGGGGAGACTGCAAGCCCTATCTTTTCATTTAATATCAGCTGGGTAAAGGTAATACCTGCACTGAATGCAGCTCATTAATTTAGTGTCACCCGCCAACAAATGAATCTGAAATTAATTTTTAATAGAAATTAATTTCTGAATTTATATTGAATATAATATAAATACTTTTTTTATTATTCAAGCGTGAAGTTAACTGAGTAAGTGGCTGGGGGACTGCCGCCAATGATTATATCCAAATCCATACTCATGTATATATAATTATCCATTACAGTTACATTATAATCAGGGAATATTTATAATTAGGTTTAGGGCAAGCATTAAACATAATGTCAGAGAATTACGAGAGTTATGATTAGACTTATTACTGTAGCATATTTATATATATATATATATGTCATACATACCGGACCATAGCTGTGTTGTTGTAAGTTATCCAATGTAAGAACAATGTAATATATATAATGTTGTTAAAACAAAAAAATTAATTAATGTCAGCAAACAGTGTTAAAAAATATTATTTAATCAATAGTTCTTATTCCTCTAGGATCGGGGTACTGGGTACAGGTACAGTACAGTGGGTACAGTGCTAGTCTCTAGGGTCCTGTTATGGGATCAGGGGTGGTGTTAGTCTTACGGGTAATGGCAGTTGTGACTTTACCAGTGGAAGTTGTGTTCTTGCGAGCTTCTAACTTTTTCTTCAGCAATTCACTCACTTCCGTGAATTCCTTTGCCAATGTACTCATCTCATGATCTAAAACCTCTGAAGGTAGGAAGTAAATGTATTGAAAGAAGTGAAGCTCTGTAATATGATGTAATTATGACGTATTATGATGGAGTGACGCACTATTTAGAATGCAGTGAGTGACTTATTACCTTCGTGATTGGGTATACTCTCTTTTTCAAACGGTGTGAAAAATTTTTTAAGTTTTTTTTTTGACTCAAATGAAAAGTCTTTTCTGTCTAGGAAATACTTACGCCTGGTCTCATCCATTTCTCCTTTGCACGCTTCACGCAACTGAAAAATATGGATTATAAATTTTCCTTATATTTCTGATTAGTGGCCTAGAAAGGTAAAAGACTCATTGTGAAATAATGAGTATTACTCGTAGTACTACGAGCCTTTGTGACCCCGTCAGACAAACAATAGGATTTCATTCTCAAGACTTACAAGCACAGTCTAAAAATCATGTTTTGCCCTCCCCATAGCTAAATATATAAAAAAGGTATATACGGTAGTGTCTCTTACTTCGAACGACCCCAATTCGTACGTTGAAGACTTCTAATGCTAAATTCATGAAAAATTCGATTCGGAGTTCGCTCAGTTGCACACGTGCGTGAAAAATTGCGCTCGCTGCGTAAAGTGATCAGCAGCATGCTATAATTGCAGTGAACGGCCGAATTTGACGCGGGAATGATTAAAATTGACACTTTGTTTAACACCACTTCGGCAGAACTTATTTGAACTCGTCTTGATAAGTTAAAGGTGAAAAAAACCCCATCAAAGCCTGTAATGTACGGCAGTATGTTTGTGATTTGCCGCGGTAGTATTCCAAATTAAAACTTCGTTAACATCAGCATTAATTTTAGTGTCTAGGAACGTTTCTGTGGTTCCTCTCCTCCCCTGATGCTCTAAGCACGTGCTTATGCAGAGTAATTGTAAATTGCGGGCTGATTGATGATGTAGTAAAATACTTACATGGCAAATGTTTGGGCAGAATAATGAAGAAGGCAATTTTTCTACATTCGGAACTTCTGCCCAACCTCTCCATCCTTTTTTAGGACAAACCACAGGAACAACACATTGATCATAGCCTGTTAGATATAAAAATGCATAGTCATAATGTGCAGTGGGGACTCGTGAACAAATAGAATGAGGGTCGGGGGCTGCAAGCCCTATCTTTTTATTCAATGTCGGCTGCGAAAAGATAATTCTTTGTAAATACTTTCACCTGTTGCATTAATTCCACTAATTAAGCAAAGGAATGATATGATGTAGAGATGTATCATCTTCCTCAGAGGTTGAAGTCACTGGTGTTGTCCAAAAAAAAAAGTTGCAAATATTTTGATCAGTGATAAAATTCCCGGTAATTCCCGAGATTGGACAATAATCTGAAAACAAAAATAGGCATCAATGGGTGTAATACCTTCAGGGACAAACTGTGGTACTGTATATGAAATTATCAGCTAGATGTCGAATATAACTCACTCGCAGGAAGATAGACAATGACAGTTAGTAAACATTTACGATATCGAGTGGAAAATTACCAGACCAACTGGTAAGCATAAGATGACCTATAACACATAGTTCTGTGAAATAGTAAATTACTATTTTCGTCTGCGTTTTAGAAATCAACCTTTGGTAGAAACTATTGTGCTTATACAAAGAACTATTGACGAGGAAATTGTTAAATAACCGCTGTGATTGTGCAATAGTCTATTGCTCTATTTCCTTGTACACGAATTGATCACGTGACTAGGTACCACCCAATTGAAGGGGAAAGGTCCTAATGGCTTTATTCACAAGGACATAGCAAACTTCGATTGCGCCTAAGGTAAAACCTGAATTTGATATAAGCTATTGTGTGTATCAGACGAACTTTTGACGAGGAAATTATGAACTAACCGTTGTGATTGCGCAATAGTCTATTGCTTGACTTCTTTGTATACGAATTGATCACGTGACTGGCTACGTATTTCCGAATTGGAGAGAAACAATTTTAGCACCCCCCCTGTCTTTCGGTGCCAATGGCAACATAACCCAGACGTAGAATTAATTAGCTTTGACTGTATTTAGGGAAATTATTTTTGTTTAATTTCACATTAAATTATGTGTATTTATTGTTCAAGTTTATTGAATGGGCGCGGATTAGGGTCTGGACACGGATTAATTCACTTTCCTCCCATCCCCTAATGGGGATAATCGCTTCGGACTTCGAATAACTCAGAGTTAGTGCGGATTAACCAAATAATTACGAAGTACGGAGCACCACTCTACTATGCAATCAGACCTTATAGAATTATACTCTTTTTTGCTCCCGAACCCCATTTTGTACCCTCTGTGATACTAGAATTTTGTCATGGATGGAATTGAGTAAGGAAGTAGCATGTACACTATGTACACATGAATGAAATACCAATGATAGTTTACCGTCACCTGTTACATATACGTTGTGTCACATTTCGTAAGTATTTCTCAGAGACCTGGATCATCTTTAATTAACAAATATTCTCTCTATTATCGTGCAACCAACGGCAAAAATTGCAGCGAAACTTTAACAACAAATTTGAGCTCTAGTTTTACACATCAGCTATTTGCTAGCAATTTTGAAATTGAATACAAACGTAATATTTTTGAATGTACAGTTGTCCAACCGTATCCAGGGACAAGGTCTCACAATGATTTTTGTTGTTTCATTATTATTATCAGTTTACCAAGTCATTTTCACCAAGTCAACTATGTTGAGACGATTAATTCGAATATACAATATTTTTCGTAAACTAGCAAACGCAACACAGATACGCTAAGCAAAACCATGCAGAGCTGGTAATGGATCCTGTCAGATGGGAAATATAAATCCCAATTTCGAAGTTTTTTCTAACTATTTTTATGATCAGTGATACATGCATATGATTTATGTATAGATATCTTCGCAATATTCCTATAATAATACGAAAGACACTCTATTTGCAATATCATTGGGAGTGGGCCCAGCTTTATAATCGAATTCACATGCCAAATTCCGACTATTTTTCTAGACTTAAATAGCTTGAACGGGGGCAATGCTTTTTGCACTATCTTTATGGCGAACTTGAAGTATTTATTTATTTTGATTAACTTCAATCAATGTACTCAACTCGTCTCAATAATATACTCTACTTGACTTGTGTTGGCAGTAAAGACAGTAAAGTAATATTCCTTCATTTTTATACCTGATTAGATTACACACATGCAAAATAATAAACATGCAAATAAATAACATGCAATCAACTCACCAATATCGACCGTTTTCGTAATTTTCACCTATTTTGTTCCGCTACGTACCATTCAAACAAATATATAATCTCTATCGCTCGGGCACGCTATAAATAATATAATGCCACATTGGTATTTCTGACAGCCGGATGTTTGATATTCTATGAAATATTGTTCACTGTCAAAAACATTTATTGCAAATTCTAGATTTAAGCACATACAGCAGTAGGTTAATAACGTTTTAACGTATTGTAATATCACTGATATAGTACAGTATATTCGTGACAAAGGAAGTACAGCTATACAGCTTTACTAGTAGAGTTATAAAATTATTATTATAAAATAGAAGACGAACGACTCACTTATCGATCAGGTTCCATTGACCCTAAAAAACATCTCAGATTTTACTGGAATATTAAGTATTCAGAAATCTCTGCGTGCATTACGCATACATATAGCAATAGAATTTTTACTTCATATAAAACAGATACTTTGAGTAACCCAGCTAACAATCAAACGTTTTTGTATCGCCATTGTTCTTTTTAAACTCTCGCAAACAAAGTTCCATAAATGGTTTTGAATACGGTGGAAAACTGTGTAATAAAATATTACAGAAATAGCAATACAAAAACAAAAATATTTAAAAAAATATTCGAGCAATAGCTTTGAAAATCCAATATTAACAATATCAGATACGAAAATTCAACCATACAAACGGGTTGCAAATTGTTTGCACTTAAAATAATGAATGAAAAATGAAATTAAAGCAAATAGTGCGGTGGATAAAAACACATACGGTAACTCTCTTCTATGTTGAAGATCATTAGACCGAGTTTCGTGTTAGGTCAGACAAATTAAATGTCACCATCGATAATATAATACTATCAGTACCATTATATCCAATGGCGGCTCGTGAAAATCTACATAACAGATAAAATAATTATATAATTAGTCTTGCCGAACAGCGAATACCACAGCAACGACATACTGCTTTCCAGTTTCAAGTTTTGCTTGTACGTAGGTGTCGGTTTCGGAATTCCAAAGAAAACGACTTGCGAAAACGATATCTGTGTTTTTCCTCGGGCCGGCGATAATGTTCACTACCAGTTTGTACCTTAAAGAAAATCTTCAAATTTATTTTGTGAAACTACAATACACTGTATTTACGAGAGATTAATACGAGAAAAAAAGCATTGATATTGGTAGGGCTGCATACTCTCGGTTATCCGACATAATTGGGGGGGGAAATAACTGTCTGGAAATGTAAAATTCCGTATTTCCGCCGAAAGCGATAAATAACGTAGTGAAAAATACCGTGATCACTAAATTCACCGAAACACAAAACAGCTACATAATATTATAATAGTCTAAGAACAATACACACGCATAATAATGTGAATAACCTATTCCGATTAACTGCATGATTTTTTAGCTTTGGTTCAAATTTCCCGAAATCGGGGTCCGAAATACAGATGTTTAACAGTATATGGTTTGAGGCATAGATCAAATTCTGAATTTTACATATTTGCAGGTGAGCCGTAATAAACACGAAACTAGCTAAGGCAGGGTCGAAATAAGGTAACGTAATGCGAGACACACAGCAAAGTTTGCGGAACACCAAACACGTTTCGTTATTTCTGATTTAATAATCACCAGTGATTTGAGGTTGTCAACTGCAGATGACGAGAACACGAAGGATTATTTTGCAAACCGCATTTTATTTAATGAGATGTGAATGCACTTTAATTGTCCCTTCATAAGACAGATGAATCTGTTTCGAATCACTGTTGCATTCGTGTGTAACGTCAAATCGACACACATTGACTGGGGTATTCCACTGGCAATCAGTGGCTAGCAGAGTGTCTGACCTCGTCCCGGTGAGCATGTAAGAGAAAAGCTATTATACGTGTATATATATCAAGATTTGACTTTTCATCCGCTAGTTCATTAATAAGATTTCATCCCCTCTGTGGTCGGAGGTAATACAGGCCCGGGGCGGGAGAGTCTCCCGACTTAAAGGTCGCGGGTTCGAACCTCGTCGGAGCCATCTCCGTATCTTTCAGCAAGACACATCCACCTACAATTCGACCCACTCGTACAAATAGGGTATTGACAGCGCCGGTGACACTACAGCAATGATGGTGACCCTCATCCAGCTTATAATAACCCCTTAGATCCATTATCATTCCGTCAGTGACTCTAGGTAATACTTGTATGCTTCTGAATAACATATTGGAAGCTTTGTAAAAAAAAGTTAGCACAGGCACCAGTTTCTTTATTCATTTTTTTTATGGAATACATCTGGATCTCGGTACCGAATTTGGCATAGATTCGTTGAAAAATGTCGGCATGGTTTCAAGACTAACAAACAAACTCCTGCGACCCTCATATAGATTATCATATGATAACTGTCTATTACGATGGAATGAGTATTGAAAATATACCTTCGCAATAAATTTGTTCCCAGTATGGCCTTGACCTGATTCTTAATATCTTCACTGACTTTAGGAACGTAATCTCTGTGAAGATTTGCATCGTATTCGTGGTTGACCGAAAATATCGAATTATTCTGTAAAAAATGAACAAACCGCTGTCAGATGAACTTCCTTATTCCGACATCTAATGAATGGTAATTTCACTTGTCTGCGAAAATTATAATTGACCGATACACACCATCACAATGATTTATCATTATGTTACCAAAACGAAAAATCCCATGTAGTGTTGGTTGGATCTATCTGTACATAACTGCACTATTAATAAATTTGGATCAATACAGCAAAGGTGTACAACAAGTTCGTAGGTGCATTGCTTATTAAACATGAGTGTTATATTCACCTTTGACCCTCTACAACAACATTTCGTGAATTCGCATCTAAACTTCCTAATATTTTTGGTATTACTTTATGTCACTGGTCTTTCTGTAAAATACCACATATATCAATTCATTAAGTAAAATGAGCCAATCCTATTTAAAATGTTATACATTCCCACATTTGAGAAACAGCTAATACAATTTTTGGCTACATGGTAACTAAAAACGACTGAAAGGTTCTTGAACATTTTTGACTACAATGAATATTTTAAGTTGAAATAAATTGCATGTAATTTCATTCACACTTGGGTGAACCCATTTCAGCACTCCCCTATATACCGAAAACATGTAGATTGCCTTATGGAGAATATACTAATATTTTGAATCTAAAATTAATATTACTATACCAAAATATTTTGCATGATTTCCTTCACTCTCCTACAAGGAAAATGTTCCTTTATTTGTGTAGGTTTGAAAGATTTTTCACTCTGCGTTGTCTCTATTGTAAGCAAAAATATCAGTTTCAAATAATAACAAAAACTATAAGTTCTCACTGGAAATACTGTAATAAAATTATTACTACGTAGATTTCTTTGGGAATCTCGAGTTAGCGATGATCCTGCTGAACTCTCCCGAATGGCTGACAGACGCCGACTTTTCGTGATAGACTGCATATCTACATGTACTGATAAATCACCTATTCTACAGCAATTATCATATAGCTTGGACAAAGCTAATTACAATTTTGACTATGTTACTGTGTTATTTGAATCTTCGAACTATTCTCCTTTCTTCGAATAGTAACTTCAACGTATTTTGTCGAACTATATTCCTACTCAAGGGCTTGTAATTTTGACAACTCCGAAATGGAATCATGACGTGTTCGCCATGCTCTCACTGGATACACAGCAAAAGAGCTCTTAACAAGTACTTTTGTTCTCGAGTAACTCAGGAACAAGGAAGAATGCGGTCTCCGATATCTCGTCGAGGAGGCTTCGAGAAGGCTATCACTCCATTTGCACTATACAACCGATAGTTGTGTTTGAAAAACAGTTCTTCATGACTACGATATAATTTGCCTTTTTCGTTGTTAACAAGAAAGTTGTTTACTGAGTAGTGATTGATGATGGGATCTATATTATTGACGCACGTCACACGTCACGTCGTTTGGCCTCAGAATAGTATACGTATAAATAAAGGATACGGGCTCCCTGAGGGACCGGAGGGTATGAAATCTTACTTAGGAGCACTACATAGCTGTCCAAATAAAAACTTGGATATGTACCTATACATCACGTCCTCGATTTACGAGTGAGTTTTTTTCCCGAATCTCGCTCGTAAATCGAACATTCGTTAATCAGAGCCTATTGTTACTGGGTTGCTAGGAGATATGTGATGAGGTACCAACAGCTGCTGTTCATTCATAATTTTGTACAAAATAGTTTACACAGTTCATTCTTGGTCGTACACAGTATCTCAACACTTCTCTGAGCTAAGGTTGGGGCACATGAGGTACTACAGTCTCTGTATCATTTGATTCGAAATTAATGGAATTAAGGTTCTAAATCCTCTTAAGTCGAGGAAATGGTGAAATAGCTTGTTCATTACCGGGCATGTTTTTATCCGAGTCACTCTGATAGTTTGTTTATAAAAGTGCGAAAGTTTTTTTTTCAAATCTCTATTGATGGTATTCGGGAGCTTATGCGATGGTATTATCTATTGTCACTGACGGGATGATTATGGACTCAGGAGGTTACTATAACTTCGTCGGAGTTCACCATCATCTCTCAAGTGATCCCAGTTCCCTATTTATACAGCTGGATCGATTGTGAGCTAGTTTATTTATTTGTTTGTCGCTATTTCTGAAATGCTACTTAACACCGCCATCTAGAGGCTCAAAAACCTAATTATTCACTCATAGGTGCCAGATTTAATTTACACTGTTGGAATATGTACTGTGAACCCTTCTAAATTCATTTTCCGTGATTTATTAAGTTGAATATTACCTTGAATTGATAAAAAATATTTTGCAACAAAAAAAGAGGTGTGTTACTGTTTTTCTATCGTATTGGTATGAATGCATTAGATAAAACAAATTTACACAATTTAATTTACACTATTATTATCCCTCATTATTTACTCCCATTATGCGATTTTAACGCATCCCTCGCATGAAACGAGGATCTAGTGTACTTTTATATTCGAATGATTTTTCTACTTTTCATTCATTTTTCTTTCCTATGCCAACATGCAAATAATTAATTCTGAAAATTTTAGAAGCTAATAATTTAACAGAACATTATTTATGTTCCATAAGACGTTATACTTCATTGAGGGATTTTGTTTATCTCCATAAACTTCTTTCAGACCGAATATGAATATACAGGCATGGCCCAAGATATCGCCCCCCTGTGAACGCTTTTCTTCATCTGAATTATCATGATAATAAATCATCGTGTAGGTAATTACATACACGTTAATTAATCGTTACGCTAAATTAACTACTATTTTGTCTTGTGTAATTATTAAAGCAATGTCTCAATATTACAACAGGATAGTCATCACCAGTTGTTCTCGCTTGATGAAGATAATTTTCACTCAAATTTGTATCACTGCTGCGGTTCTTCAGGACGTGGCGAGTGAGCTGTTGGTTGCCTTTTAGTTATGTTGGTATTGAAGTAATACTACTTTCGCAGTACAGTAGTTTAGTTGTAGAATTAGAGAAAAACAAAACCTGAAAGTGAATAGATTTACAAGGAAACCTTGAGTCTTGGACCGAACTGAATCAAACAATCGTGAGTAGGTTATATTATGTTATGTATGAAGGTTATATGTGAACAGGTTTTTAGTTTACATATTTTTGTGGTCGAAGAAACGCCTGTTTTGTTCAATGGTTTTCATGTACTTGGAGCGCTGTTACTCCATCTAAAAATATTGTGATGTTTTGATTGGTTTCCCTAGCTATTTCTCTTCATAATGCTATACGGTTACGACATGATTCAATAGAACTTGCTAGTACTTTTTATGAAAATTAGTAACTATGTCTTGTTAGCGTTGATACTTCACCTTAGAAATATTGCAGTATTTTCACTGGATTCTGCAGTTATTTGATTTCACACTACTATATCTCTCACTAAATACAATATTTCTTCGATTTTCCGTAAAACGTTTTCCGAATACTCGATTATCCGAACCTGTATCCGAATCGGCAGTTAGTGATAAACCGTTATTATAACAAGATTCAAATAATATATTAAAATAACCGTGAAAAGATCATTTGTTGAACATCTGTCTAATCCAGTGGTTCCCAAACTTTTTAAGTACGTGGCCCCCTTTTTGAACGAACTTGAGACAAGTGATCCAGTTGTTGCCAAACAAATGGCATTGCTTTAACGACCTTTCTGTTTTCATGCAAAGTTTTGTCAAAATTTTACAACGACTGAATGGGCATAACCATGAGCGTTAACCATGATTTTGAATGCTAAGTAATAGTACTGGATTTAATAAGTCATATCATTATCATATCACGTGCTGGTCCCGCCAAGTTCGGATAATCAGATAATAATGGTATATTGTACTAGAAAAGTTCATTCGTATGGCCAGATATTTTGCTGTCAAATATTGCAGAAACAAGTGGCCATATGTAGAGATATTTCACGTAACACATCTGACAGTAGTACTGTACAACTTGTATGGTATACCATTTCCGTCTCTAGTCTAGTACTGAATAGTATACCATTCATTATTTCAGTCCAGTTTGTATATTATTAGAGCTAGAGAGATGTGGGGAGGAAAGGAACATTTGCAGGATAGGTTATGTCTTGAAGTAAATCAAATCACTAAACTTCGCAACATCCGTTTTGGTAAATTAGAATTATACACTCTTCCGATCTGTTCCAATTAACGTCAAATCAAGTATACTATGGTGTCGAGTGATTATTCAGATTTCTCGTAATAAGTAAAGTGTTCCTGTAAAAAAGTGCGCCCCCTTGTTTCATTACCCAAACCTAGCCAAACCAGAAATGTAGGAATAGGAAGAATGCAAGACTTTTATTTTTGCAAGAATTCGTTGACGTTTCTATACACTGTACTGTACTGTATATATATATCAAACTCTTGGAGGTAATGTGTTTGATGGATTTCTGGCTTTTGTCTGTAAATATCATAATTACCTTTGAAATTGAGCTGAAATTTTTGGAAAGTGTCGGATTCTAGATAATTGACGTGGAGTTATACTTTGTAAGCAATCTTATCGCATGCTGTAGAATAGATGATAAGAATGAGCGCTCTCCAAGCAGCGCTTTCCAGTAACTTATCCTTAGATTTCAATTTAGTTGTGATTTTAGTTACAATCTTTCACGTTCCGTACTAGGTGATAATTTTTATCATATACCAATATTAAAGTGCACATGTACAATATCGGTATTTATACGTTACAACGAAACTTAGAATTAAAGTCACTTGTTCCCCATTCTTGAATCGTAGATTACCAATCTTCAATACATAATTATATACCATAATATTCAAGATAGCATTTTTAATTAATGTATATTGTGGTTAAATGCCAATACCAAGAACTGGTGCTTCTCTTTCACAGAATTGTTATTCAGAAAAATACAGCTCTCTGCCCGACCTGCTTCATAACAAACTTGAGTAGCGACATGATTGTTGTTTTTGCAAACCGCTGTCTTTACGACCAATATAACCGATCGTAACTGTAAACTGATTAAAACGAAGCTCAATGGAAACTTCAATCCTTTACATCAAATATTTTCAGAACGCTGAAATGACCGCGTCAATTTAAACCTTTATATTTTTGTTTGAAAATAGAATCTTTTTTCCGTGTAGTCGTAACGTGTGACTGTATCCATTTAAGTTAATTCCAGGATTGACACTGCTTCTTTGCCAGTATTATTCATTGTTAAAACCTGATTTGTGGAAGTTCCGCTGCTATACAAACGAACCTTGGTACTTTCCGATCTGATCTATTTACACTCGTATTGGTAAGATCTATTGTATTTACGAGGGAATACCATTACCCCAACTATCAAAACATTATTTTCTTCCCATTTTCCTAGCAATTTTATATTAAAAAATTCCACTTGTTTGACTACTGGTTAATTTAAGGCAGCACGTCATCAGCTCATTTTTCTTTGTGGAAATTTCTGCGTGTACACATCTATAGGTTTACTCATATAGTTTAAACCTTGTAATCATTAATTTAACTATATACTGTAGTATAAAGATGCTCATCTACACTCGGTACCTTTCTTGCTTTTAAATATCTGAAAATTATATGCTTTCTCACTCTAATCATATACTACGGGATAACCGTAGTCAATAACAAGAGTCTGAACCGAAAATCTATTCTAATCCATTATTTTATTATTCATATAACATTAGATATCAAAGATATATTTCAACTACGGCCTTAGAGGAAACAATACATCACTCAGATCCATGCTAGACAATATTTCGTACGGTTTAATTCCATAATTGATTTTAGTTATTAAATAGATTAAAATTTTATTTATTTTCACCGCTTTGCCATTGTCAACCCTTACTAAATGGATAGAAGATTTCACTAGGTCGAAAAAATAATTTCCAATCTTCTTGATTATTTATGTTGGTAAATATTGTTGTGTAAGCAACATACGAATTGCGAAAGCAATTGTGTGTAAGCAACAAACAAACAGAAAAAAAAATATTGTAATTCTATACAACAATCCAAATGTGCAATCTGTAAATGTTTTTATATTTCAGTATCGATACTGTCCGCCACGTCATCATAGTCCGGTATATTTCGAGCTCCTTCAATTTCATCTGCATCTATATATTTTTCTGAATTATCAGGCTTTTTTCCTCTCAGTACATCCTGCACTTGATATTTTCCTGCTTTCTGAATGGGAATATTCATATAGTTCACTAATTTTCAAAAATATTTATGGATAATGTTTTTCTTCTGTATATGATGAAGCGCGAGATATACTTATGGAACATTAACTACGTCACTAGTGGCGCAACAAAATCTATGGAACGTTATAAGCTAAGCCTTTTGGTGGGATCTGATCCCAAAGGCTCTCAGACAAGCGCTAGATTTACTATTGTTCGAATAGCAGTGTTTCTCGCTTGTGTATATGGTATAAACGGTTAAGAAGTGAAAATATCAAGCACAAAGTTCTTCGTACTCGATTGTAGGTACTAAAATGACAGGGTAGTTTGGGAACCTGCTGTTTTACGACATCAAAAGGTTGAAGGTTACAAGGCCTATATAATCGAATCTGCAGAAGTGTATAGTATAGAATATACATAGACCTACTTTCCTCTCAGCGTGTATCATGTAGATTAGACTTAAATTGGCGATCGTCAGTACAAACATCACACCGATGAGAGATATCATTAAAACGGATAATTTCATCACGGATGGGACGTTATTAGGTGTTGAAGTTGAAGGTAAAGATGACTCATCATATGGAACCGATGTGGTAGACAGGAAAACGTTTGTGATTTCAGACACTGTAGACAGGGTTTCATCCACTGATGTAGAATGGTTGGTTGACTGGTCAACTGGAACCAAAGTTGCAGACACGGCATTGTTCATTGTTTGGTTTAATATCGTAACATTTGCAGCTACTGCTGATGAAACGGTGTACGTTTGTGTTGTCGTCTTATTTTCTCCTAAAAATAAAACTTTACTAAATAAAGAATTTGAGGGCATTGATCCGGCTGTTTTTTTTGTTATTGCGATACTTTCTGTAAAATAGCACTCTTCACGGTCTGACTGTAAGTCAATATAACCCATAAACCAAAATTTTGTGCTATTGCACGATGTACTAAATGATTTTTTATCATATACTAACTTGTGCATATGGTGCCATTGCCGATAAATCCAAGATCGCAAACGCAGGTCGTCGAGTTGAAGCAAGTTGCGTTGCTATGGCAAGTCGTTAGGCAACCACTACGGACACATCCGGCAGGCAATAATGTAAATCCAAATGGACATTCGCATGTAAAATTGCCACCAATAAATAAACACATCGAATTCGAGGGACATGGGTTCGGCATGCATGAAGTGGTACAGTGCGCTGATCCTCCTATCGTAGGCGATCGGCAAGTGCAAGTATCATTGGCGTCGTTTATGTGACAGAGTTCACCAGGAAAACATTCTTGAGAGATGCAAGAAGCCACTCCTAAAACAGCAAGATTATAAATGCTTTAAATCTATAGCTATTAAAATATTTAGAGTAGTCAACCCGAAATTATTGACGTGAAAAAAAAGAGTTTAGTATTGGGTTACATACATGTAATAAACTATAGTATTTTCTAACTTTTAGAATTAGTTCCCTACATTCGTAAATAGTCGACAATTCGTCAAGTTCAAATACTTCAATTATAATACCGGATCAGTCAGAAACTTTACCTCGTTATGAATTCTGACAATAGTATACTAACTTGTCTGAATGACCAATGTTGTGGATGAAGTGTGGTTGGATATGCTCCCATCATGTGCTCGAATTATCACTATCATTTTCAAATTATATGTTTGGTTGACTGTCAGATTCCCAACTTCAATCTGATCGGAGGAAAACGATCATGTTTGTAGTAATAATAACGTAAAGAGCTCATAGAATAATACAATAATCTGTAAAAGAATATATCAGAAGAACTAACGTTAACAAGTATAGAACTGTCCAAATTTGGTTCGTCAATACGGCCAACTTCTATTCCATTATTGCTTTCAAGAATATAAGCTATTGCCTTCTTGATTGCTGGCACTGAAACAGTAGCTCCCGTTCCATTGGTGAAAGACTTGAAGGTATATCCCTCGGTTGAAATCGATTGAATTTCTAAAATATCATATATTACTATGCCTCCATAAATAGCAATCATCTAATATCAAACACATACATTGAATAGATATGGATATAAATCAAACTCATATAACCTGTCGTTAAGATGAAGGAACTATGAAAAGCCCGCCCCGGATAATTATCTGCTCCAGTGGCTTTATGTAGTCGATAGAAGATTGAATTGTTGGTTGATCCATTAATGCAGTACTGGATGAAGTAGATTTGATCAAAACTATAAACCGTGTTTGGTGAAACTGAAAATAAAATTAGTAATCTCAAACCAAAATCGTTCCGTAATAAGGGTCTCGGATGATTAAATTATAACAATGGCTGTAACTGAATAGTATATGACTCGACTTTACTTATGGACCAATTGCAACACTGGTTGATAGAGATGTTAAAGGTCGCAATTAGTATCCCATATATAGTATCTGTTCAGTGTGTAATATCTGCCAAATTTATGACTTTAATATCTGCTGATTTTTTTCACTTACTTCTAGATTGATTGAAGCTGATAGGCAGAAGTATTTCTTTTACATCGCTCACATTTTCATTACTTTCAGCACTCTTTCTTTGGATGAGTCGATCCTCACTTGTACTAACGATAGTAGTTTCATACGAACGCTTGGCGGTGCAAGATAAATTCTGCTGAACGCTTAGAAAAACGAATTTAAAATCCAGAATGCTCCCTTGTGCGGTCATGAGTAATGCAAATTCTCGTATCGGAATTTCTGTAATATTTAATATTTATTTCTCAGTGCTGTTTCTTTGCTTCCCTTTTTGGTTTTTTCTTAGTGGTCTTATATAGTGACTTTCTACAAAGCATGGTACATTGGTTCTTTATAATAAGCGTTTCTTTCTGGTGCTGTCATTTGCGGGCTTCCCGTAAATCAAACCGTGGACACAGTGTCAAAATTCTGTCATGAAATTACCTCCACTGTTGATGAACGAATTAGTAAATTTCCCAGAATCCTTCAACAGAAGAGAATTGCCATCGGGATACGTTTGTGTGATAACCAGTAATTCGTAATGAATAATCACATTTCCGCTTGTCGTATCTTTGTCCGTTAGAACGATTCTCACGTTACTGACTATGCTGATATTAGCATATGCTGATAATAGATTCGTGTTGAGTTGTTGATATTCCTTAGTAGATGAATTACCGTGGCTGGTTGTATACGATGTATCAGCCAGCTCAACTTTCCCGAAAACTGATAACTTATCTAAAAACAACGATTATGATTCTTGTATAAAGATTGAAATAGTGCAGAATATTGCATGAACATCGTAGACAGGGAGGACTGAAAACCTCTTTAACGTCCAAAAGCGGAAAAAGGGAATCTTATATACTAAAAACATTGTGCTCATTTTCCCTCTATTTCAGCAGATTACTCTGACCGGGACCAAATGGCTTGTGGTAAGGATCCGATAAAAATGATGGGGAAATTAATTGGAAAAAATCTCGTGGGGCCCGATGCGGATATTTCCCCGGGGCCTGTCATCGCTTTCGATGACCGTATAGACTTCTAGTACTATATATAACGAATCTTATTTTATATATTCAACATTAGCTACGGCAAATGTTACTACGGTAAAGATTTCCAGAACATTGTAATAGCCTCTGGCGGTCGTATTCAAATCCACGACCCTCCAGTTGCTGAGATTTGAGACCAAGTTCACATACAGGAGATGAAACATTTTTTTCATTATTAGAAAGTAAATAATGGATTTTTCCTCTATTCCCAAGATATACCATATACAACTGTATGATATACACTGTATATTGGGATTTAGAAATGATATTTACGTGTTTTAATTGTTACGACAGAACCGTAACTGCTCTCTGTTTCACTCAGTTGTTTTCCATTCATAGCAGACGCCCTTCCCCAAATTTCGTACTCTGTGTTAGCATGCAGATTATCTAACCTACAAAGAAATACGAAAGATGTTAACAGAAGCTTTTTTTTACTACAGATTACATATTAAATTATTTATTTCCTTTAGTACACACCACTGTTGTTTAAAACATGATTGCAGTTATCTAATGTGTGCTTTCAATGATTACATGATTCATGTTTAGGAAGCAATCATCGTAATTCATAAACGGAACCAAGCACAGATGAATTACCTTTCAGCTTTTTACTTGATTTCACTTATCTTGTTACTCCTTCATGTAATTATTACCATACTTACATTACAGCATATAAGCTAGTATTCGTTGTGTTCACAAATAAATGCGTGGAGGAATTCTTCTCTCTGTATTTCACTGACCATTCGCTAATTCCGGGTAAGTGTGGTAGGAAGACAGTTACAGAGTTTGGAGTAGGGTCAGTTGTTGTTACATGAAATGGTGCTGGATCTGAATAGGAAATTGAGGAGAATATGAGTGTTTGTCAATGCGTTTAAATCAGTTTCTTATGTAAATATATGGAATTTTCATCAGCCATCGATTATAATATGTTTGTTGAAGCGCTATTTTTATAATTTATATTTCAGTCACTATGCATAGTATACTATACAGGACCCCATTAACACAAGTCAATTTTTTTAATGCTAGTCATTTGCTTTCAGTAGAAGTACAGCTACTTACTGTTGCTCTTATTCCTTTTTTATTTATTTATATACTCTTTTAAATGACATGAGAAAAACAATAATCTGATACACAAATATATAGAGTATATATTAGTCATCAATAGACTGGACTAATAGAAGCTCAGCATGAAATGCCCCACCTAAGTTGCGGGTCGTGTGCAATTGCATGGTTCGCACACCGATAAGAATGGTACTGTTTGCAATATTAATAATACTATTTAACTATCTTACGCGTTCTAATTTCGATACTTCCACTGTATTTTCCAAAAACATGATTGCTGCCAAGTCTCCGTACTCGAAAAATGTAAATAGTATTACCATAAAGACCTAGAACCTGAAAACAAATAGTAGTGTTTCAGAATAAAGTCTGTGCATAGGATTCCGTATCAACGTAAATTCACTTACATTTGCCGTTGCATTTGAAGGAAGGTATTCTGTAACAGCGGTAACATTGGTATGTCGTCTAGTTAGTTCATATTGATGTGCGATTGCATTATTAGCTGCCGTAAAATTAACTTTGAAGGAAGACGAAGTTACTTCATCGAGAACCAAGTTCGATGGAATGTCTAAAGCATATGGGAATATGAATATCAGTAATATACGATGTACCATATATCGTAGATAAGTGAAATTACCGATTAGTTATTCAGGAGCAAGTTATATCAAGTTTGATTTTATTGGAATTATTGCAGATTACTACGAAATGTTATCAATATAATAATGTTTTTCGAACATTATGTCTATGGTGTCTGAGAGATCCATATTCTGGATATGTGTTGATTGCAGAAGGTTTCAGTAGAGAGTTGACCAGTGGTGGGTTGAAGTGACAATGCGTAGGGCAATAGCTACGTGAATTATTTTTTATTTATGATTTACATTTACAGCAACGCTGCAAATTTATATTATGTTGGAAAATAGAGGCCTACAATGGTTATACAGTACACAAATTCACTTCTGTGTGTACGCCGAAATTGAGCTCTGATGTACGCGATGTAGCTAAATTTCAGAAATGGAGGAGACTGTAATTTTTTATAAACCTCTTCGAATTCATACTACCTGTTTGTTCCAAAGCAAGCGACAAGCCGAAGAGAATAAACTGCATAAGTCCACGTGAACACGAGTTGATTGGCATACTTCCAAGTAAGAATTAATTACCAATGATGTACTGCCATTAATGTAGCCAAACGGGTACTGTACTAGTTTAGTAAGGCGGTACGTCCGAAAATAAAAATGGAGCATACAAATATTTCATTATGAAGAAAACCTTGGATTCACGCTGTATTTTGATGTCAGAGGCAGTCACAACAATATGTACTGCATTTTACTGTAGTATTTCAAAATTAAGCAGTTAATTTTACTAAATTTGTCCTACATCCTTGAAATATAAGCATTCCTCATTCAAGTAACTAACTAGAACTAAATCCTTTACTTTCGAAGCCAGTCTACCTTGTGATTAACCAGATTTCTCCCTAAAACTTGTCCGTTGGTGATCAATAACTGAGTAAACTATCTGAGAAATTGTTGTCGATAGTGATCTATTTGCTAGCGGTCTAATTATAGGTTTTCTACAATGAAGTTCGTTGAAAAATCTTTTGTATAGTAGACGTGAGAAATCTACACAAACCAATAAACTAGTATGATTACCTATATGAGAGCTCCACAGTATAATCATTTTTTGATCCAATGACAGAAGTAATTGCTATGGTATTACTGAAGGCTTGTATATAATTCAAAATAAACAAATACAACATACGAGTTTTTTTTTCTGATATTCAATAGTCTCACGATACAATAGCTTCGTCAAGTTTGTATAGAAATTGAATGATGTTTCAGTTTAATATGAAAACCTATTCATCATTTTATATTTGAAAAAGAAATCTGATCGGCTGGTATAAGTTACCGCGATTTGGAAAGAAATCTCATCTTTAAATACCGAAATGAATTCATCAAGATCGAAAATTGCATTCCGTATTCCTTGTTACTGTACGCAAACTCCAGTGATCACGTAAAAGTGGATATTATTTAGATTTAGAATATTGCAACAATGAAATGGCGATGTCGATATATCTTTTATTTCAGACATCTATGAGAATAAGGGCCCTGAAACTATATTTTTCTCTGCTTTCCTGTCTGATCATAGCTCCTCGGAGCTTCAAGGTCTTAATCCCTCAATTCCTACCTCCCTTATTATTAACAGAATAAATTATATATAATCGTGTTCAACATGCTTTTTATATACAATTACATTATTGATTAAAATCACAATTTATGAAGATCAAGACATGCAGTGTCATAAACTCCCAACAAGTGTTAAAGATATTAACCCTGCAAGATTGGAGCGTGGTTAGTTAGTCTAGAGCAGTGATTCTTAAACTGGGGGCCATGGCCCAGTAGTGGGCCACAAAGACATTCCCAATGGGCCACAGAGCTATCGTGAACAGACTATGTGCCGTGCGGCTTTCCAATTATGAACCGTTATATATTTGTGTTTTGTATGCATTCGTATTTAAGGGCATTGTTCTTTACTGCACAGCGTGGAAAAGTTTAATATTGAAAAAACGTTGGGTGAAAACTGGAAGGTCGTTAAAGCAATGACATTTGTTTGGCAACAGCTAGGTTGTTATGCATGTTATTAGTTTGTTCAATAAGTGGGCCACATGTCTTAAGTTCGTTCAATAAGTGGGCCACGTACTTTAAAAGTTTGGGAACCACTGGTCTTGAGTTAATTAATAGTCAGAGTTTAAACTTTTACATAAACAATTTCTTGAAACCGAATTAATTGTATCGTCATCTCTTCTTACCGATGTCCTTTGATATCGCCAAAACTGCTATCTCTTCCTGATTGACAATCGAATTTGCGATGATGGAATCTAGAATCTCATTTGCTGTAACTGGTGAATGATTTTTGAATTAAATTATCGTCCTAGAAATTATCAAATAGCTAGAGATAATTATCAGATAATATCCTGAAATAATATTGTGGTGTAGTACAGGGTTTTACAGATAATTGTAATTTAGAAACACTACCCAGATTTTAGAGCCTCATATTCGTACAGTATGTCAGTTATCTTTATTCTAGGGTAAACTAAAGTCTAATTTCACCAGTTTACTCAAGTTAGTGTATTTCCTGGGTTCCGATTACAGAATCACTAATTCACAGGACTCTACTGCCCAAAAATCTACTGCCCAAAAATTTAAATTTACTAATTGACAGGACTTTGTAGAAATACGGTTACTCTCTTGCTTTTTAATATAACTAAATAAACAGGCATTTTGGCCATCGATGAAATCACCTTGAATCGGTCCTCTAAACATTTAGTTGCGAAACAAATACTTTTGTACTTACATTTAACACACGTAAATCCACTTCCTTCATAATAAGTATTGCAGATACAGTTGTAACTTCCTATAGTATTCGTACAGATCGCATTAGTGTCGCAGTTATGAGTGTTTCCCGTACATTCATCAATATCATTGCATGAAGTTCCATCCCCTTGGTATCCAGGGTTACATGTACAGTTGAAACT
>QRAM01000405.1:0-24876 GCA_013436055.1 Halocynthia roretzi
TGAGGCCCATGCAATGGATTCCTCTGGGCACGTCCGGGCCAAACATTCTGATTGAAGTATGCTCATAAGACAGCTGAATCTGTTTTTATACACTCTTGCTTTCCAGCACCATGTCATCTTGATACAGTGTGATCGATACGTATCGACCTGTGTGAAATATTTCAGGGTCCTGTATACATAGCCCACATAAGGCTAGTGCACTGATTTTGGTTATATTATCATTTTATTCCACGGCTTCTCTTCCTAGGTGTACTTAGTTATTATTGATTTGGAGTGTATATGTGTATGCATTTATTTCAGAAAAAAGAAGGATTCTGAAGACATGCTCACAATGTTTTTTCAGTACTGCAAAAAAGTTGTGGATGTTACAAGACAGCAATGCTTTGATCAGTTGAAACATTATGAATACCAGGTATGTCATCTCTCCTTTTATGTTTAAGTTGCCACTCAGGTGTTGAGGCGTGTTGCTATGAACCACTGTTGTATCTACCATTTTCATCTACCTTTTGTATCCAACATGTTGTAGCTAGATTAAATGAGGTTTAAACGCTGGTTAATCTGTATTCTGGGATATGAAACTATGTGACTTAGCAATGAAAGTTCATTTGCATGTTGCATGTTGCCACCCCCATTTAATCTCTCAAAGTCTTCATCTGTTCCTTAGATTTTCCCAAGGATGGATACTTAAAGGTTTATATTGCATACTTTCTGCCAGTGCTTCTTGAGTAATTGCTCTTTTTTTGCTACTCTATCAGATGAAACACTCAAAGTCAATATTCAGCAAGGAATCGCTGTACCTTCAAAAGATGAAACAACAAGTTCGAAACACAAATCTTGAAAATGCAAGACAAGCGATTCGTCAACTGGCATCTTTCATCACACTCGTTGATCAGATCATTTCTGTTCATCTCGTGGATGTGTTACGATCGTCAATTCGAAGGTTTGAAAACAATTACGTCATCGCTACCTAAATTTGAACGAATTTATTTATTTCCATTTAACTATATCCCTGTTTTATTAAAACAAATATAGCAGTTTGGTGCAGTAGCATACTACAGAGAAATTATGTAGCATTTTATTTGGTAGGTTTCTTTGAAAATATTATTTTGAATATAATATTTCCTTTGAACTTATAATATCAATATATATATATTCAATTGTAAACAGAAAGTAATTAACAGCTGGAAGCAAACTCAAAATTCATAAGTGATATCTGTCTCTAGCTATGGGATTCTTGCAAGTTGAAAGTCAAATGGGAGTGGAAAGTTAACTTAACATTTTAACATAACTTAATTTTATTTTTAAACTATGTGTGATGTTCAATACATAAAATGTTAGGTTTCGTACTTGAACCAGATTCACTACGCCCAGGAGGTTGGCAACCTGTTTGTAAATGTCAAATCACAAAGGAAAATGCAATAGTTTTCAACATAGCACTTCGAAATACTAGTCCACGAAGAGTAGAAGACATGCATACTGCCTTATTATACTGACCGTGATATAACAGAGTTGTATTTCTTGGTCCATAAAATCATATTACAATGAACCTCCACCATAATTTCGCTTTATGTATCTAATACAAGAGTAGAGCAATATTTTTAGGGTTAGGAACCTTTAAGGCTATGAATCACTGTGTTATCATGATAACTTATTTATCAATCAGCAATTTTAGGAGTTTTATCTGGATAATATAGATGAACAGTCATACACTATAAATTAGATATACTACTCCATAATGTGTTTTAATGAAAATTCCCATTTCGAATCTTTTTCCTGCATATACCTTACTTATTTTGATTACCCTTTTGATTTAGATATGTTTATGGTGTTTTATCATCCATGAATCAAGATAGCGATGAGAGTATCATGGAAATAGATGAAGATGTACCCCCTTCTGTCAGCACTTCGAAAGGACATCCCTCAACACAATCGACAAAAGGTTTGTAGCTACTATTCAATTTTGTCTCTTCTTGGAATTGTGCGTAATGCCTGAATGGTCGCGGAGGTAGGTTCTTGAGAACCACACAATTTCTGTCAATTTCAATCCTACTGGTGCTCGAATGTGCTAATGTAGTCTGCGGTCTACTACACATTTAGTGTTTCGGGTTAGGGTTATGGCTAAGGTTTACATCTCATTCAAAGGTGAAAATTTCAGGCTAGACTGGAAGAATGGATAAAATGCTTGTAAGAATATTAATTTTGTGTAAAATATATATGTAGAAAAGCCTGATGTAAGGATTAGGATTCTTCATCACTAAGCTTCAGAAAAATTAAAATTATGAACCACAACGACTCTGTCGTAAAATTCTCAGAGAAAATCGCAAATGCACAATAAAACTTTGAATATTCATCCCGCCGTTAATTTTTCGTCAAATATAACAGCTCTTCACATTGTAAGCTACTAAATATTTCCGCATATGTAATATAAGGCTCATGTCCAAGTTCATGCCATTGTCCAATTATTAGCCCATGAGTGTTTATTTGTAAATAAAGATTGTGTTTTTCCTCCCGCATTTTCGAATTATCGTCCATGGCTAATTTATGGCAAATTCTGGTAGTAGGAGTATGTCCTAAACTAAGGTTCTTCAAAAACTAGATTCTGTAAATGTGTTTTTACATGAAGTTCTGTAGAAATCTTGAAAATACAGTCAATACAAAATAATAAATTCCTACTTCCTGATCATTTCAATAAATTATTGTTTCAATGCTCCACACCCTTGTCATGATCTCTCTTTTAATTCGCCTTCCATTTCATCTGTTTAGGAGACTCAATTACCAGACACAGCGTGAAGGATGATATACGACGTTCTGTTTTTGTGACAAGGCTTGTCTTCAACCCCAAGACTTTCGAGCTGGAAATGTTCCCATCTCATGCAAAGTAAGTTGATTATACTCTGGGACTTTATTGATAATCTAGACCAGGAGTTTCCAAACTTTTTAGTATGCTGGTCACATTGTTGGGGGCCAGAGAATTTTATTTTTTTTCATAAATAAATGAGAAAATTATTTGTTTTATTTTAGTCTTCTTTGGATAGTCAGTCCGATATGATTCAGAATAAAGGAAAAATGCCACTATTTTACTAACAACAAAATATAAATTTCACCAACTTCACTGGGTTCATTTCGATTTATTATGAATATATATTTCGAGTTCCAGCAGGCCCATTGAATACAGGCAATGCAGGAATTAAAATTCATATTGGATGTATACAGAGGAACCACTGTTGTATAGTACTTTTTACCTAAGCACTGTATTTGGTTTTCTTTTTGCATAAACTGTATTGACCTCATAGTTTTCAAACTTAACTTTATTGTCTCGATTGCAGATTCAAAGAAATGGTTGGTTCATGCATAAACGATGCTATTTTGAATGTTTGCGACAAAGCTTATTCCATGAACATTTCTGGTAAGCAAATGGGAAAGCAAGGGGACTCTGCTCAAGCTAGTGTCGACAGTGCACCGTCATCCACTTCAGACAGATCACTAGTTGACTCTTTGTCGTCTGAGATTAATGAGGAAGAAGCATACGCTGAGGTTGATCCACAAGATGAATATGGAATTGCCGATAACAAAGGTGATAATGACAGGCCTTCTTTATCAGGGTCAACCAAGTGTTTTTATCAAACCATTCCTAAGATTTTCTAAGATAAAAAAGTTCATGAAATACACATATTAAAGGTATAAATAAGAGATCCATGACTGAATGAATAAAGTTTTGAAAAATAGCTACTAAGACTTGGAGGTTATTCAATTATTTTTTGTATAATAAGGTCTGGAATTTTTTCAATGATCCCCACCTTTTCTCAGGTTTTGAGGAACCTGTTTTGGAAGCGAAAAAGATGCCTACGAAAGAGGATGATGAAATGGGTGTTGCTACTCCTAATTTAATTGTGTCGCCCGAACCAGGAACCCGATTTGGGTTGGCGGTCCAAAGTGAAGGTATCGTCGGTCAGTATTACCCACTGGACCAGTCCAAACTGAAAAACAAATTGCTGAATGACCTGGAGGTATATCATTCTGTAATGGTTGTTTTTTCGCAGTCTCAAGCCAATTCAGTCAATTACTTTTTTACAGATCAGAGATGCATGCTCGCAGCAGAAGAACATAGTCGATAACGCGCTGCGAGAAGTCGAATGGTTTTGTCTTGGGCACAATGCATGGATTGTGTCCATCAGAGCTTTTACCAGCACTTGGTCGCATGCCGCATTGAAAGAGTGGAGACAGAAGCCAGCAAGAGAAATTGAAAACTTGTTGAATCAGATCAAAGCATGGACTGAACGAGTAAATCTCTTTCGTATTTTTCAGAATGATTGCTGCTCTGCTAGTTTTCATTAGGAATACTGGAATGGCATGAAGAAATATAAAACAATGAAATAGAGTGACTACGAATATTTTATGAGCCCAATGAAATAGTATATTTGAAAATTTCTTTCCTGGTTTTGTCATTACCGGAACTGGATTCTTGATTTGTTCCAACTAACATATATAACTCCTTTTCTAGGTCTTGTTGAAATTTGTGACTCTTGACTTGTTCAGAGTTTAATGTGATTCCCCAAGGTTAATTTAAAAAAATAACAAGGTGTTTCCATCGGTGACTTGCCATTATTTGTCATCTGAAAAACAGTAGCTTCCCAGAAACTAGAGTGAATAAATTGCGACTTTTGCTTAGTATCTTTAATAAAAGCTATCGAATCGACCCCTGTTGGTAAACTTCTGTCTTCTGTACACCTAATCTGCAATCTGCAACTATTTTTTGATAACCCCACACTGATAACCAGATCAAACTCACATTTTGCGTAAAACTGTCAGTAATATGGGAATAATTGGAAATTTTTGAAATTCTTGCTTCTCTCTTTTAATATTTATATCTTTTATAAAGTGTTTGCTAAAGTCAAGGACCCTAGGAGTCATGCGCCCACACACACATATATACACACTCAGTTTCTTCTTTATTTATGAGATATTTAAAAAATTTCAGGTTGTCTTATAAGGTGAAGATCCTGTCATTGTATGTCATATAGGTTTTATGCTTGAACACACATTTTTGTCATCTTTTAATAGGTGAAAAATGTGGATCGATCATTACTGTGCAGCAATCGTTTGTTATTGGTTGATTGTAGAGCTCCACAGACTGAACTAGTACCTGCACTGACATCGATATTCAAGCAACTCATCGTTCTGGTATAATATTCAGTTATTTACTTGACTGACACTGTTGGTGAGATTCTAAAGCATGCTATTGTATTAACAGGTTGCTGACAATGCTAAAAACCTTTCTCTGGAAGTAACAACAGATGCCAAAGAGGCTATAAAGGTTTGAAATTTCATAATAGTGCATTAGTGCAATTAGTGCATTATAGCAGTGGTTCTCAAACTTTTATGTACCGTTGCACCCTTTCAACACTCTAGAGATCATCATCGCCCCCCACCCAGCAGTACAAAAAGATTTTAAGTTACAAAATATTTTTTACTATACAAAGAAATTAAACAAGTAGGTTAATCAAAATACCCCCTGTTTATTCAATGAGATGGATGAGCTTGGTGATCTTCAGCCAGTTTTTTTAATATATGGAGACATTTTGGTCAGGTACTTGCCGGAACACAGGTTTACAAACAAAACAAGTTTCACGATAATTGTAACTTTTTGAGAATGTGCTATCGCCCCCTCCGGGCTTTTCGCCCCCTCCGGGCTTTTCGCCCCCTATTGTATATCTTTCGCCCCCAAGGGGGCGATATCGCCCACTTTGAGAACCACTGCATTATAGCACAAAGCTCCAATTTTTCAATTATATACAGTATAACCTCGTACTACGAGTGTACCATTGTGCGAGCAACTTGCTTTATGAGCAACCGCCATTCGTGAGTATTTCTGTATTGTGCAATGAGTAAAAATTCGCAGTACGAGCGGCCAATGACTCAGGTAAAGGGAGGCAATAGATAGCTTTGCTAGCTGACGTCATCGATTTCTAAGAATTCTAAGGAATAGCACATGCTCAATTTACCGCGCTCACTCCACCAAGCACAGCCTGCACTTGCTCAATTCACGTTCAAACACTAGTAAAACTTAATTAAACCTTTTCATTTCTTGTATAATCTCTTATGTTTTTATTACATGTTCACATGTATTGTTATTTTATTTCTAACTGCATGTGATCCTTATGTTTTTTGTACAGTAAGTACAAAACATTATTTTTACGTGAGATCTGAATTTCACCTCCATGTATGACAACATGTAACATGACTAGCGTCATCACTTGTACATTACTTTGAAATAAATGTTGACTTTCAACACTTTTGGTCCCAGGAATTTCTGATATGGGATTCTCAACTGTACAACTGTATAAAAAGTTTGCATTATCAATGCCCTCGAGTGTGCAACTACAATATCAGTGATAATTTTGCAGTTACGGCAAGGAAACCAAGTGAATCAATACCACATATTTGTTCTCTGATTTGTCACCAGGTCTTGGAAAACAAAGATCTGGACATGAAATCATTTGCTGCCTATGCACGTAAGGTCACACAATGCCAGGTGATGAAAGACGAGATGTCCGACAAAGTGACCTACATAAGGTAATAAATATAGCATTGGTTCGTATTCTTTCTTTAGTGATGGCGCCATGAACTCATGTAACCCTTTCTGTGACATCTTTTTTCTGACGCCCTTCCTCATCCCACATGAATTTACCTTCACATCAGAGATTTTTTTTTTGATGATAGCCGGTAATTTGTAGAACAAAACAAAATTATTACAAATACCTATCAAAAATATACGAAATATCGTGACATCCCTAGGTACTACCAGTTGTACCCCAGAGTGCTGTTTGAGAACCACTTTTTTTTAATCATATAATACAGCATGTTTTTTCATTCTATGATTATTGTATATATTTTGTATTTTAGAATTGTGGAGGTGTACTGCACTAGCGTTATTATTTGAGATTTTTCATATTCAGGGAACAAAACTTAGATCTGTTAAATATTCCCAGTGCTAACATTACGCAATAATTAGCTCGGAATTAACTTTCCTCTATAATTTCTTTTCTTTATCAGATCTCTGTATGAAGTAATGAGAATGACTCACCGACAGCTGACACATGAAGAGGAAAAGATGGATGAAAGGGTCAAAGCGGCTTGGGAGGCTTTTCTCTTTCAGGTACTGCTTTCCCATACGTGATACCTCGTATTTTAGTGTGGTTTTAGGTTCTAAGTCACTCAAATACAACAGCGTTTTCAGCGTTTTGGATTTTAGAATTTTATGGATTTTGGATCAGTTAATAGGAGGCATATTTAGGTTATAAGATTGGGTTGAAGTATTTTAGACATGTGTATACTTAGCGCTCACTTCCATCCATTTTGAAATTCATTGATTGCGGTTGAATTTCAATCTTCAGTGCTTATTTCTGATTTACTTTGCTTGTAGTGAGGAATATGCCTAAGGTTGTCAACTAATTAACCTCAAATTCTGTGAATGTTTGGTTAATACAGATGTAGTTAATTGTTAGTGATGTGCTGGATTCTTCCTGGTTTCAGATTCAGTTCTTTTTGGGTATAACTGGTTTAGAGAATTATGACTAACAACCTGTACTAACTTCGCAATGAAAAATTCAATTACAAATTATTTACAGTTGAAAGACGCTTTAAATTTTGTGTCCAACCAACGTCCCATTATACTGAAGCAACTTGATGATAAATTTCGAGAACAGTATTCTCTGATCCAGACCTTGTGCAAACAAGCTTCATCTGGTAGTATGATTGACCCGACCAGGAACCCCCCTGAAGTAAGTGAAATATTGATGGATGAATTAATTTTATTCACTGATCTGGTATCTCACAAGCTTATCTTTACCGAGCAGAAGCTTCTGAACCAAACAACAATTGTTTTCGTATATGCTACAGGCGAAACTGTATTAATTTATTTATTTCGAGATTACATATTTTTGTAAATACAACAATCCCTCGTTATATGCAAGGAATGCGTTCCGAGATAACTTCGCATAGTGTTAATACTTATTTCGATGGAGAAAATAGGGATGTGTTCTGACAACAACCTACAATCCTAATTTCGCCACCATTTCATGTCAAAAAGACACAAATACATTACGACAAGGCAATAATGGCTCATGTTGATGATTTCAACTTTCTCTTCTAGCATGATGTTTTATTGTGCTTTGCTAAAGACATCGGACATTTATGAGGCATGATAAAAGTCACAAAATATGTGCAATAATGGCAAATAGCACTAAACCAACAGGTAATCTAAAGCGCACAATACCGCTCACAACTTCGCAATCATACGCAACTTCTGTATGCAGACGATGCCACGTGAAGCTCTTGCAGCATCTCGCAAATGGCTCCCGCACAACCTCGCGAAACTGAAATGTTATCGCATGTGAGGAGAGACTTGTAGAAATAGTTTCCTTCCTTTCCTTTCCTTGCCTTGGGTTCGCCTATAACAAGGAACTGGTGTACAAGTTTGGTGCCTTGATTCTATGCAGATCCCCTGTCTCATGGAAGAATATATATCCAAATGTTCAATCACAGTGCATTTTTATTTCTATGAATAAAATGAAGTGGGCCAAATATAAAATTAATCAAATACTCCTGTCATTTCTACCCCAATTTTCCATATCACTAGCAACACTACCCAGTGTGGCAACAACAGCAATAATCCTCATAAGAGGATTTGCTCGCTATCACTGGCCTTCACTTCACTTCACTTGCACAACTAGCACTGCTAGTTTATAATGAGCGAATTCACTGTTCATGAGACTCACCTTTACTTAATTATTCCTTTCTAACAAACAGGTCATTGCTGAGCTTAAAGGAATCATCGCCAAGTTTCATAATTGTCGACGTCAGCTATTGGATTTGAGCAATTGTCGTGAATCTGTCATCGGGGAAACTTACGACTTGTCGGAATTAGACGGCATGGCAACGATGATGGAAGACCGATTGGAACTCTGGAAATTTGTTGGTTTGTCGTCGCAAACTGAGCGAGATTGGAAAAATACTCTCTTCAGGTATATTGACTGATGAAATATTGTAAACTCTGTGGCGGTTACCAATGAATGACGAGATTGTATTCACTCAGGCGATTCAATGTAAACTTAGCAGAAAAAAAAATCACTGACTGGCGGAAAGCCATCGATAAACTGCAAAAGCACCTGCCGAAGGATGACGCTGTGTTACTTTGTTGGCAGCAGGTTGGCATACTTTAATCTTTGATTTTTTGGGTTTATTTTATCAGTTTCTTTTCATTGATACACATATATGTAATATTAACAGTAAATTAGAGTATGAGTTGAGAGAATAAGTATTTCGGCAACAGAAGAATTTAGCATTAGGAACATCTTTTTTATCACAGACCGACCTGTAACAGAAAGATTTCCCATAATCTATATACTAAAAGTGTAAGATCGTGTCATTTTGCTCACAGCTTAGAACAGTTATCCTCTAACATCCAGGATAAAGCATTACCTATCCAATCTGGCCACCGGGGACCAAGTTATGATGTATTTCGGTCCCAGTAATGTAATAACATTACTATTATCTGTTGGGAATGATGTAACTTCATGAATAAAACAATTTCCAGTACTTATGATGAGTTTCAGGCCACACTAGGGCTCATAATGCCGCCCCCATTTACACCTGCCATCATTGTCAGCATATGTGAGAATATTGTGCCCATGAAATGATAATGGAAGCGGAATAAACCAAGTTAGTGTCGTTTTTCCTGGGACTTTCAGGAAAATTGAGTGACATTAGTAAATGGTTAACAAGTGGGCGACCCAGCTGGCCACAGGCAGTCTATTATTATATAAATCTGGTTAATATAAGCTTAATATTTTTATCAGTCGCCTAATCCGCATACAGTATCAGTAAGTTTATTATGCTAGAAGGGATGTACCGTCACATAGGCCCTATCAGCCTGGTTTCGGCATTCCGAATATCTGATTTATCTTTGCAATGGATACAGGCAAAAGGTTTTGTATTTAATGTACATTTTCCATTATTTCATTTCGTCTTCTTTTTGGATTCCATTGGATTTTTTCTCACCCACTGTGTTACTGCAAGTATTTTTTTCACTTTTTCGATTTATCCGGCTTTAGAATGTAAAAGAGTTTGCTCGTGAACTTCCGTATCTAAAACAACTGTCTGACGAGGCTATTAAGTTCCGACACTGGAAGCAGATATTCACCGGAATGGGAGAGAGCTTCGATCCTAGTTGGACATTCACTGTGAACGATCTGATTGTATACAAGTTATCTGATCATTCAAAGATCATCAATCAGGTTGTTGAACTATGCTGATATTTGAACTGAGAGCTGTTAGCATTCTTATGGTTTTCTTTCATGTTTGGTAGGTTTATCATAGTGCAACAGCTGAATTTTCATTGGAGCAAATGTTGCAACACATCAAAAGCAAATGGGAGGCAAAGCAGTTCAATCTTGCCAAACACATTTATGTCACTAAAACCACAGTGAGGTTGACTGAAAGTAAGTAGTTTTTTGGGCAATTTGTATATAAGGCATAAATATTAGTTTTAGTAATTTTTTCAGCTTACTATTACAATTACTATTACTTATTAAAAGTTTAATTTTGCTACTATTAGACCAATCTGCAGCAAAGTTGCAGAATTCAAGACTTTCTCGGAGTAGGGGAATGAAAAGAGTATTCAATCCACTAACTAAAATAGTTAATCAGGTATGATTAAAAAGTTCAAAATTATTACATCCATGTGAATGAAATGTTATTATAATTGCTATGTAGCAATATCACTTAAGTCACTTGGAACGAGTGAAAATTATGCTTACAAATATAAATCATGACAAAATTTCCAAAGCAGCAGAAATCAGTCTTGCAGAACAATCTCACTACGTGGAAATCACCCACAATTTGTATTACATCACATAATTAATGTAGATCAGATATTATCAACAGGGTGTTATATCTCCCATGAAGGGTTATTTTACCTTTTAGTTATTTTAACTTATCTGGATTGAAAAAATGCTTAGTGTAAACTATAATTAGTTTAAATTTGTCAGCTGGATTTCATCCAAATGCAGAATCAATATGCTTATCAATTCTATCTTTGTCCTTTGCAATTATTGTAAATCAATTTTTACTTGCTTGAAGATGGAATTGCCAAGTTCATACTTAAATTTCCATTGGCTGTTTTTTTCAATTTGCAGTTTCATTTCTTTCAATTCAAGAATTTACAATTTTTCACAGGAAAAGGATAGTGACACATATGTACTAGTTGGGGCCGATGAAATTCAAGGTGAATTGGCAGACAGTCACATGGCTCTGCAAGGAATGTTGCAATCACGTCACGCTGCAGAGGTCAGAGGAGAAGCTGAAATATGGAGTGACACATTACAGCAGGTATGTACACAATTGTTAGCAGAATGGAATTATCAAATAATTTGTAATGTAATATTCCATATCAATAAAATCTTCTCTACAACTAAGATTGCGGGGATAGTTCAATAAACATTGAAAATGTGAGTTAGCAAGTTTGATATGCGAGAGATGCTTTCTGAGATAACTTCGCATTGTGTGAATGATTATTTCAATGGAGAAAATAGGGATGCGTTCTGATAACAACCTACAATCATAATTCATCCACCATTTCATACCAAAAAGACACAAATACATTACCACGAGGCAATAAAAATATTATAATGTTAATATTCAACCTAATAAGTGTATTAAAAAGCATAATAATAAGTGTGATCTCCAAGAGTGGCAGGTGTGAAGGCTTCAAGGGATGAGTGATTGGGCAAAGTTACATGATTAGGATTGAGGGTTGTCAGCAAGAGTTCAAGACAAACTAGTAGGACTCTCAGGAAGGTGAGCTGAACTTCCAGAACTATCTCAACTACACAACGCCTTTGCATACTCTCGCTTATGGCTCACACACAGCCGAGCATAACTGTGAAAATTTCTCGCATATAAGAGGGGAATTGGTAGAAATAAGTTCCTCACATAACTCCGAAATACAGAGATTGTACCTGGGTAAATTGTATTGTATATAATTGTAATCTGAAGGTTTAGCTGAGATGTTGTTTTAGATTGGAGAAATTGTGAGCTTGTGGACATCTTGCCAAGACAAGTGGATGTACCTCAATCAAATTTTCTTTGGACAACCAAACGTCAGCCGTAACTTCTCCCATCAACTGACTAAGTTTGAAGTAGTTGACAGGAGATATCGGGAATTTATCAGGACAATGATTCAGGATCCCAAAGTCCTCTCTGTTCTCTCAAGGTATTCTAAGATTCTGCACATTACTAATAGCTTCATGACACTTACTTACTTCACTGGTATTTTCAAAGAATTCATTCATTTAGTTTGTTGCTTTATTATCATGAAGTTTTTTTTTCTCATAATAACATTTATTATAATCTATATATATAGATGTTAATGAATGTTGTATATGCAGGCGTCATGGTCAAAAAGGTTGGCGGGAATTGCAAGGAGAGAATCTGAGGAAACATCTCATAAATGCTATCAGCTTGGAAGAGGAATTGTTGTCGAGCATTTCATATTTACTTGAGGAGTTTCGATCACAATTTCCAAGGTAAATTACCAAGGCGATGGATAAACTAAAAGTTTAATTCATGAGTGCTGAAAGTGTCTTATAAATATAAAAATTTCACGTATGCATGTATGTCTGTCCTCTCTCCCATTGAACGAACTGCTGAAAAGATTCCGTAACGATTCAAACGTCTTGAAAACAATATATTATTACGTCACAGCTCCAATCCCAAATAGATTCATTGGTCTTAAGAAACTCTAATTAAAATATTCGATAGCGCCTTCTTCTAGTAATACATAAAATGAAGTTTGCCAAATTAAAATTACTGAAATATTTACATATACTGAGTCAGTTGAAGACTTTAAGTAAAGGTTCTGTCATTCTTCTTGTATATCATATTTTTATTCAAATTCAAAAATGTTAATACAAATGTTAATACAAGGATTTATAACCTGGTATATAATAGATGCTCAATACTGCTATCATCACACATGGATTTTAGTACAACATATCGTTTTGAGCGAATTGGTAATAATTTCCGTAGATTGTACATCATTCCATGGATAAGTCTTTGTTAAATTTTTGCCAGTAATACCTTTGACTCAAGTCAATATTACATAAGACAGCATTGTGCTATGCAAGTTCATGCTGCGGTATCATATCGTGTTGCGCTGTGTTGGAAAAAATAGTTATTATATTCCATTCTTTATGCCAATGAACTTGACTATTTTTCTCAGCTGTTGCATATTAAAAATGTGGGTGAATTGATGATGATGGTATGCCACTGTTCTATGATAAGTTCAGATGTACAGTTGCCATACCATTGTGTAAATACTTAATCAAGTGTTTTCAAGCATTATTGGAGTTGAAACCACCAACCAATATTTTTGTTGAATGATTTCCTTCTAGACATCCGTGAGCATAAACTCCTCATAGTTTGTCAATCTTAGTAACCTTAATTTCTATTTATCTGTTAAAGTAAAACTATTTGTTACAAAATCTGACAGCTCTACCAACAACCTGTTTTATATATCTCCAATTAATAATAGCTTACTGATTCATGAGCATAATATTTAGGATGTATTTTCTCTGCGACGAGGATTGCAGTCGTTTGCTCGCATTATCTCGTCATCCAAGATCCATGCTCCCGTACATTCGAAAATGTTTCCGTGGCATCAGATCATTGGTCTATCAGCTTCCAGTTCTGTCGTCCGAGTCATTGCCAGCAGGAATGGGTTCCGGCATGAACTCTTTGGATTTAGAACTGCACTCACACAAGTATGCTTCCATTTAGTATATGCTAGGGACATGTGAATTGACTTTCTAATATGTTAACTCTGATATTGAGCTGAACTTAGCCCTTTGTTATGTAGAAATGAATTGCATGCCTACAGAATTGAAATTACCATCCCTATGTATGTGAAATATAATACTGATATATATTTCTAAGGAGGATAGAATACCATAGGTTAACTAGATCAACATATGTACCTTTAACTCAAGTTTTTATGTACTGCATTCACTCTTATAGATTACAAGTGACGCATATGCAAGGACACAATGGAGAGTATATTGCTTTTCGTACTCCATTGGCAACACACAGTGATGCAACTACCTGGATGCGACTGTTTGAGGAAAAAATGCAGCAGTCGATAGGACTTGCTCTTCAAGATTTGATTCATCTACGCTTGAAAGGTTATTGTATATTATATGACAGCTTGAAGGTACAATGGAACGTATAGCTGTTTAAAAAAACACTATTTAACCATTATCAGCATCACTTTGTTATCGTAAGTCAGTTGTTATCATGAACAACAAGAATTATTTTCTAGTTGTAATGATTGTTTTGTTACGGGGTAAGTGAATGTATCCCATTTAAAATCATTGGAATATTTAGGTAATTTTTAATGGAGCCCATTTCATATTTTTCATTGAGATGACAATGTGCTGTTATTGAGTATCTCAACTGGAGTTCTTTCATAGGGCGGAATCTGTTTTGAGTCACATTTGAATTAAACATCTGGGAAATCATAATACAGTCTTATTGAAATGGTTGAATATACCTTTCTGTTGTTTCGTTTGGTATGTTATTCTCGATGCGGTCCATCCTAGAATGATCCTAAGGCATCCTGGTCATCTTTTTTTAAATACAAATCATGTTATGACATGGGAACCTATGTCACCACACCAAATTTGGTTCAAATGGTCCAGGGACATGGTAGAAGGAGACAAACACACACACATACACAAACAAACTTTCTCAAATATATATGACTTTTTCATTTCTGCTCCCTGTTCCCGTTGGCTATAAAATACCCTGGAACTTTTTGATTACTGTTGTTTGAACTAATGGTTATAATAGGAAATTTACTAAGGGTGCCATGGTATAACATGTATAAGACTGATAGATGTTGCAGTAGAATATACAACTGATGAATATTTTTTTATTTCAAAAGGTGAAGAGCCATCACCAATGGATGTTTTGGAAGAAATTTCTAGAATCCTGTATGAATGTAATGCTGATCATGATGAAAATATTGATGAGGCTGAGGAATTTCAGTTTGGGTATGCTTTTTTCACTTTACAATTGTGTATGCTTGAATGTTTGTCAAAAGTAGAAAATTCAAAATAATTACTGTGCCTTCTCAATTTTATTGATGAATCTCAGGTATGTCAATGATAAACCTAATCAGCTTACCCATTATTGTTTTATCCAGTTTCAATAGCCAAGGCAAAATCCTTTTTAAAATGAATGTGTGGCTAGCTCATAGTAATCTACCTGGTCTCATTAACTGAGGCAACGAGTTTTTACTGTATTACGATATAAAGATGACAGGAATCTCTTGTAGTCGTACATTTACAAGCCTGAAGCCCCAAGCGTTACAACTCATCGACAGTTCACTGTGCATGTTCTGGTATTATATGTTGATTAGGGTTGCAGTCTCTTGTCGCTTAACTTGAGTCCTTTGGCTGAATTGAGTTAACTGGAGTTAGTGCCTTCTAATGAACTGACTTAACTTGGCATTCTTATATACTAATACTTAATTTCAGTCTGCAAAGATGTAAAGGAATTTTTATCATCGGGCATCCTTTTAAAAATAGGATTTCAATTTTCACAAAAATCTTTCATAGGGTAAAATAATTAGTTCCTTATCGCATCATACATCATTTGCTCAAATTTTTGTTGTCTGTTTACTTTTCCAAAGGCATTGGTTGCTTCGATATCCAAGTCAAGTTATATTACTGTCTGAATCAATCTTGCTTTCGCACATGGTTGAAAACTTGCTGAGAGGCGGCCGAAAGAAGGAAGAGTACGCCGAAGTTAAAAGATCTTTGCAACACAAGATTAAAGAGCTTAGGTGATTTTTAGTTCTGTTGGGTGATGCATAATTTCCAGATAATAGTATGCCTTGTTCCTAAAGTCATATATCCAAATGCTTGATATTGACTATTCAAATGATGGTTCAATGTTAATATTTGTTTTTTGTGTGTATGGTATAAGAAATTTTTCACAAAATTTGATTCAAAAATTGCAATTCCAGTTACCTGAGTCAATAAAATATTTGTTTTTAGATTTTCTCCCAAAATTCGCATTTTCAACTTATTTGGTATTCTACTATAGAATATTAATTAAAAAATAGGCATAAAGTATAAACTCAGATTACATATATTGATACATATCATACCACACAGCAGATTCACAATTATGTACTACAGTGTAGTGCCAACTAGTGCCCATCTTCATAAACGCTGGGCTTTACCACTGACATTCATATATTTAGCCTCTGTGCAGAAATTCTATCTCTGAGTAAACTATTGACAAGTCTCAATTCATACTATCCTTATAATCTATAGAGTTGCTCCGTATGTATGCAGAACGCAAGTGTGATTCAAAACAGATTCAACCGTCTTATGAAAGAACTCCTATTGAAATATTCAATAGCAGCGGATTCTCACCTAAATATATTAAATGAACTGGACCAAATTAAAAGTTACTTAAATATTTTCCCCTGATTTTTCATTTCACAATCACTGAGTAACAACAGTAATATCTCTTATAACAGAATTAACTGCACTGGTCTTTATTTCATGTCCATACCACTGCTCAAGTGCTCTGCAACTTTCTCAATAATATTTTATCTTTTTTCTAGTAATGTTGTTTTGGAAAATGCAAAAAATGTGTCTTCTTCACCTGTGAGATCTCGCCTTCAAATCACTTTGTCATCCATGATTTCACTTCTGATTTACTATCGTGATATTCTGCAGCAACTTCAACTCAATGATGTTACTTCTGTTCATTCATTTGAATGGCAAAGAATTGTTAAGTACGTTATAATAATTCAATAAAATTAGGAGCATTGGAACTTTAATCTTGGCTGAGCTTCAATCAAGGTCATTGGCAACATTAGCCATATACTTAAGGAAAGACTATGATTATATATAGTAATCCTGGCAGAGCGTGTAATATAGAGGGATCACTACCGTAACACCCTAATGAACTTGTATATATGGGAAATATTGAGTTCGCAGACTTTTGCCTTACACCTTTCCATTACACAGTGTAATAGGCCAATGTGACTTGTTGTGAATATATTTGATATAATAAATACATAACTCTTGCCTGATCAGACACACCATAGATCCCACCTGGCATCAACAAAGTTTTTCTGAGAGCAAAGACGACTCATTTAGAGAATGTAAATGCTATATCGAACACATGGGAGAGTATGTAGCAACGTATGGACTGGAATACAAGAGTCCCAGGATTGAAGAAAAAAACAGTATACTTCTCAATAGTCCGATCGCGATGACACCTCTTGCTGAAAGGTGCATGATTTGTTAATATGATTACTCACTTTTATTCAACAGAACATGAATTCAAACATATTTTTCAGAACCATGTTCTCCCTTTGCCTTGCTATGCGCATTGGCAAATGTGGCGCGTTAGTTGGTCCTGAAGGTACTGGCAAATCATGTGTGATTACCCATTTAGCATCAGTTTTTGGTCGTCCGCTCATCAATATAAATTGTAATGAAGAACTCACAATCAATATGCTTAACAGGTAAATTGTAGTGATATTCCATTTCAGAATCCGAACCAGAAAATTTTGAGTTGGTTGTGAGTTATTGCCTGTACTGGGAAGACTTTGCCAAACTCATTTCAAATTTCATCAATTTTAGTTTTCTGAAAAAATAACGGTTCCTATCTCCGTCCACTAAATCTTAAATTTAGTTCTTGGATGGTGGATTGGTAAATCTCTGTTAAATGCAATGTGCAATAGTAAAGCTTATACTGTACCATGTATAATTTGAATTTTCCCCACAGGAATCACAGTCAGCAAAGTCATGTGATCATCCAATATGCCAA
The DNA here is from genome assembly GCA_013436055.1 of Halocynthia roretzi. Classification (NCBI taxonomy): domain Eukaryota; kingdom Metazoa; phylum Chordata; class Ascidiacea; order Stolidobranchia; family Pyuridae; genus Halocynthia; species Halocynthia roretzi. The sequence continues at coordinate 17,911 of QRAM01000405.1, forward strand.
TATTATTCTCCAAATAACTCAGCTCATAACATTAGGTAAATACCAATCCTTGAAAGCACACTGTAATTTACTACGAATTTCTAATTAATTAAAATGTTTGCGATGGTATGGAAATAAAGACTAGAGTGCTAGACCAGAACAATGAGAAAATAAGGTATATGTGTATGCTATTTTCATTCCTAAGTATCAGTTATCTCTTTGTAGTTATTGTCACATATGTCAGTAATTCCTGTTTTTAGATAAGATAGATACTTTCTTTGCAATAATTTATTATACGTTTGCAGATCTTTGAGTGGTGCTGTCGAGTCAGGAGCTTGGCTGTGCTTGGATCAAGCACACTGTCTACAGTCTAATATACTATCATTCCTAGCACAGCAAATAAGGCATATTCAGCAGTCTTACAGGTAAACTAGCTTAAGAAGAAAATATCTTTTTTTAATGCGTAGAGGAATTTGTTTAACTCATCTTCATTTTCTTCAGTTATTTTCATCAACCTAAGTACCTGTTTATAAATAAATTCCTTCTTCTTTTTTACTGTGCCCTGAGCTGAGATAATATAAGCAACCACATTATCTAACAACCCTATTTTTCAGAAAATCATGCTATTATCAGGTTAGCCGATAGGACCAAGATGTTTTTTTTCTATTCTTGATAAGCAATATCTTTCCCATTGTTGCATTTTTTGTGTATACACAAATAGGGTGCGAAACAGGCATTGTAGAGCTAATCCCTGACTTATTTAAATTGTTCAATTATTTTGTAAGTAGTAAAGCAGAGTGACCTTAAACAAGAATGTCTAGATTTGATATTTCACCTGTATATATTTGCCATATGCAATATATTTTGAATTGCTGTATTTAGGAAATTGGCCAACCCTAGCTTATATGAAATATAAATCTTTTTTACATTTCGTTCCTAGAATGTTGCTCAAGTCTGTGAAGAGTCAGTACAGTGCGTGGGTTGAAGATACTAGCAGCAGAGCTACCAGCTTAAAGGTGATATGGCCGATCGCCGATTATATACTTTGCATTCACGAATTGCGATATTAATTTTTCATTGCGATTTGAAGCAAATAATGTATTTTATAGAAAATCTAGCATAGATCTCATGTAACATATTATTATGGTAATATGGAGAAACCTTGTTTGATAAATCAACAATTTCCATTGAAAATCCATTCAAAGTTATTTTTCTACAGAGAAGTAGCTCTATCCCCAGTCTGCATTCATTCAAGTCATCTAATGGACGTGGCAAAAATGACTATCCTGAAGTCAGTCTATATGACCTCTCCAAGCTATATGGAAGCAAAGAAGAAGGATTTCATTTCTTTTCTAACCAGAAGCCTCAGAATTTGGGAAGCATCATTTTCAATGGCCGTCTGCTGCAAGCCAAACCAAACTGTGGAATTTTCATGACACTAAACGTTAATTCTGGGTATGAGTGCATAAGCGGTCACCGCCATTCTTCGAATATTAGGCACCCCCCTAGATTAAAAGCCGTAGAAAAACGAGTTGAAAAATTAATGTAAAAGGACCCAACTAAAACCAAATATATATATATATATATGAGAACTGCCTTTTTAAAATTTTGATTCGTTCACACCAAATAAGATTTCAGTATTCGAAGAAATATGGTGAGTTTAACTTGGTTTGAGAAGTTAATTTTATTTTTCTGTTATTTTACAATTTAGTGATATGCCGGATGTTCCACACAATCTTAAGCTGGTGTACCGTAATATAGCACTGATAAAAATCGACACCAAGAAAATAGTCGAGGTAAGTATAATTTCTCTTTGAGTTACTGTGCAAACATTTGTGAAAACTAAGCAATATTCTTTGGAAAATTTAGGTGTGGCTGCAGTGTGCTGGGTTTTCCAGTTATGGAGTGCTTGCTGATAAACTGTGCTTTGCAAGGGAGGTAGTCAATGGTCTCTCAGAAAACATAGACTCAACAGAACAGAATACTTCAAAGGTAATTTATCCTGTTGACTAGACAGTTGACCCCCATTTGATGAAATTCAGACTAAATTTGAAAAGTTTCAAAATTTGTGCCCCAATTGTCAGACACGGCCTCTCATAGTTGACCACATGGGTGGGAGATTTGCACATGCTGATTTGTTAACGTTTGTGATGCTTTCAGTCTCACCGTGGTAGCAGTAACACAGTGTTTACTCCTAATTTTTCTCGCTGATAGATACTCAAATACTTCTTGTTGGTAGCAATGTCTTTGAGTCGATGGACATGGTGAGAAAAGAAAAAAAACGCATTTAATGTCATTCAAAAACTAGACTTCGCTTTCACTACTGTGTTTTTTACTTATGATGGAAATTCTGACTTTAACATTTCCGGACAAGTATTCCCTCCTATTAGTCTGCAAAACAAGGGTTCATTGTATTACATTTTATATTTCACATAATAATAATCATTTTTTTCAAGATTTTACAGGTCACTGTTGCAAATCTGAGTTCTGTCATTGTGTTGGCATCAGCATGCAATGCCAATACTAGCATTCAGTATCACAGCAGAACAAATTCTACTGCTGGAAGTTCAAGCAGTCGTAGAAGTAGCATATCAAGTACTGCTTCAACTAGCACTACAGGTGGAAGACAGACCCCTAAGCATTCTGAAACCGCACTGATCCGCCATGGCGAAGAACTAGCCATCGTTAATTCGCTAGTAGTTGTCTTATCGGCTAAGCTCAGCAGGTAAATTACATTGGATTATGTATTCGAAGATCGAGTGTCCGCAAAGTGGTTGAGTGTTCATGATATTGAGTCGGTCAATGATTTTGAGAATGAATTCATGAGTAAAGCATGCTCAACAATAGATATATGCAAAAAAGCTAAGATCAAGAGCCTAACAATACAATTTTTTTGGTGTATTTAAAAGTGCCATTGGACATTTCGGAATGCTGTTTCTATTCTATTATAGTAGAAATGGTGTTCCTGTTCTTTTGTTCAGTGGGAACGATGCTTTTTCTGCATTTTCGACTTTTAATTCAAAATGTAGTATTTGTATGCAACTAAATGAAGAAGCTTATTCAATACCAACCTAATTACAAGCTAACTGGTTCCGTATTGCCATACCATGTACTGTGTTCCGTGAATTCACTATTGCTTGGTTTTTACAGTTTTTATTTTTTGTATCTAAAGCCCAATAGCTGTTGCAAAATTGAAAGATGTCCTAAGGACTGTTTTTCCTCTCGCCTCCAGACCGATGTCAGCTACTGATCAGGATAATATTCTTTCAGGTGCTGGTAAACTCTTTTCAGTAGACATTAAAAGTTTAAATACAGTTTACCCTACCACATCACAGGTTAGGTGTGCCCACAGTGACCTGATAAAACCACGTAAAATTTTCTTGTCCCCTTGACGTGCGGAGGGAAACGAGCAACTCAAAGTTCACAATCATATACACCTATCAGAGATACGTATCTTTCTGTACAATTAATACGCACAAACACATAACTCACCAATAATTACTGTATTACTATAACTTGTACATTATACAATATAAATTATAATTGGTGCTGTCAGAACAAATCTCTATTTTTTCCATTTCAATAAATATTCACACAATGTGGATTGCATAGTTGTTATAGATTGTTATCTGGGAACGCATCCCTTGCTATCACCGGGGACTAGTGTATATGAAAATAATTAACTGTCATTTCCTATTCCATTCCTATATGTACGATTTCTGATAATGGAATGCAATAAAACTGGAATAAAATCCGACATTGCGACATTAGCATTATACAGTTTTTGATTGTCTTATACAAGCTTGAAGTTGTAGAAATCTAAAACTGTTTTGGGCTTTTCATATTTATTGCTTTTAATATTATGCCTCGTTCCACTAAAAATAATGCTTTTGGAATGTAACCTTTGCATAAGTTGCGAGTCTATTGTACTTGATCACCAGTACTGTCAATTTATTTGTGTATTTCTGTCTAGATGCAATAAGCCAGCAATTCCAGATAGATGGTTTGAACTCAGACGAATTCCTCGTAGAAAAAACTGTTCAGTTAAATACAGCCTTGAATTTGCGGCACCCTGTGATTATTTTGGGACCTGCTGGCTGTGGAAAAACTACGATTTATAAGTATGACATATTTTTATATGCTTATGTTTTGTCAAGGAAATAATAGAATCCTGTTCCATGGAATGAGGATGTACAATATAGATACACCGATATAGATATACAGTTTTCCCTGATTAAAATCCCGGGGAAAAATTCGAAAAATAGGGTATGAGGAATGCAAACTTCATTTACTGATAAATGCCCATGAGCCCAGGAGTCTTTGAAGTTTACGATGTAAACAGCTGTTTTATATTGTGAGGACGAATATCTGTGGTTTTATTGTGCATTTAGCATTTTATTTGAAAAACTTTTACGACAAAGTCACTATGGTTCATCACTATGTATTTACTAGAGGGCTCATTCACGGTGAAGTCCGGTACAATATATAATAACACTCTCATGATAGATATCAATAACTTTATGGCTATAGATATGGAAAATGCATGATTGTCCGTGATATTACTAACAGTATGAATTCAAATTGTTTCAAATACGAAATATGGACATATTGTATGCACCACCTATTTCAAAGCATATATATATATATACGGTACTTCCTTTAACAGCTCAGATTTAGCATAAGTTTCGTTTGTGTTATATATATTAATTCATTACAACACTACACTACATTATATACTACACTCTCTATCATAGTCAATCAACACACTTGTGGTTAAAAGCAATTCTAGAACATGAAATTGGAAATTTCGAAATAAAACAGGGTAATTCTAAAATCATTCCAGAATATCTAGCTATTTGTCTTTTTGTGTATTCTTACATACTGGTATTGTTTTCCTTTATCTATTTTTAATGTATAATTCTGTACCTCTTACTTTTATACAAGGACTCTTGCAAGAACTTTAAACAAGTTATATGCGGAAGCAAAATATAAAAGATCGGAAATTCTTGTCGACGATGAAGACAATTTGAGTGAAGGATCTCGAATGGTATTTTATGGAAAAAATTGTAGCGAACTTTCACTTTCTAAATATTACTTACTCTTGGTGCTACTGTAGAATATAATATTACAGTAGAACGTCTTATTGTGGTCGTGGAAGATGTTATCAATCGGGTATTGTTATCAATATCAATCGTTCCCAAAACATATTTATATCATATTCATATCCCTCACTTGATGTTACCAGCCAGTTGTTATTAGTGAAATAGACCATCCCAAAGCGATCACGATAAACATCATCCACTATATTAATATTAGTTATAAACTGAATCAATATCCAATTGGGCAAAGTGGGTATTCCATAGAAAAAGTTTTTCAAATCCATAATCCATCCATGATTATGGGAAATATCGTGAATATTATTTTTCGTTTTCATGTATAATGCATTTCAATCACAGGAGAGCAGTGAAGTTCTTCAACCTAGCGGGTTACTTACAAGCCAAGGCTCGCGTGGTAATGTCATCTTCCTAAAACTTGAGAAATGATGTTCTTTACTGATAATATTTATTTTACCCCCAACCACTGATTTTACAGAGTCAGTTACTGGTGTGAATCGTTTTTCACTCTTCTCGTCCGAGAAGCTTGAGAAAATAGATATCAGCGTTGTGTATCCTAACAATCTGAGAACCGAGGATCTATTTGGTGGTTTTGATCCGACTACAAATGTTTGGCAAGAAGGTGATTATTTTTTATTGCGGGTGTACGGTCTTCACTACTAGCATTCGTAGAATCAGGTTATTTTGGTAAACATCAGTAATGGCCTGCTGAAACTACCATGTTGAGAGCTTTTCAGTCTTGTAGTGGTTTTCTAAAGTATTTAGAGACGGTGAGACTCTGTAAGGAGATAAGGAGTAAAAATAATACCAGTGTGATTTCATTTTCCATGGAACGCCCTTTGCTGTTTGTTTTTATCAGTTACTCTCAATTACCCAATTACTCTCTCAGTTAAAACAATTTAAATCCTGTTTCTCCAAACAAAATGCAGGAAAGCTAAAAATGGCTTCTATCTAGTTGATTTTGTTCAGAGGATTTACATTAGCTTGTGCAACAAAATCATAAATGTTTAAAATTATCTGTAAGAACAAATTTCAAGCATAGGACACATTTTAAATAATCCTAACAAAACTTGATTACTACAACTGTCCGAACAGGTATATGTTTCGTGTACGTCATATAGTATAGTCTTTAGAATGTCACCTTTATCTATACACTACCGATTACAAAGTAGAATGCTTCGTATATCTGAAACTCTCTTCTAAGAATAATAATTTTCACTACAATCCAAAACAGTTATTCACAATTCAGTTCTGATAATCAGTTCTACATTAGTTAGTACATCCTTATCACCCTTATCTAAGACTTATATATTACCTCTCCTTGCTCTAGCGTTAATCTTATCACTCTATCCATCCAATGTCTTTTTATTGTATATAGTCCAGTGTCCAGGAAATAGCATTACACATCTTCGGCAAATACACTTGTATCTTAATGTTTCTTACACTATTCATTTACATGCCCCATGCTAGTATTACGACATTATAGGCTATTGGCTTCAGCCGTCAACTCATAATCCCTAGGTATCAATGAAGGTGTCATTATATATATATTATAGGAATGCTATGCAAGATTTTAAAGAGCACCAACTCAGGTAGAGGCGATGACTCAAAGGTTATTGGATCAAAACAGCAAAAAGTAATGAAGTCCAACCAGCATCCCGCTGATGACAGAATAGCAGATAAGTAAGTATTACTGTACCTGTACTGTTTTTACAAATTCACTTGAAATATAAAAATTCCTTCTTTACCTTAAAACTTACCTTAAGTTTAAACTCGAGTTATATAGGTGTGTTATCTTACACAGAGTTCGAAAATGGATTGTTATGGACTGTGAGTTGCATCCTCCTTGGATCGAGACTCTCAGTTGTCTTTT
>QRAM01000405.1:26024-82823 GCA_013436055.1 Halocynthia roretzi
AATATGGATGATGTTGATCTGGATAAGTCAATGAATATGATCTTCGAAGCAACAGATATTGCCTTTGCTTCTCCTGCAATATTGTCAAGGCCAGTTGAATTTTATTTCAAAGTTTCTAAATTCGACCATGCATGAGTTTTTGTATTCAGCATTAATCATCTAAAAACGTTTTTTTAAGGCAATTATTATCGCTTTCACACAATCTCTATTATAACTAGAATTGTGCTACAATTTTTTGGATTGGTTTACATCCACTGCTAACCATTATTTTTAAGTTTGTTAGCATGGATTTCAATCTTCTATTTTCTGTCTCATTTCAATGAAAATTCAGTTGAAATAAACTATGAAGACTTGCAGCTCTGCTGCCCGTATGAACTAGCCACCACTGGATTAGACAATGTCTTGAATTCAGAAGTTTATTGTGTTTGATTACTCATGCCTAATGTACAATCAAAATTCCTTTTCATTGCCACAATATAGTAAAGGTGCCTATATCTATGCAATATTTCCCAAAATACATATAAACATCATTTAAAAACATATTTGTGATGCACTATAACCAGGGCTACATATGATATCTTCAAATACACTGTTCTCCGAAATGAGCACAAATCTTAGAAATAAGCAAGATCTGGCAGCCCTCACTATAACATCAAAAATATTTTAATCCCTTTGTTTGTTAGTTAATTTCTTGAGTTTACATATTACTTATTTATATGACTCATATTTCAGATCTTCTATTGTTCATGTTAATGGCTTCAAACAATGGCAATTCATTTTGGACACTTGGCTCGATTCTGCTTATGGTGAATTCGCAGTCACGAAGCAAACTATTTCTGTCTGGAGAGAATTACTGGGTGACTTCATTCCGGAGACTCATACTTTTTTGCAGCATATTGGCAGAGACGTCTTACAGTGCGGAATGACATTTATTGAGAAGGTATGTGCTGGTGTAGTGATCATACTTATCTCACCGCATTCTAATTATTATGAGTCTTTAGCACACGAATGAATATATAACTTCTATCAGTCTGAAGAACGGTTGCCATTACTTTCTGAGCTTCTTCGTTTCTCTGAACTGATCTGGTTGTACCTCCCATGTACCTCCTGATGTTGAGCAGAAATTTGATTGAGAAAACATCTTCAATTATGTGCATAAGAGAACTTAACACTACTAGCGAGCTATAGTATGTCTAGGGGATTCAATATAAATTATATTCCTGGTCATTTCCCCGACTTAAAAGCACAGTTTTTCTATGTGGAATGTCTATACGAAATGCACAGTTTTTCTATGTGGAATGTTTATACGAAATGCACTACTGGTATTTGATAATTTTGAGTACAACATATAATATGCTGTTATACTGATTTCCTGTAGCATGAAAACTCTGCTTGTTGTGGAGTCCAGCAAGCTACATCGTTCATTCAGATACTGAGCTCACTGCTACATGTTCATCTGCAAAGAAAGTCCATGAACGAACAAGATTTGACCGATTCTATGAATAAGTAAGCACTATGTTGCAAAATTTATATCTTTTGGCGAATTTTAGAATATAACATGTTCTAGTTCTAACATTTTTTTAATGTTAGATCCCTTCACACTGCTACATTTTATTTCTGACCTGTGCATTGTGTTTATAAAGTTATAGTTTTCAACTGAAAGATTTAATAATTTGCTGAAAATTTGTATGTGGAATCCCTGTATATGTGGTATGAAACTTTCACAAACGTACTTCTATTCTATTTCATTTATATTTATACCGTTATGTAAATCTTACACAGCAAAGAGAAGTCAGATCACATGCGATCAGCAGCCATGTCGGTTGCAACTGATGCTGACATTCAGTCAACTATGACAGCGGCAAGTAGCACTCGTTCTCGTCTAGATGACACCATTCCGGAATCTAATCACCAGGTAATTCCTGTTAGTATAAGGTAGTGATTTCTGAACACAATTCCCGCATCACCTTTGGTAAATATGAACAGATTTAGTTTTGATAACTTCCATATTCATGCTGTGAATATTTCTAGTATGAAAAACGATCTATGTTAAACTGATGTATTGTTTTATTTATCTTTGTTTTATTTATCTTTATCCAATGTTTAACCTGCTGAAAGAAAATACCATGTTGAAAGCAATTTAAATATGTCTAACTTCTGATACAAAGATGCACTTTCATTCCTTTTCTCGCCTCTTCCTCTCAAAGAAATTGGCACTTGCAAAAAGTATTTGAGTATCTATTGGTAAGACAATGAGGAGTAAACACTGTGTTACTGCAGCCATGGCAACGCTTCCACTGCAACTTAGAGCAATCACAAACGTATAAAAAATGAGCACATGCAAATTCCCGCCCAAGTACTAGACTACATAGGGTGTCAGTCCATGTCTGACAAAAGTCACTAAAAATACCAAGTATCGTCACATTTTATTGATAATATTGAACTGCCTAATTATTCCTGTAAGTCTGCTGTCTTTTCATAATATTTTAATATTAATCATTTATTTATGAATTTCAGCTTGCTGTGAACTTGTTGGGCTTCGCATTTGTTTGGGCTTATGGAGGAAAGCTGTTGGAAAGAGATATGAAAGAGTTTGATATATTTTTCAGACAGTTGCTCGAAAAATCTCAGTACGTTGTTGTTTATATGCATGTTATACATAGTTTAAATACGCAATTACATTTTCACCAGTATAACTATATAGTGCCGATATGAAATGATATTTTGCTATAGAAATCATGTCTATCTGTAAACAACCTATTTCTAAAAACCGGGTTCAACATTCATGAACCTGTTTTAACATGAAAGATAACTCGAGAGTTTGATCTCAGGGTCATACAGCAGAGCTCCCATTAATTCAATGTAGCCAGTGATCGTCAGAGTATATATTGCGAAGGTAATGCTTTTGTTTTACCTTAAAATGTCCCCAATGTCCTATATTAATGCTGCAGCAATATTTCCATGAATTCAATTCTTCATTCATAAGAGTGGATCGATGACGATTCTCAGCAAGTTTGCGGTACTGTATGTAGCAAAACGTCAAAAAATCGCAATGTATGATTGCGTTATAGACCCACTGTTCACCCGTTTATGCGGAAAAAGTCTGTGATAAAAAGTCAAGTCCTTGAAATGATGAGGAAAGTAAAATTAGGATGTCTAAATTGGGTCGGACTGTACCAGGGTTTCATAATTGTTGCATTGCTTATTTCCAGTAATCTCTCGGTGTTTTTTTTAGATATGACATTCAATTCCCACCTTATGAAACTGTATTTGAGTACTTTGTTGAAGAAGATACTGGCCACTTTACTTCTTGGGAAGACAAGATTGATCTGCGTGCACGAGTTCCTCGCACTGGTTCTTATTATTCTAATATACATCAGGTGAGGCACACTATATTTTGACTTCTGATTAATTGTATTGCAGGAATTGGGAATTGTTGGTATTTTGAAAGTTAAGATAATTTCACTTTTATATTTTTTGCGATCATAATTCACAGGATAAACACAATTTCATTTACTTTTACATAATTTTGTGAAGCAATTGTAATAGGGAACTAAGTATTTTCCTCCCATATGTAACTTAGTAGCCCCCATGTGAAGTGAGATTTGAAGCATCTATGTTAATACCTTCCACTAAATAATGTCTCTGAAGAGTTCTATCTAGTTAGCATCCATCATGCTGTAAAGACACAGGCACAGGTAAAGATTACAGGTTCATTGTTATATCTCTGAATCGTTATTATGCGTTCTTGGTTTGTCTGGAGAAAACTGAAATTTTCGCGATGCTCAAATCCGTAGCGTAACATACTAAATCTATATTTTAATTTTATTTAATTTCTGTTATACTGTCCTTATCTGAAGTTATATTTCATTCATTTCTTTAGAATGAAAGGTACAGTTACCTGTCCCACATATTGCTGAGAACGCAGTGTCCGATTTTGTTAGTGGGGGAAGCAGGTTGTGGCAAGTCATCACTCATTGCTAATGTGTTGTCAGAGGATCATGAAATGACCAAAATTTCTATGTCTCGAGGTAAGCTAAAACAAGTCGTCTGAAATACAGGTCTATACTGTAAACATAACCTTAAAGCATTTTTACTAGATTTTTGACATAAGTTTGAAACAAAGGAATATAAGCATGGTTTATTCTGAATTATAGTTGTTTGCGCTGACTGTTTTTCAACTTCCTTAATACTTTTGCATGCACTTAGACATTTCTACTCTTACAATCTAATAAACGCATCTCAAGTGAAATCTTTTTTAAAATTCAGTCCTGTTTTGTGTAGAGACAATTAATGACTTCAATAATCTTTAAATTTTCATTATATCTATCGGGGAAAATGTAGTTTTCCTCTTCCCTGGTACCCTGAATCATAGTTTACTAAATAATTACGCTACAACTATTGGAAACCTTATAATAACGAAGATTTTGTGTAAAGAGGCAGATTTGTCCAGTAAATTCCCTTACAAATTATTAGACCTATCAATATATAGGATTGTGCCTTTTTTCGACACCATTGATATGAGCCAAATTCTATCAATCTATTACCATATTTCACTTCTACGATCGAAAAAATTATGAATTTCATACAATATCTCTATATCATATCATAGATATCTCTAATAGATGTGAATAATACCACAAAAATTAAATCAGTCTTGTTAAATCCAAAAGTACTGGACATGAGTCTATCTTCTCCATAAAACAGAATGCTGATAAATTATGGTCATAATTTATAATTATAATTATCAGTTATGTGTATAAAAATTTCCCTTACATTTACTTCAATTTTCAGAATTCAGAATTCACCAAGGAACATTAAGATATTACAAAGATATTTACACAAAAGTTTTCAAGAATCAAAAATTTAGATTGACGAAACTTATCTCTAGTTAAATATGTTTATTTATTAGTGTAATAGCTTATGCAGCATAGCAGTGAATAACTATTATATGCTTTGTTTTTCCAGGTCTCACCTCATACAATCTACAGAAAATTATAGAAGTACGAGCATCTCCGTTACTTAAACAGCACAACTTGGGTCTCATGGCTCATCCAAATGCGCTTATTGATACTCGCTCCGAGGAGAAGCAAAAAATCCTCTTTTTCTTGGACGATCTGTCATGTGCCTCAGCTCTTCCATCATGTGATACATCGTCTTCAATGATACAGCCAACTCACGAACTAATAAGACAGGTTAGAAGCAAATTGTCTTTTTTCCAATATTACGTTTCATGGTTTTATATTTTTTCACTTAATTATTTCGTTTCGTGGATGTTATAGAGTAAGGCTCTAAATGTACAATCTCTTATGTGAGTTCTTTAGGTACACAATGTACTAGCTTCCCTCTCAACCTGTACTTTTTTTTTATCATTCAATGCCATTGGATTGAGGTCAATGGTTATCTATCCCATAATAGAGCTGAACATCAGTAGAAATGTTTCTTGAACATTTCTCTAATCATGGTGTCTATGACAAGTTGCTGATAACAACTAATTTTTTTTTTCAGAGAAGTTAATATCGCGGTGTTATTATCCTACTAGAATTTAGTGTAAAAATGGACATTTTATCTCCGAATATATTTTATCTACATTACATATGCTCTGATGACTACGATTAGTTTTTTGGACTCCATAATCAAGTTAAATCTGTGTTCGACTGTATTGACAGTGTAGTTTTCCTGTTGAAACAAATCTTGCCACTAGTTGATTAGTATACAAAGTAAATTTATACAGCTCGGTTCTCCTTATGTCACCACTGGACTGCGACTCAAATGTAGTCATGACCCTAAATTCTGCCATGCTGTTTGCCATTCTACAATGCAGATTCTACATTCTTGGTTCAAGAATTCCGGAATTGCATTAAAGCGATTTTAAATATTAATTCTCGAAGCTGTCCCTGTGATAATCAGCTTCGGAAGCTAAATAGAGGAATTCAGTCATATTAGTTGAAATTTCAAAAATTCCAAGATTTGACCTGCAAAATATTTTTAGTTTTAGGAAATGGAGGACGTTTGTTAACTTTGTACATGCTTTGGTGATGTTTGTTAACAAAAAAACTATTTTTAGGGGATTATTTTTAAGCTAACACACATTGATGTATGATATATTCCACTGTGATCATGTTTGAAGAGATTTAGGAACCATCACACATTGCTTGTATACAATGTTAACCACTAATGCTATATAGACACTTGATCTCTACTTAATCCACTTTTTTGTAAATCAGCAACTGCCATTTTCTATTTTTCTGCCATGCTGTTAGATCATGTCTTTCGGAGGAGTTTACGAAAGAGAAAGAAAACTGATCAAAACCTTGGAGGCAGATATAAACTTCATCGCGGCAGCAACTATCTTAGCAACTCCAGGGTCTGGTTATGGCAATTCTGCTCATTCAATTTCACCTCGTTTGACAAGACTGTTCACTGTTATTCATTTCCTACAGGTAACATGCAAAACATTCCTGAAAGAAATGTGTGTGTTATATGCTTCACCTTTATCTAATGCTTTTCTTTTGAACTAGCCTTCGAAAGACACCATCCTCAGCATTTATCACAATGCTGTACAGTCATGGTTGGAAGAATTTCCTGCTTATTCTCTCACAAGACACTACGATCTGTCACAGGTATATATTAGGCTCGTGCTGATGTCCAAGTTGAAGCTACCGTATTAAATATAAGTCGCACCCCATAATTTTACTTGAAAAGGGCATAATTGATATTTTCAAGAAGCCTTGTGAAGTTTCATAGTAACTGCTCCATTTCAATTGCATTATATAGACCGAGCGTATGCAATACTATTCTCATATCATTTTGTGTATAATAATGTGATTTTTTTCTCAACAGGCAATCATTGCTGGTGCTGTAGAATTATACTCAGTAGTGAAGACACATCTCAGACCTTCCCCACGTAATCCTCATTATGTATTTTCTCTCCATGACATTGCTCACATTATGCAGGTACTATCGAATGTTCTTTTAATTTCACTATTCAAATTTGAATAACGGAATTTCCATGTTGATGAATGCAAGTATGAAATTACATGGGACCGAATATCAATTTAAAATTTCAGTCAGAAGGTTTGGTTAAAAAATATAGGTTTGGCAAAAAGTAAAATCTAGAAATATCAAGAAATATTACAGCCTTGAAAGTGCCTTTATGTGTTGTAAGATTTTTTATGAAATTCTATTAAATAGACAAATTCAAACTATAATGAGTTATTGCAAGTAAAACTATGATAACATGATACACATGGTGCAATAGACGTCTGGATCTTACAACTTCATTTCTTTTGGTTAAATCCCAGTTTACAGATTTTACTACAGAAAGAGAATGCGTTTTTTGTTATGTAGTCATCATACGGGATGAATTGTGCTACGCGGAATATTATATATCACAATATGAAGTGGAATTTGATTCAGTAGAGACTAATACAGTGGACGTCACACTTGTTGTGATAACTTTGAGACAGTCACTTTTTGAAAACAATAACTTCTTGGAAACATTAAGTGGAGATATCAATATGATATAAATATGTTTTTATTACCGATTGATATTGATAACAATACCAGATTGCTAACATTATTAGTGACCATTGCATTTGATCTAATGATTAAGATTATTGTTCGGTCATACTATCTCCCTGGCTGCGAAAATGATGCAATTTTTTTCTACCATGAAACGACCAAGTAGATGAATTATATTTAATCTAATTAATTTATATTTATAGGGGCTTTTTCTTCTAACTCCTCGTGTCAGAGGGCGACCTATGCCCAAGAGAAGACGTGGAATGGGAGGCCGTGAGGATGCTGGCGGAGGAAATATATTGCAAAGGCCTGGTGGAGGAAGAGCTGGTGGAAGACTGAGAACAATGAGAGGCTGGGGTACATTTAAAATATTGAACAATGTTGATATACACCTTTATTGTTGTATGACAATTTTTCTAGAATCTTAAAAAATCAAAATTGCACTTTCAGTGTGAAATTTCTATATGCTACGCACAGGCATTTGGATACTTATGACCCCATTTCGTTCTGGTTAATTGGCCATAAGTAGATTGCAATGGGACATATTCCGTGCATTTTATGATCTTCCTCAATTTTTTTAATGTTAGAAATGGTTTAATAAAAAATATCAAGTGGTCATATGGAAGTCAGTTTCAGAAGTTGTAAGTTGACAACTGCTTGTATATGATAAATTGCTTTGCTCTGTGGTTGGGTGGTGCTTTGAGTGGTTACAATACGGTTTAAGTAGAGAAAATCATTATTACGTTTCAGTATTCTATTTCATTTATTCTTTAACATTTGTTTGAAAATGAATAATTTTCCCCTTTTTTCCTATGTACGAAAATTGAAATGAAAATTAAAATTAATTCGTACTATAATTTAGTTATGATAGTTGATTCAAGCTTTTGAAACTATTGCTCTTTGCTTCATGTTAGGTGAATTATCTCACGGTGGCATACCACCGATGATGAGGACTGTGATAAGAGTATGGTTGCACGAATGCTCTAGAACTTTCTACGACAGACTCTCCAATAATTCTGACAGACAATGGTTTTCTGGATCGTTGCAAGCTCTGTTAAAGAAACATTTTTGTACAGGTACATAATTCATGCCGTCTCTCACTTCGACTTTCTTTGACTCATTCATTAAGTATCTGTTTTACATCAGCAAAAGATGAACGTGGTATATCTCCTGGTATTGAACGAGTAAGGATCATAAAAACTCCTATACCATCTGGAGGAGGCACTCCGTTGCCGCCCATGGCTAGAGCCTCCGCAAGCACTGGAACCTCTGAAAACGATGGCACTTTATTCTCAGAAAGTAATGATGGACAACAAGAAAATTTTATACCAGTGAGCAATTGTAGTAGTATTTTTTTTCGATTGTAGTTGAAATCTCTGCAAGGCTATAGAATTCCTCCCCTTACTATTTTCCTATAAAAACCTGCAATGTGTGCATGTACCATACTCTTGATCACTTTTGAACGTTCATATTATGTTATAAAAGGTAGAATATAGTTGGAATACAGAAATCAGCAGTGTCCCTTTCAGAAGTCTCCTATATAAGATGTTTGATTCATATTATAATTTAATTGATTTAAGTTGATCTAAGATATTGAAACTATGGTGCCATTATCATCATCATCAATGCTTTAAATAATAACTGTTATTTTTCAAAAATTGAAAGACGGTACTGTATTAATTATTTATAGCTCTGATATGCTGACGAAACAAAATTCGGGTATAATGAATATGACAATGTAAGGAATATGTACATAGATATGTACATACATATCCTTCGTGTTGGCATACAGCCTTCTTCTACTAAAAGTATCACACATCACACATGAAAGTCTTATTTCATTTGACCATAATGTACCAATTCAATTATTCCATAGCGAACACTGATTCAGATTCAAATGTTTAAAAACAGACAGATTCCGATCACATTTTCCAAATTCATTAAAAAGTTTCATGAACAAAAACTTTTATTGAGGTAGTGTTAAGTACGTACCGACGCAATTGCATAGATTGTAAGTCTGTCTGTGCGTGTACTCAAATATATAGAGGATTTTTAAATAGCCTAAAGTAATTTATTTATCGGTTGAATCATATTACCTATGTCTGCAGGATGAAGAATCTGGTTCACTGAGCAATGCCGATCAGATTGAAGACAATATTGGTGATGAATCGACTGCTAACTTCCAACAGAATGAATCCGGCAGTCGTTCTTCCACAACTATGGATAGACTTACCCCAGCAGCAATTTCAGAGTTGCACAGTGAGAAAGGATGGGACGAAAATGTTTATGGTGATAGTCAAGAAAGCAGCCTTGCTACACGCTCGAGAATGCCTGTCGAAATTGCTCTATCTCCTTTACCTATGATGGCTATTGTTGAACGGCGCAGTGAATCTGTTGTAAGTAATATTTCTCTAGCATACCAAATACGGGGTGTCCATGAAGATCCAGTCAGTATTGAGATATCTGATATAGGTGATAAATAAATGGTGATTTTTGAATTTCATTTACCGTTTCAAGACTGATTGATATATTGCCCACAAGTTCATGTAACTTCATTACACAAATTTATATATATATTTGAAAAAAAAACTTCCCAGATGTTATTCGTGAGCTTGTGCGATGGTACTATCTATTGTTACTGACAGTATGATGATTAGCGAGGTTACTATAACTAGTTTGAGGTCACCATCATCACTGCAGTGACCTAGTCCCTATTTATACAGCTGGGTCAACTGTGAGCTGGTGATTGCGTTGAGGTTGGAACCCGTGACCTCTCGGTTGAGGGACATGGTCGCTACTTCTGAGTTACTATCCCACCCTATAAAATTATATTCAAACACATTTCGACCTCTTTCGTCAGTTCCTATACCGCCCCCAGTGGTTACTGCTATTGAGTGAAATAAGAGATCAGAGATGTCTATACACGACCTTCAGTGGTTCTACAAAAATCTTTTTCTTTGGACACCCGATATTTTCAAACATGTTGGGATGGATTCAAAGTGGAAAGTTCTTTCTGTTGATATNTAAGAATGTGAATGATTAGGTGACACCCCCTTGCTAACCTAGAGTGTATTATTAATAAAAGTTTTGTGTACATTCCCATGATGCTCATTGGGTTATTTGAATTAATAAGAGGGATGGAATCATGAGTGATTTCATTACAGCCACATTCATGTTATTTCTGGGTTCCATTGTTTATAATAATTATTGCATGTTTATTCTCTTTCAGATACATCTGAATACTCTGCAGATGACTCTGATGAAAATATTGAATCAACAACAACAGCAGAGACTCGATCAACCCTATCAAAGGCTAGTCAAAAAGGGAAGAGTAAAAAGAAAATCAATAAACTATCATCTGCTGGTAGGCAACTATCATAATTTCAAACCTATAACAATAGGTAATTATATACAATTTGATACATTTGTTTATGGATTCCTCTTTTCAGTTGAACCTTCGTAAATCATAAACCATTAATATTGATAGCAAAGTAAACTCCCTATCATTCTGTACTGAAATAACTGGAACTCTCAAGCAACCTGCACCCAGGAAATAAATCCCTGCATCTATATAGAGCTCATTTGTTTGACCATTACCAATATTTGCCTCACTTTTCATCCTGTTATATGTCGAACGATTCGAATGGACCTGATAATACTGTATTGTGTCACCACACACGATGAATTCTCCAACGTTGGGTCATCGCTCATGTGGTTATTTTGTGTATTTTATTAGGTTACTAAAACTTGTTCTTTATTTAAATCACACTTTTATTACTTCATATTTCTCTTATTTCTACAAAATTCTGAATACCTATTATAATTCTGATGCATATATAGTGTTTTAATGAGTTTCCCAAAGTGCTGTGGTAGTTTAAAGAGTGATGATCAGATATCTGGAAAANACTTGTAAAACTATATGGACATAGTGTATACTAAAATATCCTAAAAAAAAGGTGAGGGAATGCAATTGGAATATGATACCCGATTTGAAATTAAGAATGTGAATGATTAGGTGACACCCCCTTGCTAACCTAGGGTGTATTATTAATAAAAGTTATGTGTACATTCCCATGATGCTCATTGGGTTATTTGAATTAATATGAGGGATGGAATCATGAGTGATTTCATTACAGCCACATTCATGTTATATCTGGGTTCCATTGTTTAGAATAATTATTGTATGTTTATTCTCTTTCAGATACATCTGAATACTCTGCAGATGACTCTGATGAAAATATTGAATCAACAACAACAGCAGAGACTCGATCAACCCTATCAAAGGCTAGTCAAAAAGGGAAGAGTAAAAAGAAAATCAATAAACTATCATCTGCTGGTAGGCAACTATCATAATTTCAAACCTATAACAATAGGTAATTATATACAATTTGATACATTTGTTTATGGATTCCTCTTTTCAGTTGAACCTTCGTAAATCATAAACCATTAATATTGATAGCAAAGTAAACTCCCTATCATTCTGTACTGAAATAACTGGAACTCTCAAGCAACCTGCACCCAGGAAATAAATCCCTGCATCTATATAGAGCTCATTTGTTTGACCATTACCAATATTTGCCTCACTTTTCATCCTGTTATATGTCGAACGATTCGAATGGACCTGATAATACTGTATTGTGTCACCACACACGATGAATTCTCCAACGTTGGGTCATCGCTCATGTGGTTATTTTGTGTATTTTATTAGGTTACTAAAACTTGTTCTTTATTTAAATCACACTTTTATTACTTCATATTTCTCTTATTTCTACAAAATTCTGAATACCTATTATAATTCTGATGCATATATAGTGTTTTAATGAGTTTCCCAAAGTGCTGTGGTAGTTTAAAGAGTGATGATCAGATATCTGGAAAAATTCAGTCATCCGATTACCCTCCGTTCCAAGTGGAGGGTAGTTGTACTGTAATTGGTAATTTAAGTGATAAAAGAAATAGTTTGCCGTGATTGAATTGGAAACATCCTGCTGACAGTGGTGTAACTGAAAGACTATTTTACAACAGTTTTACATATTTATTAGGAGGTCTCGGGTCAGTCAGTCTTTACTGTCATCCTAGAAGTTTTCCCATTCACATGCACTGGTTTATATTTCACGTACGATAAATATTCAAAAAATCATTCCCTGTGTCCTTATATCCGGTGATTAAAACTTTGTTTGCTTTAAAAAAGATGCTCCGGATCCATCTGCTGCAGTAGAAGACAAGAGAACACAGTCCCGCCCGCAGCCAGTGCGTCCCGGTGGTGCGAAACTCGGTGTCACCTTCATTCCTGGTTTAATCGACGATCCGGATCGTCTGATAAATACAGCAGGTCCTCTCGCCCAGCTCAATCAGGTATGCATCTTATTACATACAATATTATCAAAATTATCAAGAATGTTCAATCTGGCATGTCCATATCGCAGATCCTGAGCCACACTGAAGATCCAACTGAAATAATGTTCAGCCGAGGTATCTTGAGTGTTGTGGAGGGAGGAACAGAGGGGTACAGTGAAAGTACGAGCGGTCAACTCGCAACTGCATTGAAAATTGCTCAGGATGCATATAACAGTAATATACCATATCCTCAATAGACTACGTCACACATATTTCATTTCTCGTTATTATCGCTTTCAGGTGACTTCAACTCTCACTTGGATCTTGTATATTTCAAGGAAGCTGTCCGCCATGCATCGAAGTTGTCTCGCGTATTATGTATGAAACAAGAAGGACATGCTTTGTTACTATCTAGCACACGTTACTCAGGCCGCCATTCTATAACTCGTTTGGTATCATACCTTTGCAAGGCCAAGGTTTTTGAAAGTCAGCAAGAATTCTCCGATCACGAAAAGATGGATGGTCGAGCTAAAATGGAGAAGAGGGCATATCTAAAGAGGTAATAGGTCAATGTACTAAAATTTAAAACTGCAGCTACAAATTTTTTTTGCATTTGATTGGGTCATGTACCAGTAATTTTAAAACATCTCTCAATATTCAATGCAATGGCTTTTATGGTCATGAGAATCAATGTGATGTAAACTGAATAAATATTTTGTTCTATAAACAAAGACATGCTGCTATCAGCTGAACAAAGCATAACAATCATGTGGTAAAAGACAGAAGAAGTTTTTTTCGTATTTTATCGCATTTGGTTTTCATGAATTTCCGCTGTCGCCATTTTTTTTAAATTTGTTTTGGATTCTAATAATTTATAGGAAAGTTATTTTTTATTGTAAGAATGAAAGGCCTATGCTTCGATCGACTGTAGGGTTTCCATTGTCTCGGACAGTGAAATTTGCAACAGCTCTTGTGAAAAATGTTAACAATTTATAAATAAAACCAAGAAGGATACTAGAGAATTAGTTTTATCTTTTAATACCTTGTGTTCTAGCAAAGTGGACTTTGTTCGGTCTTAACATTCAATATTACATTCCAATGCAAACTGGAATATAATCTCTTTCTGTTGAATTTTTGCATTTGATAAGTTCTATGAAAAACTTCAACTGTTCAGAACTGATGGATATCTTGTTGTTCCTTAAATGGAACAAAAGTCAAACGGCAATGGCAGTAACTGGTGGTATTATATACCGTACACATAAGGCAAACCGTATAAATTATGGGTAGTTGTTGCATAGGCTCTCCCGCAGATAAAATGTTACTTTTGTTCCTTGTCCTTTCTTGCCTCTTCATGCGGCTGCGCAATCTGATCCGTATAGCTGATTAGACTCCATCTTGAATTTGGTAGTTTATCACGGAAAGTCAATTAACTGCCGTAACCCAAGTGGTTAAAATTTCCTACTACTAAGATAACCAGTACTTATTGCTACATAGTCAGTGTAAGATTGGGTCTAAACAGCACTACACAACATTATATTCATTGTTTCACGTGTATAGGGAAATGACATGATATTTACTTAGATTCATTCCCATGATATAGAACTGAATTCTACACTTACAGTGGAACCCAGATATAACACGAGAATGAATATTATGTGATGACTGCGATTGTTTATCCCCAAGTTTAGTATTGTATACTTAACTGTGTCAACTCCTACGGTGAGTGCTGAACTGGCTCACCGTTCAAGATGTATTCTCATCTCATTACTAGTTTTATAATTCCTATATCTGAAGAATTCTTTTCCCTGCTTATAATTCCTTTCCATTAATCATGTATTGGTGACAAAACTTAAAAAACAGCTTTTTTATTATGAAGGCTGTACAGTATCATAATTTTTTGCAGTTTGATCATATCAGCAAGCATGTGTGCGGGAATCAAGAATGAATCTACCGTTTTGCTAGTCGATGAATGCTTCACATCTGACCAAGACTGTTTGAGTGATATTTGCTCCGTAATCAAAGACGGTTAGTGGTTTTTTGCAACATTGTACAGCAGGTTCTCGAATCAAGTCATTTCTTTGTAACGTTGATAAAAAAATCTGAAATAATAAAAAAAATTCATGCAACGCCATTTCAATTATTGTCGCACTTTCATGATGAAAGATATCCTTTTTTAGGGCAATCACCATCCTTGTACAGTCATGACGTCTTAGCCACCATTGCAGCGGAAATCATGCCAGGCTCCGCCCCTGTCTTGAACCCAGAGTCGTTGAATCGTAGCGGCTCAGCGATAGACAAATTGGATCACTGTTTGGAATTCTATTTCCAAAGAGTCGTGTCTAATCTGCACATTGTGTTATTATTGCCGTTCTATTCACTGCAAGGTTTGATACTAATATCTTTTTGTTACAGACCAGGGTTGCCATATTGGTGTCAAATTCCTGAAATTTGGAACTTTTTGAGCAAAGCATTAAGTAAACATACAAAGCAGATGTGATTTAGCAACAACAAAATTATTTTTGGTTCCGTTTGGCACTTTTTTGAACGTTATTTAGTGCCTTACTTTTTATTTATCCGGTAACGCTGTTCAAAACCATGTTGACCATTTTTTTTCTTCTCTGCAGGTCCTCATGACCTTTCAGAATTGAACAAGAACATGAGGAGTTCATACTTCCATGACAAGGAAGAACTACACAATTTCTATCATATTATGAGAAAGTGAGATCTTTTATATTTCTTAGAATCAATACCTACTTGTATTTCTGAAAACTGGCATTCAAAATTTTAAATTCTTAATCAGTATGTACATGAATAAGTAAGGTGTGTCTATAATCTGTCCACTTTTTTTAATCAGGTCACGGGGCAATATAGATTGTTTCAAATTACAATGGGATTGTGTGTCAGAGTCCTTGTAAAGATATTTTTTAATGTATAACTGAATATAACTGGTATTCAATAATACAGATGCCCAGATATGCTGACAAGATTCTCCTGTATTGATATTTATGAGCCATGGGACCACTTCGCTTGGACAGCAGTTGGAGAGAAGTACATCGAAGATTTTTGTGGAGTATCAAATGAATTCAGCTCTGGTATATTTATTCAGCTTTATCAGAGAATAAAACAGATTGATACAAGTTAAATCTTCCTAATCAGCTGCATACTTAAAATTTCGCGGAATAAATTCTATTTTGACCTAACAGAGCATTTTACATACTGTATTTATTTTCATTCTTTCTTCACAGTTAGTTTCATTGGCAAACCGTTATACTTGACCAAAATTGATATTATGTACATGCAATAAATAATTTGAACAATAATGAGCTAGAACTGTATGTTGTAATAAATAATGATGCTATCCCATCATGAATTTTGCCATAAGAATGTACTCATTTAAGGTAAAATTTTCTAATTCAGCAAATGTTGGATTCAGTAGGAAAGTTTAGCTGCTATTAGAAATGTGATAGTATTCCCTATACCTACTATCGAACTATTTTGTCTCTTGCAGTTGGCAAGGTCAAAATACCATGGCCTTCTGAATTTCCACTGGACCATCAGATCGCTAACCTCTGTCACGTTATGTCATTCATTCATCTTGATGCACTGGAGAGAACGAAACGTAAGTACAAAATGAATAGTGTTACAATGTTTCAAGTGAGGTTCTTCGTATTAAAGTACCTATTGATCAAATAATGCAAACGATTAAAAACATATTCCATCGACATTTGCTGATTCTCTCAAATATGTGATAACAGAAAATGCTTGTTGAAGTAATAATGCTTAGGTTTGTTGATCTCTTTTTATATAAATCTTTCTATTTTCCATGTCATATTACTGTTGAAACATTATTAGTATATATTTATTTAATCTATTAGATATTTTATCCTATGATATCTTTGTTTCATACTTCATAGTATATATAATGGATACTAGATACAAGTCTAACAGTCTGGCTACCGTATTCACTCGATTATAAGCCGCCTTTGATTATAAGCCGCACGAAATGAAGAAAAAAAAAACAATATGAGCCGCACTAGAACATAGAGTAGCCTACTTAAGCCTTTTCGATCATTTTCAACGGCAATGTCACAAATAGCAGACAATATGAAACTTTTGATAAACCATTTTTTATTTATTTTAACATCGGCGTACCATCGACTCATCCCCTTGAAACTTTCTGCCTGTCGCTCGATTTGAATGCTTTTCTGCAAACTTAATACCTTCATTTTAAATTCCACAGTGTATGTGCGCCTTACGTTTGGTTAGGTTAACTTTGAGCTAGGGGTCCCCAACTCAAAATATGTCATGGGTCACTTTTTGAACTTTATTGACGACGTGGGCCACAAACCAACAAATTAGGTACAAAATTGATACACAAAAAATAACAAAAGAAATCTGAATGTATTTGTTGAAATTACACTTGCATCTTACACCAAATGAGACATGAAACATATTCATTTACTTGTGCTGGATATTTGGCACCGTTTTGTAGCGGTGAGAAACTCGATGTTTGGCCTTATTTTGCGTTGGTTTGCTAGTCTTAAGACAGCATGCAAATGCTCGTCCGTTAGTCGTGTGCGGAGGGCTGATTTGTTAACTTTCAACACGATAAAACTTACTAGTTGACATCGTACTATTTTAGTTTTTTTGTGGAAAATTCTCAACCATGACGCGGACCGAAAAGAATAGCCTCGCGGGCCGCGTGTTGGAGACCCCTGCCCTAATGTAACAGGTTTCCAAAGGGATCACACTACTACACCATGCAATATACCATTGCTTGTAATGGTCTCTTCAGTCTTTTACTATGAAAATATATGCTAAAGCATCTTAAATTAAACATCTTAATCTCAAATACATTAAAACTGTGATCGAAAAATGGAGTGGAAGTAATCTTGTAGTCTTAGCATAAAGCAAAAAATAGACTTGAAATTGCTTTAGGCCCGCTACCTTCCTTCCACATTGACTGTTGATTTTCCATCCCTCACAAAATAATGGTAATGAATATGCAGGAATAGACATTGAGTTAAGGATAAGCTTTATATTTGAAACAGTTCTCTTGTAGTAGATATTCAAATTCTCATTTTATCTTTTCATAACAGAATCTGTACCAATGTTCACTGATAAAATTGTTACACCTTTGAAATTTCAAATGATGGTCGACCTGTTCGTTACCATCGCTGTGAAAGTTGGAAGGGATGAACGAAAAACTCTGAAAAGGTAGTTATTTCTTTAAAATTGACATAATTAGGCACTTTTTTTTTCATTCTACGGTAACTGCATTCATTATAGCCCTTAAAGCAAAATAATACAATAATTGCAATAGTGCATGTTCAGATAGCATAAACAGAGGAAATAGATGAAATAATCTTACTAGAGAATGAATTTTGCGAATTGCTTTTCTTTCCCCTCCCTTGTTTCATTACATTATCGATAAACCAGGTACGAGCAAGTTCTGAAAAAGGTTCGAGATGCCGAAACAAGTGTCGATCGTTACGGGCGTGACAAAGAGAGCCTTCTTCCAAGACTGGCAGCAGCAAGAGATACGGAAAGAGCTTGGAAACGGCACGTCGAACAGGAAAGGAGAGAATATATCGAAGCTCGACAGAGATGTGATTTGGAGGAAGAAATTATCGAGGAACTTGGAAAGGAAGTTGAATATTTGAAAGAAGATTCAAAACTGGCGTTTGACAAGGTAATATTCTATGTGTAATTCTCGTTGTTTAGACAAGTGACATAGAAGTCTGTAATTTAATTACCCATTCAAATATATAGATCCATCATACAGATGCAATTCATTTTACGAATTGAAAATCAAATTAAGCATCCATTGAAATTATTAAAATAATTTTGTGCAGTTTTTGCAGTGAAGCCTCATAGTCATGTGTGGGTTCAACCTTAAGGTTCTGGAAAGGATTAATAAAGACTCTATTGAATATGTGTATCTAATTCACAAATTTTCACCTAACGATGCACTTCATGGAATGAATTAAATTTGTGAAGAGAGGATCCACTATTACCAGTATAAATCTTACTTGACTATACTACTTCCCAAAAATCCTATTCTGAATTCATAGCTGCTCACTGTCATTCATTTCTGTGTTATGACTTCATTTCACTAGACTCGACTTCGGTGTGTCAGTTATTGTTAGTTTGCTCCGTTCAATGACTTGATTTGTACTTACTCAAATTCTAGGTGAACCCCATGTATAAAACTGCGCTGGATGCAATGGATTCATTGACTGTCCATAGCATAAACGAGATCAAGAGTTATAAGAAGCCACCACAGAGCGCTGTTATTGTCGTGTCCGCCTTGTGTGACATGTTCTCTGTTAAACCAGCTAACTGGGAGAATGGAAGAGCACTAATAATGCGGGACAAGTATGTCAAGCAGTTCTGTTGGATTTTCACACTACAGATATTCAGTTCTACTCAAAAACGAATTTTTATTTCATTATGTCGTTTCATACATCATGTAAGGTGTGGTAATTCATCGTTTTTAATATATACAATTTTGTAATGCCCCCGATTTAACAGACTAATAGAGGGGAACACCCGTCCGGGAATGTTAAAAGCTCAAAATTTCTAGCAGAGTGAAAAATAGTGTAGTGAAAGGAATTTAATTAGGTCTAGCTTCTAACTGGCGCTGGGATGCTTTTTTTCCTCTTCTCACCTCTACATCTAAATGATACATCTACATGATAATGATTGCTACTAACAAAGCATTTGAGTAACTATTAGTGAGAAAAATTAGGATTAAACGATGCTACTGCTACCATGGCCACGCTTCCACTGCAACGATCATTCACAGAAGTTAACAATACAGCCCATGCAAATCTCCCATCTGAGGGGTCAACTACAAGAATTGCCAGGCTGTATCTTAAAAATGGCTCCACGTTCAAATTTTATGATTTTTTAAAATTAGTTCTGAAATCCATTAAATCAGGGTCCCGAAAACAACAAGGATTTTGTATTTTTTTCGATATTGGCATCGCTAAGTCCATTTCCTTCATTACCTATTTTAAAACATTACAGTTTCTTTGAAGAATTGGAGTTTTACAACAAAGACAACATTCCTGAGGATGTTTATGTGAAATTGAGTAACCATGTCAAAAATCCATCGTTCCAGGTAAAAAAGTAACCTAGACACTATTTTTCCTCTCAACTTTCTCTATGCCTATTGAAGTTCCAACCAGAATATTACATTTAATAAAGTTTATATTTTTTTCCTGTGCAGCCAAGCTATGTACAAAACGGCAGCATTGCTGCGTTTTCACTTTGCCAATGGATGCATGCCATTCATAGGTATGGTAAAATGTCAAGATATTTAGCACCCAAGATTGCTAGATTGAAAAAGGCAGAGACGAAAATGGAACGAGCCCAAGCTACTCTCGGAGCAAAGCGTGTTAGGTATGTATCATTTCTTAGTTACCAGAGATGTCAGTCACCGGCATTTACATTGCTCACAAACGATTTTCGGTACATATATAGCGACACATTTAGTGATGCCTTAGGATTGATTATAAGTTGATGGCTGAAGCCAATGGCCTTCTTAGTTGCGGAACATATAGATGATGATGATGCATAATGCTATCCCCTGTACACTGTACTTGATACAGGGAACAAAACATTGAGCAAGCATTGGATATCAAAAAAATTAATAAAATTCACATTTGTGTGGTTCAATTAGTACCTTACCTACGAGTATGCACTATTCCATTCGAAGCAACCCTACAGAAACAGAGTTTCAAATGTATGGAGTATCCTCGCTTGTATTATGTATATACAAAGATGACCCCGCAAACAACTATACAATAACGTATACACGAAACAGAACCTAAACGCAAAACCAGCACAACAGGACTTGCGTGTAGTAGTTTGACAAACTGTCACATATTCCGCTTATCTTGGGAATGAAATATGCAATTGTACACGGTGCTCTTTTGCCTTGAATCAGTCATTAAGGCTATGTGCTTCCATTCTTGAATCTTAAACTAGTCTGGAATAGTTGCAAGCAATCAATTCAATTTACCAGATAACAGTGATTTTACTGCTATTAAATAAACATTTGTTGCATAATGACATTTCCAATGATTCATTGTAAACGTTGTATGATGGTAACACAATTCCTTCATAACTTCAACCCTTAACATTAATTATTTCTAAAATTTACGTATCATTTCATTACACTAGAAATATTAACAGTATGGCAAAAATACTGTATATTCTGTGTTTCAGGTGTAATCAGATCAAGGATGAATTGGATTCAAAGATTGAGCAACATAAAAAGGCTAGTCATGCTGTGCGGCAATTAGAGAAAGAGCTGAAAAATCTTGAAGCAAAAATTGCAAAGGTAAAAGTCGGAAACCTGTCATTATGTTTCATACATAAAGGCGACTTTTTTTTCCTGTTTCCGTATCAACCATAAGCATACTGTAAGTACATAATTGAAATTAAAGTGGGAAGTATTGCAAAAAATAGAAATCAGCTCCGAGGAATAGTGGTTAATAACGTAAATGTTAAAGCATTTATCGTTTCATGGAGGAAATTACATCTCTGAAAGTAGGAGAGCAAATAAAAAATTATCTACTACAGACTTAGCAATGGTTTACTGTACTTTCAACTTTGTTTTTGTGTTTCATTTCAATTCTATCACTCGTCCGCAGGCCCAAACGCTGATGGGAAATCTATCGGAATATGTCACTCAGTGGCGACGTGAAAGAGATATAACATTGTCCAGACTGGACTGCGCTGTTGGTGATAGCTTACTGACAGCGGCATGTGCTACTTACCATGGTGTTCTTGGCGAGAAGCAACGTAATCAATCTCTCACCCTATGGAAGCAAGCGTGTGAAATGGTATTGTAGATCCCCTTTCTGTATGATCTAATTTGGTATAAAACTTTGAATACCTGAACCAACTCTTTTTTAAAACTCCCTGCAGTAGCGTGGAAGTTTTACAAAATTTTGATCTGCTGGTTGCCGGGTAACCAGAATAAATGTCACACATGTCTTGTATTCGTAAAGATTGTTTGTTGGGATTAGTATGGTTTCAGGCCGATGTCCAGGGTGGTGTACAATACAATTTTCAACATTTAGGGCCAGCTATTCATGTCCCATATATGTTCATGAGGATATGGGTAACTACTAAAAGTGATGTTTTTATATTTTCCCGCAACAATTATGAAGGAATTATTGTGAGATTCATTTCCATGTATGTAGCTATTTCTCCTAGAACTTCTTCTCCATGATGAGAATTCACTTATTAAGTTTTTGAAGTTACAAGTATTTTGTTCCTTAATCCCATTAGGTTCGCATCAAAAATATGAGCTTCAGAAACTGTAGCTAATGGGCCTCAGCCTTAGTCCAGTGTTGTTGTTTTTTGACACTATGCATAACCAAGAATGAATAATGTGACAACACCAGCTTTGAAGGTTTTTCTAAATCATGAAGAGATCCCTAACTTGCCTACAGCTGTTGGTGCCTACCACCAAGGAACTCAGTAACAAAACAATTTCTAAGCTTTTCTAGTGTACAATATCTTAATACAAGATGAATTGATAAGCTTGCATCCAGTAGGCTCCATACGTTTGTTTTATCAAGTTGACTGATCGAAAGCCATTAATGGTTCTTAAATTTAGGGCTTTGTGGACCAGGAACTTGGAACATTCAGACTACCTAAAAATTCAGAAAGATCTGAATCTACTTCTGCAGTTCCCACATCACCAGCTCCCAAGAAAGATGCTAGCTCTCCATCTAGCACTAGTAAGAGTGGTACAGATACACTTACTTGGGATGACATAGATGAAGGATCATCTCAGACATCATCAAAGGAAAGCAGAAACGGTGTTTTTGTAAAGATCAGCAATGATTTCAATGTGTTCAAACTGCTTGCAACTGAGTCTGTAAGTGAGAGGTTTTTTTTCAATTGGCTTCTCAAGTGGTTCTCAAACTTTTTCAAAAAAATTACGTAGCGGTCCTTCCCAATTTTTTTTAAATGATTCGCGGTCCCATAGAAATTTTTTTTTTGTCTGTCGGGGTGTCGGAATTATTATGACGCTGGACTGCCAGTCAAATACTTTAATGCTATGGTGGTTTGAGAATCCTCCAGTTCGATCATGTGTGAACTCATTTTCATTATATTATATTATTATAGTCAACTAGGAAGGTAACTTAAAATTGTATTTTTTTGTTTAATACATTTATTTATTAGAATTTAATGTACTTCACGGTCCCTAAAAAACGGCTTTGCAGACCCCAGTTTGAGAACCACTGATCTAGTGCAACCGGGAGCCATGCTAAATTCCGGGATGTCACATGAATGAAACTGCATATTGGATTGCCACTTGCATTCCAATTTAATAACTATGGGGCATTAGATTTTTCATAATCTGAACTATTTTACCACTTTCACTCAAGACTTTCTGCAAAACCTTGAAATAATGCCCTTAAAACGTGATATCTAATTCCTGTTAACTTGGATTTGTTTTTTCAATTGGGAGTTATCTAGTCCGAAATATTGCGCTTCTGATTCCAGGAAGGAAGGTTGCGTATTCAAATCATGTTGGGGCTCACCAAAAATGCTTAGCATTGATTTATCTAGCGTAAATTGGCATGCTAACATTTAACTCTTTAATACTCAAATATTGATTGATAAATATAACCGAGAACGAACATTAAAAATATACTGAAAAGACAAACAAGAGAAAAAGTTCACGGAAACATCCTAACTCTAAACATGTGAGAAACACGTCACATGTAAAACTAAGATATTCAATTAATTACAGGTAATCACTTGTAGTTAACTGACATAAAAGAAATAGTCACGAAATAAATGAATTAAAGAGTCATCACAATATGACACTCATCTATTTAACATCCGACAAGCGCTTTCACACAGGCAATTGCTACTATACAGCCAGTCTAGAGTGGAGTTGTGATTGGGGTTCGTTTAGAGTTGAGGTTAGGCTTTGGGGTCGCTAACATGTGCTCGCTATTTTGACGGTCTCTGTTATGCGGCCGCTATTTTGATACAGTCGCTAGCTTGAACCCAAGCCATTTCACCATTCATCACTTCACAATGTAGTTTACTTTCCTACAAAATTTAATTTGAACCAGAAAGTACAAAAAAGTATCCATTCATTTCGTTATGAACATTTCTTGCGTGCAAAGACACCATTTTTGTCAAAGGTGTTTAGTTTGCATAGATAGATTTTTCAATGGAAGAAAGGAGAATTTTTGCTCAATTAAAGCTAGTTGTATTACACAGCACCTCCTTTTTTTAATTTTAAAACACATGAGAGAAATCTCAATTGTAATGTACTGAGCCGAACTGGTAACAGAATGGAAGTGAGTTCGATCAGTAAATGTATGTATTTTTAGATGACACGAGCTTGGCACTGTGCTGGTCTACCGAGAGATGAACAAATGAGATCAAACGTCCTTTATTTATTGTCATCTGCACTCTATCAAGAAACTTGCTACCCTCTCATATTTGATCCCGATGAACAACTGCAATCATGGATAAAAACTATTACTGAAAATTACCTGGAAATGAAACACAAAAATGGAAAATCCGCTGCAGTAGATTTCGTAGATTCACCCGAACCTTCAACAGCTGAGCAAACACGTTCCGGGTATGTCTAAATTTATCTATGTTCCAATACAACCTTTTGTCATGGAAATACAAAGTAAGTATAGGGAGTAGAATTTTATAGACAATTATTACCATCATTATTTTCTATAAAATTCTACTCCCTAAAAAATCCATTTCAAAACAATTATAGGAATATTGTGATGTGGTTCACAATGTGTTCGTTTTCCAGGTTACATACAAGTTTATTTCATTTTCAGTTCAACCAAAAATGCGATCTTTGAACTTAAACTAAAAACTGTTATCATTTCATATAGAAGTTCCCCGGTCAACATGGACTTGGTATCGCACAAATTCAATGCAATGTAATCATTTGAATACTCACACTCTTGTACAAAAACATATTTTTCAAGATTTTAGATTCAAGAATACTGTACTGTCTAACATACATGCTCTGCATCATTATATTCAACTCCACCATCCTGTTCATCCTTCCGATAGTTTCGTTTAATCTTTCAATGAACGATTTATACTTGGCCAACAAAGCTGATAATGATTGAAAAGTTTGCGGTTCTCCTTAATAAAAAATGATGCAATGATATCTCACTGACCAATTTCACTAATGTTTTGTGCTATAACAGTGTAAAATATCCATACAGGGAGAACAGAATGATATATATTGCAATTAAATTTCATTAGGTCGGGGATCGGTTATATATTTATGGATTTTGGTTTCACGCATTTTTCGGTTCCTTTGTAGAATTCGAAACTTTTCATACAGTATATTTGTCAAAAAATGCATGTTACGATTTTGTACTATTCTTATTTCTCACCAATATCTAATTCACCAGAATGTAATTTTCTAGGGAGATGAGTATTTTCGATGATGATGAAACAACCTCACTCGATGACGGTACACATGATTATACTTCAAGTTACTTTGACGACGGTGAGAGTACAGTCATCAGTGTTTCCAGTACATCACAAACCATGAGGTAACAAAGTTAACCATATCGAGGATGAATAACTTCTCTTAATGAGTTATTTGATTTTATCAGTAATTTTACTGCAATATAAAATTCTTTGTTTCGTTTTTAGGCTAGAAATATATGATTAGGCCATATACAGTGGTACCTTGTACTTCACAGGACCCTAACTTTATACGTTGCACAATTTGAATTTCGAGAGAAATTCAATTTGATGTCCGAGCGAAGCCTTTTGCTGTAGTGTTAAGAATGAGAGATTTGAATTTTTGTCATATATAACAAGGGGAAATTGCCTAATATGTAATTCCCTTCATTTCCATTACCTGTCTACTACCATTCTTCTTTCGTAATGTCATCCCTGATTGTCAAAGAACTGTAGAGTCATTAGGTCAGAATTTTAATTCACTTTACGGTAATGCAACTGTTATATAAAAAAAAATTTGAACTTAAAAAGAGGATAGTACAGTATTTTAGAAATTGTTATTATTATTCGAATTATTCAGAAGTGGAGGAACTTCTAGAAAGCCGTCTCAAACACTAAGTTCGAGAAAGAGTAAAGGTGTCAGATTTGCTGACAATAAGCAAGCCGCTACTTCTCCAGCTACAGCTCTTGAAAAAGAGGAAAAAGAACCGGATGTCGGAGAAGCTATGCCTGAATTGCCTGCAAATGATATAAAAGAAAGGCAAAGTCACAGCAGAAGTTCCTCTGGACTGCAAACCACTAAACTTGTAATCTGCGGAGCCGATGATGTCGCAGTTTCAGAAATACTAGGAAACGCTGTCGCTAATGGATCCATCTTGCTCATAACTCATTTGGAACGTGCTTCTCGGTCGCTACTCCACACTATTTCGATAATTACCCAGAAAATGCGCTATCACGAAAATGACAGTTCATCTTCACTTGGAAAATCTACTTCTGCTTCTCTGTCAGTTTCAGGAGAGGATTCTAGAGATTCTTTTCATCCTGATTTCAGGTAATATATATCTTGGAGTTGCTTCATACTTCGGTCACAAATAACAATTTAACAATAATAATAATTTCTGTGACCGACAGACATAAAACTAGCAAGCAAATGATAAATGGAATTTGCATAAAATGTATTATTATAAAAGATAGAATCCAAGAAGTGATGCTATCAATAAAATTATATTTTACAGGCTGTTCCTGAGCGCAGGAATGAATGTGGGTTCCATTGGTAACCATGTATTGCCGATGAACTGCATGGCATGTATGAGTTTTGCGCTTCGAGATCAAGCTCTAGAAGAAAAGCTGATGCAGATTGTGGTTACACAAGAAAAGCCAGAATTTGAAAGTCACCATCGCCTTTTGGAAGCTGACATTTTCCATCTTGAGGAGGAAATGGAAAATTTGAAGGAAAACCTGCTGATCAAGGTGAATAGTGAATATATATTAAATTTGTTGTTGTAACCGAATATGCACCATGGTTTTGAAGCATTTGTTGTGACAATATCGGTTTTATATATGTACAGGGGCTTAAATCAATGACATATCCCTGAAAATCAGAAATGCTATTAAATAATGAAATACTTTTTACCTGTTTGAATTGCAACTAACTGCAACTAACCAACCCAATCCTTTTCTGGGTAAGCCATCAACGGGCTTGAAGTGTATACTTGAATTTGACCCATTCAAATCTATTTTTTGAAATGAGATTGTAAGCAGCAAATAAAATACACCAGTCCTTCGTTATATGCGAGGGATGCGTTCTGAAATAATTCGCGTATCGTGAATACTTATTTTGATGGAAAAAATAAGGATGAATTCTGACAATAACCTACAATCATAATTTAGCCACCATTTCATGCCAAAGGCACAAATACATTACCACAAGGCAATATTAATTGTAGTAATGCCCCAGGACTGATGCATTATTTCAAGCTTATTTTCTAGCTTAGATGTCCTATTGTGCTTTGCTGAAGGCCCAGAATTACGCATAGGATATTTAGGAGGAATGATAAATGATAAAAGTCCCACAATATTCCCAATAACAGTAAATCATGGGGTAATCTGAAACATCACCTCATACGCTCGCAATGACATGCAGCTTCTGTAAGCAGACGATGCCCCACAGAGCTCTTGCGTCATCTCGCAGATTCGATAACAGCGAAAATTTTTCGCATAGAGTGGAGACTGCAGAAATAGGTTCCTCCCATAACTTCAAAATCACATAGTGTGCGTTCAAATATTACAAACAATGGGTGTATATGCATAAATTCATAATGGTGCGCAAGTGGCAACAAGTAGTGACAGATGTACTATTTTCATTTTATTGTAATCTTCTCTTATTCCATATCATTATAAAGTTTATCAATAATGAAATTTGTTACATACGTTTCGTACATACTTTCTATTCCTTGTTTTTATTTTTAAGGTGTCAAATATAGAAGGAGCAATCCTAGCTGATGTAACTCTACTTGACACAATAAGAAGCTGTAAACGCGAGACACTCGCAACCCTTGCTAGTCTTCAAGAAACTAAGATCATGGAAACTAATCTTCTCGCTGTAAGTAAAGGCCACCTCTATTCATCCGTGATTTTCAGGGGAAGTCATTTTGATAGTCCATGTCGCAGTGAGACTGTGCTGACACCGGTTATTCTTGCGGTGGACTAACTAACAGATTAAAAACTAGATTGATAACGCTACAGAGTTGCTTGATGAACACGGGTAATCTAATTAATTTATTCAACTGGTGAATCAGTGAGTATCAAGTGTCGTAGTGAAGAGAAAGCCTCAACGCTGCTTAATTCAAAGCCAGACAATCACAAACATGGCACGCTAGCAGTAGCATATTAGCATTTTTTTACAACATTGTTTATTGCTGTAAGTTCATGTAATTATCGTACACTTTACGTATTTTCATTACCTTTTTTTCTTCATTGACGTTATAGCAAACGAAGCTGATCGAGAACCTACTGTATTTGTATATAGTGTATATACAGTAGCGTAAATATAATTTTTATGGCAACTTATTACATTAATTTCTTTTTCATTATAAGTTTCAAGGTTGTAATATTTCTCTTACTGAAAGTGCTAAAAATATAATGGTCACTTCACTCTCAAGTAAAACTATCTAAAAATTTTTTATTCTAATCACATAACTCTCTCCTTTCTCTTGTTAGAAAAAGGTGGAACTTGCTCAAGTCGGTCGCCAAGGTCGTATCGTATTCGATGTTTTGCTGGAAACTTCCGCACTCAAGCCAAACATTTATCACTGGACTGCGAAGAAATTCATTGATATATTTGTTTCTTCCTTGAAATCAAGAATCCGTGGGAAATCAATGAACAATGATGCTGTTGCTCTGCAAGGGAGCGTTCTGCTCAAGGTAAAGTTTATTTACCTGGGTTATCTTAGCCTACAAACTCTAGCCTGCGAAAGGATCGCCCCGGGGAACTTTTAAATCAAGAGCTCATAATATGATTTCTGCTGGTCCAATAACGTTAAAAATTACAAAAGACCTTCTTCATAATTGTTTCAACATTCAGTGAAAATATTGGGTCAATTGAATCACCCAACGCTAAGAAATCAGGGATTATGATGAGGGAGGTTAAATATCTGGAGAAATTCATCATATTCCACGGTAGAATCATTTCCCCACTTAGGCCGCTGTATCACTGTTTAGCTTATGTATCAAAGAATATGCATAGTTAGATATTTTACTATTTTTAATTCAATGTTCATGGTATTGCTGCGGACATGGCAAGTAACAATGTATCAATATCATAGCACTTAGCTGACTGAGTAGCAGGGAAAGAAGAGTGTCGACTTGTAAGCGTATGATTGATGAGATTACAATAATCAAATTCACAACAATAGATAAGATATAGATAATAAGATAAGAGTTTTTTACAAGGAAAAGTAACTGCGTTACTAGAAAAAAAGTGGGTAATAGCATATTTTTCATGCAGGAAGTCCTATTCAAATGCTTTTATTTAATTTAATCGACAAAATTTCTCAGAATAGTCTTGTATAGGTGAATAAGTTCAATGTCTTATGATAGGACTGCTAAGAAATATACTGTGACTGATACTTAATTCGTATAAGATTCTTTTTCCTTTTCCAAAAACTTTCTCATGTGTTTCTAAACATAACACCAAAATTTCAATTGACTGTCAATAGCCATTGAACTAATGTAACTTAATCGATTTCAGTCTCGAGTTGTGGAACTAAATCAAGTTGTATTGGAAGCTGTTCTGCGGTGTGTCAAACGAACCATGTATCACAATGACGTTCTCATCTTCACTACATTCGTCACTCTTGCACAGTTAATTTGTGAGGATAAAATGAACGAAGACGAGGTGAACTCCCTGCTTTTGGGAATGACTGATTTCACGGTATGTGCACACCAGTAATTATATTGGGAATTCACCAGTTCTGATGATATTAAGGTATTGTTATTACTGAATAATTCAGGTTCACCCTCGACTCCAGAGTCTAGCCGAATTCTTAGTTCTGACAGCCATCTGATCACATAATAATCATTCAACAATAGAGTATATTATCCAATAATTTTACCTCTCTTGTGTGATGAAAGCAATGTGGAATTTCCCTAAATTTATGTTTAAAAATACATTAAAAAAAATTAGAGGAATAAATGGCTCAAGTCAAGTATTTGCTTCTAATAAAAAAAGATGAATTTCTTATCTCATTTTTGCCTAAACCACTTTATTGTAAAGCCAATTATTTAGCTAAAAGTTTATTCATTAACCGAAATATTGATGTGTTATTCATTGTAAATCTATTCTATTGCATTGCTATCGATTTGTGTGTAGATTTCCAAAATCAAACCAACTGTTGGTAAAGGATTTGCTGTGAACAGACCGAGATGGATGTCTGATGAAATTTGGTTCTCAGCTCACAAGCTAGAACAGAAACACGAGTCAACATTTGGTGGTTTGACGAATTCGTTGTCAAGAAATCAAAAGAGATGGAAAGAATATCTAAGTTGCGAGCCGGTACTTCTGTCGAATGTTCCATGCACTGATCTTTTACGTAAGTTGCATCCTCACTGAATAAAGGATTTTACTGGAACGTAAAAACTCAGAGGCGTGAGCGTGAATTTTGAAATTTGATGTTGTCTTCTATTGTAAGAATTTTGCACAACGTATATATAATATAATAAACATGAATAGCTAGGGGTTTCGAGGAATCTGTAGATTAGCAGGAATAAAGTTTGACATATTCGCTGTCATTAGAGCATTTATAAAAAAAAATTAAAAAATAAAGATACCTATGCCTAATTGATTTTATCTGCTTATTTCCAACTGCCCAAGGTGACTCCCACTACAATTTTTTTTCTTTTACTCTCATTTTAAAATCTCCCTAGATATTATCCGGTGGCTTGGTAATACCTAGTGTCACTGACGGGATGATGATGGGCCCAAGAGGTTACTATAACTTCGTTGAAGGTCTCCATCATCACGGCAGTGGCATTGTCGGTACCCTATTTATANCAATGACATATCCCTGAAAATCAGAAATGCTATTAAATATTGAAATACTGTTTATCTGTTTGAATTGCAACTAACTGCAACTAACCAACCCAATCCTTTTCTGGGTAAGCCATCAATAGGCTTGAAGTGTATACTTGAATTTGACCCATTCAAATCTATTTTTTGAAATGAGATTGTAAGCAGCAAATTAAATACACTAGTCCTTCGTTATATGCGAGGGATGCGTTCCGAAATAATTCGCGTATTGTGAATACTTATTTAGATGGAAAAAATAAGGATGAATTCTGACAACTACAATCATAATTTAGCCACCATTTCATACCAAAGACACAGATACATTACCACAAGGCAATATAAATTGTAGTAATGCCCAGAACTGACGCATTATTTCAAGCTTATTTTCTAGCTTAGATGTCCTATTGTGCTTTACTGAAGGCCCAGAATTACGCATAGGATATTTAGGAGGAATGATAAATGATAAAAGTCCCACAATATTCCCAATAACAGTAAATCACGGGGTAATCTGAAACATCACCTCACACGCTCGCAATGACATGCAGCTTCTGTAAGCAGACGATGCCACACAGAGCTCTTGCGTCATCTCGCAGATTCGATAACAGCGAAAATTTTTCGCATATAGTGGAGACTGCAGAAATAGGTTCCTCCCATAACTTCAAAATCACATAGTGTGCGTTCAAATATTACAAACAATGGGTGTATATGCATAAATTCATAATGGTGCGCAAGTGGCAACAAGTAGTGACAGATGTACTATTTTCATTTTATTGTAATCTTCTCTTATTCCATATCATTATAAAGTTTATCAATAATGAAATTTGTTACATACGTTTCGTACATACTTTCTATTCCTTGTTTTTATTTTTAAGGTGTCAAATATAGAAGGAGCAATCCTAGCTGATGTAACTCTACTTGACACAATAAGAAGCTGTAAACGCGAGACACTCGCAACCCTTGCTAGTCTTCAAGAAACTAAGATCATGGAAACTAATCTTCTCGCTGTAAGTAAAGGCCACCTCTATTCATCCGTGATTTTCAGGGGAAGTCATTTTGATAGTCCATGTCGCAGTGAGACTGTGCTGACACCGGTTATTCTTGCGGTGGACTAACTAACAGATTAAAAACTAGATTGATAACGCTACAGAGTTGCTTGATGAACACGGGTAATCTAATTAATTTATTCAACTGGTGAATCAGTGAGTATCAAGTGTCGCAGTGAAGAGAAAGCCTCAACGCTGCTTAANTCAGAGGCGTGAGCGTGAATTTTGAAATTTAATGTTGTCTTCTATTGTAAGAATTTTGCACAACGAATATATAATATAATAAACATGAATAGCTAGGGGTTTCGAGGGATCTGTAGATTAGCAGGAATAAAGTTTGACATATTCGCTGTCAGTAGAGCATTTATAAAAAAAAATTAAAAAATAAAGATACCTACTACCTATACCTAATTGATTTTATCTGCTAATTTCTAACTGCCAATGACACTCCCACTGCAATTCTTTTTTTTTTTACTCCCATTTTAAAATCTCCCCAGATATTATCCAGTAGCTTGCGCTATGAAGCTATGGTAATACGTATTGTCACTGACGGGATCATGATGGGCCCAAGAGGTTACTATAACTTCGTTGAAGGTCTCCATCATCACTGCAGTGGCATTGTCGGTACCCTATTTATACAGCGTGGTCGACTGTGAGCTGGTGATTATGTCTTGTTCAAGGACACGGAGATGGCTCTGGCGAGGGTCAAACTCGCAACATGTCGATTGTGACATGCGTTTGCTACCGCTTATCCACTTTCTCACTTCAATTCATGAGTCTTATCGCACAACATAACTGTATAAAAATATCATCCATACTATATTTGCAGATCTTACTGTTGGTCAGAAAGCTTTGCTTTGGAAAGTGCTACGTCCTGATATTGGAGGTACAATTATATCAGAACTTGGAGCGTGCATGCTCGGTGGAATAACCTCTGGAGTGAATGTCTGGAATATCCAAGAGCTTTTGGAAAACGTACCTCAGCAGAACCCGATTATATTCCTGATTCCTGAGAAAGGTGGGAGATCTGTTGAATGACTCGTAAATTCGACATACCTTATTTTAACATGAATTCGGATATAACACGATGGATCGTTTGGCCTATAACCAAGGCTACCATCAATCTGGAACCAAAAATAAGGATGACTGGGAAAAAAATAAGATTTCCCTACACTGCGGTACACCTAGCATCGTCTCACGTCACACCAGTGTGCATTAGGCTAAATAACTTAGTCGAGATGAAAAATTTGCATTTTAAATTGTTACATTGCTGAAAATAAGCCAAAATAAGGACAAATCTTAGAAATAAGGCAGTATGACGGCCCTGCCTATAACCTATAACTTACCAAACTTAGACATTAAAGAGTAATATTGCAAATGGTAACAAAACTTTAAAAGAATGATAACAAGACTACATTTGATGTTATGGTTACAATCACAAGCACTGATAACATGCACATTGTGGCATTCTTTTTAAAAGCCATAATGAAAACATTAGATATGATTAGAATGTTGTAAGCCTAGTACAATGTGCACATTTTCTTTATGTTACAGAACAGTGAATAAAAAGTAATTTGTGCGTGAATTTTTTGGTGGAGCAACAACACAGTAAAAACTTGATTTCATTATTTCAAAAGTAATTGTATTGAAATAAGATAAACATTAGGTCCAAAATTCATCAAGATGTCATTCCATGGACCCTAACGATCGCGTATAACAAGATTCCACTGTAGCGATATGAATAAAAATTCCTAAAAATAATATAATAATTCTAATTTCTAGACATGCTTTCTGCGTTTTCCTTTATAACTTTGATTTCTCTCGTTTTTCCTACTTATAATTTATTGCTTGTCATTAAATATATTTCTCTTAAATTACTTAACTTTTTTTTCAGGATCAAACTATCAACCAACTGTGGACATATCCAATGAAGCCGAGAGAAAGGGGATTTCCTTCATTGAAAGGTAAGCAAAACCTTTGGTAGGGCACCCTTACAAAAAATGACTATCATGTGCAGAATATCATTATGTCTAATAGACTGTTGTGCTCATCAGGAATTGAGCATTTCCTGAATAATTCCATGTGTTTATCAATTTTTTTGAATTTGATATAGGTAATATAAGGTGATCTAACCATTTTAGGTATTATTTCTTCGTTATGTTTCAAGAAGTTTTAGAAATTCGAGCACCGCCAACCCCCTGGGAAAGTATCCCATAAAGCATTACTTACACAGAGAAATATTCTGTTCTAAGTTCCCAATCTCTAAATTACAAATCCTTACTATGGAGATTAGATTACAGCAACCGGAGGACCTGGGTTAAAAGACCTTGGTAGGTCCAAATCATGATACACAAAATCTTGTTCTCATCTTCATCTACTCTTTGAAAGTAAACATTGCTGAAATTTAGGCCTTTGAATTTTTGGCAAAATATTGTTTAATAATTTATAACATTCAGTATGTTTACAAAAGTATGGAATTATTGAAGACGCTCAGACAGACCATATATATGTTCACATTACACTTTATACAAAGTCAAGGATGCCGTAGTGAAGGTTCGGCACTCCCATCCATGTGCTTACGCAATATTATGGCTTATGTGAGCCTCAAATTTTTTGCATCACAGATGAAATGAATGACAATAATGGTGATTTTCTTCTGGCAAGATAGCCAGCACTGCTTACATATGTGTAAATACAAAATTCACACTCACAACTTATTGTCAACAGATCGGCGCCATTCCAAGACAATATATCAGATGTGATGAAGGAATGCATGTTGAATGGACATTGGCTATTTCTGCACAATTGTGAGCTCCTGCAACCATGGCCTGTCGATGTCCTCGATCTCTTGTATTCCGTCACGAGCTCAAATTCTGAAGTGGATGAAGTCAGTTCTTGGAGATCTCACATAGAGAACAAAGATGTAATGACTTCTGAAGAAGTTACGGCTCGTTCAGTTTCTACAACTACAGATGAAAATCTGGACTCGGAAGCGGCAAGCAAGTTTGCAAATTATGTGAAGATGGAAAAAGTGATTCCTCGTCGGACAGCCGTGCACGAATCCTTCCGTCTCTGGTTGATAACAACCGACAATGAATTCAATGTGAGGAGTTTATTCCCTGGAATCCTGCTCCAGCACAGCGAAATTGTCAACTTGGAGTTTGCCCCGAATCACAGAGAGCTCACGAGACAGAAGTACGTGCAGCTTAATAATGATGACCTTCCATCTCCACCTGCAGCTGCCTTCGATCATCAACGATCTGAAGTCTCTGCTCATTTGCGTGATTTGAAACTCAGACTATCCCTCTTCCATGCTGTATTTCAACAAAGGCTTCTATACTATCCTTCCAAATTCCTCGGACACACCGATGAAGACATATTGGATGTTTACAAGTGCTGTCGTCAATTTGCAGAGTATCCCACAAGACAAATCATGGTGAAAAACATTTGTTCGGAGTTGCTGAGCAATTCTATCTTCGATCAAAGGTAAGAATTATATAATCTAATGTCACTTATTAAGGGATCAGCAACTGGTTATGTTAATCTACAATTATCCAATCTATTCTATTATTAGCTTATATATATTTGGGAAAGTCTGTCTGTTCATTCTTTTGTTGCATCAAAGCTTGGGCAAGGAAATTCCATATGATTTGAATAAAAAATCAGAACACTCTGTATTAGAATAACCTTGGGACATCGCTATAATGACAATAAAAGCTGAATGCTAACTAAAATTTGGTATTCATTCGATAAACTAATATTTCTAAAAACATTTCGTGATTAATAACAATATCCCAAATTATGAGAAATTGATTTTACTCCAGAAAGTTTATGATAGAAATAATCAATACAAAATCATTTCCACACAGCATTTCATCTCAATCAACACAAAGAAGCTTAGAAATAAATAATAATAATAATAATAATGAAAGAAGGGGCCAAAGGAAAATAATACAGTAGATTCTAGCTCCAATGCGAAATCGACATCCAAGGAATTTTGCAGTGTTTTTTCACAGTCGTGGAAAATAAATCAGACTAACTGTGGGCACCACGGCATATATTGATGGGATTTTTATTTACTGCAGTTTGAGAATATGAACTCGTGTTTTCCATTCATGAGAATTTCAAGGGTATCTTCAATATTCATTATCATTTATCATACATCAAATGACCCTGTTATATTGTTTGCAATATTATCTTTAATCTTTTATCTTCATCTGCTTATTTACGTCTTATAAGTGATAATTATTAC
Organism: Halocynthia roretzi; assembly: GCA_013436055.1. Lineage (NCBI taxonomy): Eukaryota > Metazoa > Chordata > Ascidiacea > Stolidobranchia > Pyuridae > Halocynthia > Halocynthia roretzi. The sequence continues at coordinate 62,242 of QRAM01000405.1, forward strand.
TAAGGATCACGAAAGTGATGTCTTATTTCCTCGAGGAATGCTTCATACCACCCGAAACTGATCGTGATCATCGTCCAAGGAATAAAAATCTCGCTGAAGATCTTTGCAGTTTACTTAGATCAGTGAAAAATCTCGATCATGGATTTGACTCTCTAAGCCCGGTATGTAATATTTTTACAGAAATGGAAATTCATTCATCGAAACATGTGTTAAGATGTTCCTTTGATATTTTGATCACAGAAAATTGATTTGGCAAAGCTTAATCTTCCAATCGGTGCAGATTTGCCATTGACAACAGCAAACAGTATCGCATTGATAAACGATATGAGAGTTGCCGCTACCTCTAGTCTCATTTCTGCTGGAGATAACAAGGTTTACTCCTCTGCAGACTCTCTACTAACAGCAAGAGAGGTTCTGCTAAAGAGACGATTGGAAAGTCTACATGGGCAGGTATTCTATGTTTTCAACCAGGGCTTCCCAACGGGGTCCAAAAACATGTTGAATTATATTAAAATGGTGCATTTCATGAAAGTTGTTGAATAAACTAAAAATATCCTTTTTATCAAATACTAAGTACACTAAGATTAACTAGTTTTATCAAGAAGCAAGTGGTATAATTTGACCATCCCCAAAAAAATCCTGGCTGAATCAGCGCTTTGGGGTCCGCAGCGAAAAAGGTTGGGAAGCCATGCTCTCTCTATACTATACGCTGAAACAATGCAAATTTCAATTTTCTGTATATATCATTTTTATATTTTCTATTTCATTTCTTCAGTACTATATTGTCATACCAGATCTATGCCACTGAATTTATAAATTCTGACTGCATCACAACACCAAAGCAAAGCCCCATCACAGATTTCTACAGAACGGAGATCATCAACTTCAACAAAGCTCTTTCCCTACTCAGACAAGATATTCCTCTGATGATTGATACAGTGAAGGGACACAGTGAGGTACAGTGACTGAACATTTCATATTTTCTCTTTCGTTTCTGCCATATTCATTTATTTTGTTTCTAGTTGAACCCGACAATTCTCAGCATGCTGGAGAACGTTCATCGCGATGAAATTCCCGACAGCTGGGTTAAAGTTCATCCACAAATTTTCCGACATCACAAAGGCATAAAGCTGTCGAATTTCATTCTTCGATTACAAGAATCAGCGGTCTTGATACAGAAGTATGCTCAGATGATAGGAGGACCTTCCGAAGACAATGATTCAGACGATCGTAACAAGGTATGTGCTAGTTCGGCACTTTCGGTACTCGTCACATTTTGCTATTCATAAATATTTCGGTTAAACTAGTAGGAGTGTATGAATGAAAAATTTCCTCCGTTTTCTTACATGCAACTCGTTTTATCTTTTTTCTCCTCCATCTACGGATCATAAGTTGATTAATTTCCAGTTATTGAGCATCCCTACAAAGTTCCTCTGGCGTTTGATATGCTGCTGACACGCACTATCTACCAAAATTAAGTAATTTGTTCCAGCTCACATGCTTTACATGTACCATTGTGATATTAGAATTCTTTCATTCTTTTTTCTCTGTTTATATGAGCCCTAGGAGGGATGTATGCACCTACTTTTACACCAAATTACGATTATTCAAAAAAAATTAGTATGGTAGATCGCAAATTCAACAAGTATATTATCCTACAACCTCCAATTGTGTTATTCAAAATCATTGGTCTGTAGAACCAATTGGGTTACCATATTTCAATTAAAAGTGTTATAAACACAGGAAAAACTTTGTGGTTGTGGTCTTAATGACATTGAAATCCACCTGTAAAAATGTGATTATGTTTCAACAATATAAAAATTGATATATTGAATATTTTAAACATTGCAGAAATGGCTAGCAAACTTGAAATGATATTCTGCTATTGACTACCATCATAAGGGTTAATCGATCAACGTAATTATTCCTCAGTCTATTAGTATAACTTTTTATTTAGCCTCTATCAAAGAACAGGAGATGCTCGTCAGCTACCCAAACACAGATTGCTTATAATCTGAGCGCATTTTTTCAACCGCACATGTTTCTGAAGTCGGTGCTGGCTGAGGTGGCCAGATCAAAATACCATGATGCTCAGAGATATCACTTTAAAGTTGAGGTCAGTAAAATTTCTTTGGTACAACGGAATATCTCTCGTGTAGGAGTTTCTCCTTACAGCCAGTTCTCAGACAAGGGTACTAGTCGATTAATATGGTCTCTCCGATAACCTGGATACATTAGCTGAGGTAAGGCTAGATTTGCTTACAATTAGTCAACAATAATCCTACCAAAACCACATTATTAGACTAGTACCAAGCTGTGTAGTGCAATAATCACTTCAAACATAAATTTATTTATAACAATGGAGAGGGGTGATAGGTTACCTTTTTTTTTTGTAAAACTTTAACAGCAAATTACAAATTTCTGTATCCCAGTCATAGATTCTACAAAAAATCAGCCAGTGGACCTGGGATTCAATTTNAGACTAGTAACAAGCTGTGTAGTGCAATAAACATAGTCAAACATAAAAAGTGTTAGGCATGAGTTTTGTACTTGTTGATCAGGTCATAGAAATGTAAGAATTTACTTATAACATGGAGAGGGGTGATAGGTTACCATATTTTTTTGTAAGACTATAACAGCAAATTACAAATTTCTGTATCCCAGTCATGGATCATTAATTTTGCAGTGGTGATTGTCATGCTTTAGTGGTTTTAGTAAATTTCCTGGATTCTACGAAAAATCAGCCAGTGGACCTGGGATTCAATTTCGTCTTTTTACTTTCTTATGGGAATCACTTGTAAATCTATCTACAATCTAAATTTTTGTATTTAGGTGACATCTAAACTTCATTGTCATGACGAAAGAAGAAATTCCTCAGCTATGGAATCCATATTATTGGATGGACTGTGGTTGCAAAGTGCATATTATGATGAAAGATTCCAAACCATCCACCAAACTACTACTGCAAAGTTACAGAAGCTACCACCAGTGCTTATAACTGCTGTAAAAATACCCGTACCAGACAGGTATGCAATATGTATTTATAGATAATTAGGAGTTATGCACACGTGAACATACATACACACAGTTTCTCCTTCATTCATGAGATGGATCTTGACTACACTACATACCTATAACTACACAAAAGTAACTTGATATGATCAGATGATTTAATTATATTTCATACAAAATAGTTGATGCAGTTCATTCTTAGTAACATACAGTATTGAAACACTTCTCTAGGCTCAGGTTGAGCCCCATGAGCCACCATTCCAACTTTTGATGCTTAACGAGACTAAGGAAAACAATACTCGAAATTTCGAAACCTTTTGAGAGAATCCTTGTGAATCAAGGAAGTGGTTTAATTTGAATTCGACAGGATTACGGTTCAAAAATTGTTAAAGGGATCAAAGAATAATTGGAAATATTTTAACATATTACAAATGGATTTATTCCATTCCGCAGACGCACCAAGGCAGAGAAAAGTCATGATGGTCCGTGGTATCAATGTCCCATCTTTGTTGGAGCATTTGAAGCAGATTCTGTCGTGGTGAGCAATGATATATTGCTGTCTATACCAATCAAAAGTGACGTTGATCCTGAATTACTGCGGATAAAACATGCGTGTGCGATTTCCTGTATGTATTCCTAAAGTTAAAGTATATTGTGTTATTCTATTGTTACTGTGTGCTGTGCCAGTTGTTCTGAAAATTTTTGAAGCATTTCACTGTGAATTTTTTTTTCGAACTTGTTGTGTGTAGTGTTATTCAAAAGTTTTTTTGTGTTGAAATCTTTATTTAGTGTAAAAAATAATATAGTTCACCATTATATATATTTTCTAAAGTTTGTTTTGTTTTCTGCACACATCATTTGCCTGGAGCTATCACGTTTGCATGTCATTGGTGGGTCTCTGAACCAGAACAAAGATTTCTACTCCTTATACAGAAATACCCGCACTACATTACCTTCTGCCTACGTCTAATTCGGCTTTACGCACTTTTCTAGACTCCGTTAACATTATTTTCTACAACCTTACGTCATAACTTTATTAATTATTGATATTTTAAAATATTTTAATAACCTTACGAGAGTCACTTTCTTCCCCGTGTTGTTTACACTTACGTGTACGTGCTACGTGTCTGTCATCAAATTTTGCGGCCCCCTTTCCTAAAAAATTAGCTATAGAGAAGCAATCATCATTACTAACCACTGTTAAGAAGAATTCATGTTGGTTACATAACACAAGATGTGAGCACAAAATCTTTTACAAGAGTATAAAATGGACATTTTATTTCAGAAACTAAATTTCTGTATAAACCAAGTGAATAGTTAATGAACCTGAAAGGCAAATGTTATATAATTAAAATTTCTAACTATTAGGTGACTCCAATCAACACCATGTTTATTGCAATATCAGCTAAACAATAAAGAAGGTGAATGAAAAGATGTACAGAATCCACTTGTTCCAAGATTATATATCGAATTAAATGTGCCATTCGCTCAAGATGTAAAAAAATCAACACACATATTATTCCGAAGTCATAGGGAGAAATGTACTGTTCGAATGCAACACAGCGGCCTTCATTGCTTGTGATTAGACATCCTTTGCCTAATGAACCTGTCGGATTCTAGAAATCTTTCGGCGCAGTTTGTCAAACATGTTTCTTGCCTTCCCAAACTATTTCCAACCTTATCAACACATACATCCCAACATTGTGCAGTCAGTTTGTTCACAATAGTCTTCAATTGATTCTGAAAATTAATCAAATCATTGAAGAGTTAGTGCAATGATCGAGATGATTCATATAATGCCTTTCCTTCAATCAATCATGAGCAAATGATCCTTGGTTCCATGACGTGTTTTGGATTATTCATTCTCCTGAATTCACAAGAGGTTCTATAAGATACCCAAAAATGTTTTTCAAATGAAATGAGACGAATAATAATTGAAAATTAGTAATATATTTCACGGAACCAAAGTCTAAATGATACATGGTGCACCAAAGCACAATTATAGTTATGATGCTGGTAGTTTTAGGTCCGAGTTATTAAATAATTTTAACGAGTCAGTGTGCGAATTTTTGAACAAACTTTACCATTTCCGTACCGTACACAAATACACGTACTTTACTCAGGTAAAAACGATGCGGGAAAATCGATGTTAAACCTGTATCATCCACCTTACCTGAGCTTCTAATTTTTCTTGTTCGGCAACCAACAGCCTTGCAAGGTCAGGATTATCTTTTAGCTGCTTTGCAACTTCCTCCATTCCGGCCTCCATTGTTAGTTAATTTAGCCGTTGATCAAAATTACGTTCTAATCAGTTTACAGTTTCTGTTACCGAAGCTAAACGTTAAGAAAATGAAGAAACGACCATGCTTCTGACATGAACCGGAACGAAGGAGAAAGGTCAAATAGTGGGGAAATTCCCTGACCTTCGATTTTCATTGCAGAAATAAGTTTCGAAAATATAATTCTGATCTACATTAACCTGTTCAGCGCAAATGGTGTATATTATAAAGGGATACCATACAGTATTTTCATAACAAAAAACCGGTACGCTTTAAAAAATGGCATTTTGAATTTGGTTCATATTTAGAAATATATAGCTATTAATTGGATGCATTTTTGGCAGTCTGAAACTAATATGCAGGAATAAAATATCACCAAGAATAAACGAAATAAAAATATAGCATTGAAATATAATTTACTCTTCGACGCTTTTCTATACAGTACATTGCACGGCCCTAAAAACGGGATAATCCCGCTAAAAATGGGACGTATGGCAATGTGCGACATTTTGATTTATATACTCGCGATTTTGTTACGATAAGGATCAATATTATGTAAGCCGAACCAATCGGCGTAGTTTGGTTCTGAAGTTACGTGAATTCGTTACTGGGTTTCATGAATAAATCATTCCCCATATTCACGCACGAGGTACAGTATGATGAATATTCTGACGTAAGTTTGAGTTTGACACGACAACTGTTAGGGGTCCAATTTGTCTGGGACAGATAATTGGCACATTTGGCATAATAATTGATTTGTATTTTTTTTCTGCAAATTTTAGATTGAAAAGTTGGGAGTTTTTGCACGTTTATATGCTGAATTAGGAGAATGGATTTATAATCATATTTCATTGTGTATTGGCGTGGGACCCTCGTTATGATTGAATGAGATACATGCGAGTAGATACCTAATCGTAATGGGAGCATCTCGTCTCTCCAAATCTGTATCAAATTTCAATTCGGTATACCCTTGAGTATTAAAGCAACCTACTTCAAAATGTTATAGTAGATAGACATTCAGACATATTGATCAAATCTGATATTGCTATATTATATCATTTGTTCGCTACAGCTTATCATGAGCAGATAAATAATTATCATTATAATATAAGGAATTAATGCAATCTAAAAAACATAGAAACAGCATGTCTTTTTTTCACTGCTATTGAAGCAGTGGTTCCCGAACTTTTATAGTATGTGGCCCACTTATTGAACAAACTAAAGACATGTGGCCCAGTGTTGCAAAACAAATGTCATTGCTTAAACGACCTTTCAGTTTTCACGCAAAGTTTGCATGCAATGAGCCTGAGTGGTGAATGCCGCCAAATGAGGTTCACCCTTTGACAACTTGACATTTTACTGCTCGCTCACTCACCATCGGTGACAACCTCAATAAAAGCACCGCCAGGCATGAAACCATGTTAACCTAAAAAACATGCTAATCGAGAATTTTTAAAGGACTTCATATATGGTTTTGTGAAACATATCAAAAATGGTCATCCATCCATAATCCAATCCATAATAGTCAATCATCTTCCGGTATGAGTGTTGGTCTAATAGAAGAATCCACCAGATTTAAGTTCAATCTCAAGAATTCTGAAATCTATTTTACATCCCTAGACTTCTATATTCTACTGTATAGATTTAATTAACATTAGCAAATATAAATAGTTATTCTTTTGTACAGAAACTCTTGTAGGTTTCCACATTTGTAGACCTATCAATATGGCATTACACATTAAATGTTCTTGCTTATTTCGTAACTTGAGCAAAAACTTATCGCTATCGACGAGAAGATTTTCAACAATGAAAAAAATTGAGGTAATGACGTGTGTAACAACTTCTGTATTCTTCTCATTATTGTTGCTTTCTCATTATCTTAGAGTCACAATCAGAAAAGTTTTCACAAGTTCTTGGCTCCTCTCCGTAAGTCTGGCTCTGTTACTGATGGGATAGTTGCTAGGCCTGGTCAAAAAATTGTTGGATGGTGGCTTGCTAGCTGTTGTGGGATGGTAAAAAACAAATATTTGAGGTATTTAATTTCCGAGATATGATTGAACCTCTCTTTTGCAGAACAGGTGGTTGGAGCAGTTGTCCTCGGGGGTGTGACACGACTCACGGAATCGGGTTTGTCTATGGTAGATTGGCATCTCATCAAAGGAATCAAACCTCCAACCACAGATGAAGAATGGCAAAATGAATTCAACAAATATAAGCAATTTCCAGAATTTCGTATGTATGTATGTTCTATTCAAGACATCCTTATTCTAATTATTCAAATGTGCAGTGGCAAACATGAATTTGAGAAGAATTGAATGCTAATACTAATGATGCTCGAAAAATTGAAGGGCAAAGTGGATCTGTGCATTGTAATGTTAGTTAATGAGTTTTCAATCCTAGGTTTCTTCGGGATATAAGCATTGAGTTGCCTCTCAAGTTTTCTTTCACAGAATATTGCTTTTTAGCATGATATTATTTCGGGTCCTTAAGAGCCACGTTCATAATTTGGACTGAATTCAATGTAATGGCCTGAATACTGCATTTTGTTCATATTTTTTTGTGTTTTCTACAATTTGCTCATCTTAATTAAATTTTCCATGCAGAATAATTCTGTCTATGAAATATAGGCATTATATATATATATTCTGCTTATATCACTATCAAGTTCACATGGTAGATATTAGTTTTTATTGTATGTAACAGTTTTAACAGACAAGGAATGAGAAATAATGATCATCATTTGACAGGTTTTTTACTGACAGAATACTAACTATTTTCCTACATACTGTACTACAGGTAGGTGCTAGTAATTAGTCCAAGTATCTCTTACCTCCCTATGAGTAAGCCACTATGCATTGCAGATAAAGTTTACAAAACTTTTCAAGTTTATTAAATCTGGCATTGCTATGTGCTACCATTCTGTGATATTGCTTAAGTGTTGTTGGTACACATGTGTGTGGAATTGCTGAGCAATGTGACCACAGAAGACCTGATCCTTCAAGATGTTGCATAGATTATCTAGCGAATATTAGAAGTCGTTGTTGTGAACATGAAGTAACTTCAACCTTCCATTTTTTTAGATTAAATCATGATATGACACTAAACGAATTCAAGTTTATATGGCGTATGGAATATAGCCACAGGATGTGGGGAAGATTGATCGGCATCGTGTATCTTCTTCCTCTCGCATTCTTCTGGAAAAAAGGTTGGCTCACCAAGGCCATGAAAACCAGGAGTGTCATTTTTGGTTCACTACTTGTTGCTCAGGTAACAGGTACACTAGTCCCTCGTTTTATGTGAGGAAATGCGAGGAAACTGGGTTGAGATATTTCTGGAAGTTCAACTCACCTTCCTGAGAGATCTATCATTCTATCCTCCCCTTTCATTGTGTTTAATGACCCTTACGACCCTCCATATCATCCATTATCCAACCATTCATCCCCCGGCTTACACACCTGTCACTCTTGGTGATTACACTTATTAATATGCATTTTAATACCTTACTTTCGGGTGTATTACCCTTACCGTCTATAAACCGCACCCTTGCAAAATCAACCCTTTTTGTTTTCAATTTATTAGATAACCCGCAGAGAAATCCAGCTTTACTATGTACTTACCAAGTTACTACTAACTACGCATAAACAAATGTGACGAATGTGAACCAACACAAGAGATCTCGGTAAAAAAATCATGTATTACCCACTTCGGATAATCTGCACCCTTGATTTTTTTATACAAAACCATGTACAAGCCGAGGGTTATCCATCCGAAAGTACGGTAAACTTATTATGTTAAATACTAGTATTATATTATTCATATTGCAAGGTGGTAATGTGTTTGTGTCTTTTCGGTATGAAATGGTGGCTAAATCAAGGTTGTATATATATATATATATATATATATGCCCAGCAGAGTCGGTTACTTCGCTACCACGAAATATTTTTCATTTCATGAGATATGGTTATCCATTACAGCTATTGGCTTTGACATTTTACTCAATATACAGGGACTTATTGGTTGGTTTATGGTGAAGAGTGGTCTTCAAGAAAGGTTCGCTGACAGCGATATTCCACGAGTTAGCCAATACAGGTGTATATAACCGCCTTCAGAATTTACTTCGCAGATTCTGAAAACTAAACATTCATCATGGTGTTTGTCTCAACAGATTGGCCGTGCATCTCGGGTCAGCATTCCTTTTATATGCCGGATTACTGTGGTCCTCACTGAGTCAACTTCTACCAGCAAGGACAATTCAAAGCAGCGCAAGATCCATTTTTCTGCGGTATACATCGCATAGCCTGATGGCACTCATATTTGTTACTGCGCTGTCAGGTAAGAGTTGGTAGAAAAATGATGGGTAATTAATTATTGTAATCATCAATGTTCTTGGCAGTTTAATTTTAAGCAAAAACTTAAGATTTTTTTGCTTGTATATGGAACAAGGTTGTCTTTGTGTAATATAATTATCCCTTAACAATAAAACTTATTCACTACGATAATATCATACATGTGTGGTAATGCGATTCTAGTCGAGCTTTACACTTTGTTATATCCTGAAAAACAGTGGATATTCATTCAGTGATGACACCCTGAACTCGTGTCCTTTCTGTATTACCCATTTTCTGCTCTCATCTCACATGAATTTACCCATACACCAGAGTTCCTGTTCTACAAATAACCGATGGTCAAAACGAAATGAACATATGCTACATGCCAGAATAATAAACTTAATTCCAGGTTGAGCCTCTTTAATCTAGGACCTCAGGACCTAGCCGTTCGCGAACCACAGAAGACAAAAACCCTGACAGATCAAAATAGTGTGGATATTTGAGAGTTTTAACTCATGTTATTCAACAGTATATCTTTGATAATTTGATGGCAAACTTTTGTATATAGACATATATCCTACAGCTAGTAACTGAAACATGGTCAAACAAAAACATGCCATGTGCAAAACTAATTCAACCATGCAGGTGATAGCACAATGATAACAGACAACGAGAATATCATCGCCCACATATAGCTGTGTAATCAAAGGTAGAACAAACCTTAATGCTTCCAAACAGGGTTAATAGTGACGCCTGGTGGTGGAATGTTGCCAGAATGGGGTAATCTGGCATCGCAGGGTACAGCATTGTAGAGGTTCACCCATAAATACTATTCAACAAAACCAGACGACGTTGAGATGATGAGATCAATGTATAATACTGGCATCTCATGTGACTCCATTGTCTTATGTTTGATAATTACTGTTTTTAAAGTAGAGTGATCTAACATTATAGTTAGGATTGCAATGAAAGCACTTACCAATTTATTCTTGTAAGAGTGTTGTTCCCTAATAAAAGATGAAACAAAAATGTCCTCACACAAAAGAAGAATTGAATTCATAGAGCAGCTATGACAACAGAGTTGATATTAAATTTCGTGAACGAGAGTATTTATCTGACTACAATATTACCTTCATATCCTTGTTTCAATATGGTGTGTTTTAAATCACAGGTGCTTTCGTCGCTGGACTCGATGCTGGTCTCGTGTACAATTCTTATCCCAAGATGGCAGATCGTTGGATACCAACAGACATACTCGCATTTTCACCAAAGTGGTTGAATGTTTTTGAAAACCCAACGACTGTTCAGTTTGATCATCGCTTGCTGGTACGGAAAATTATATTGCATGAACCAGTCTCCAGACTTACGTTTATAACATAGTTTTTTGGTGTCCAGCAGTGTAAACTCTTGTTTGTATATGCATGCCTCATGCTGGAAATGCTGTTTGGAACCCTCTAAGAGCTCTCCTAAATCTATGACAATACAACTCCTCTCATATTTAAATCGTATTAAAGCTGAGAATCCTTTATCCAAAATACAAGATTTTATGGAATCTTGAGACAGTAGCAAAAAAAATGCTGACACTTTTCCGTTTTCACTTTATCTACCTGCAATCATTCTTCGGTTTTATACTTTACATTAAACTTGGCATCTGTCAGGTGAAAATTAAATACGAATGTGTACTGTAAACTTTTAATCAAAACATCACAACTGAGGTGGAGACTACAATATTACCTGTCTGTGATAGTATATATAAAATTTTCGATCCCAGTCATTTTGGATAAAGGATCCTCGACCTTTATTTTTAGAAGATCCCAACTATAAAGAATAATGTTGGTTATAGTGCGTACAATGCTTAGACAACAATACTGAATAGAAAATTGTGTCTTTGGAATAACGACCCGGTTGCGTGTGATACCGTAATTCTGTTGCCTTATGCGCAGTTTCTTTCACAGTAATGCAAGATTCATTGACTAGATAAAATCAGATCATAGCCTTTCGACAAACCGATTGCATCATTGTGGAGCTGCAATTGGTAATCATTTATCTCCTCTTTTTCACAGGGACACTTGAGCTTCATTGCAACATTGGGAGTATGGTATCTGGTCAGGAGAACGCCTGGTTTACATTCGAGATTGATTCTTGCGTCTAATTTTATGTGCGGAATGGCCTTTGTGCAGGTATTTATCAGAGTTCGAGTTATTAAAGTAAAATATTAAAATTCTAGGGACTAGGAACTAGGGAAGATACTATACTGTTATCAGCTGAAAGTGAGAGTAAATTGTGTGATATACTATTTATCAAATAAGGGACAATTGGATGAACAGGTATGTATAATAGGGTTCTGCCCAGATGCATAGTATAATTTTGATAATTCGCCGACTACCGTATATATCTGTGTCTCTCTGTCGCAAGTGAAATGTGGATACTCACTTTATTTCTCATTCTGTAGTTACCGCATTTCCCGTCTCATGTCTCATAAGACACTACAAGTGGTGAGATCCACCCTATAATTACCTAGGTATTTTTTTGTGAAACAGTGGTAAGACGCACTGTAATTTTTCAGGAAAAAAAGTGCGTCTTATGAGACGGGAAATTCGGTAATCAGAAAAAATATAGGAGTACTTGACCAAGTTCTATAGATGGAATAACCCCACGTCATAAATAACTTGAGAAAGAATAAATTACCATGAATTATTTAATTTTGCGAAAGATAAAATGTTATGAAGCGCACGCAGTTGGAAAACTGATAAACTGCACCAGAAAAGTAACCATAGGAATTAGTGGGTATCGCTTGATTCTGAGTTAAGAAATTTAACATAGAACCATTTTCCATATTTGGGTAGCAGACAATTTATCGCGCTTTCAGAAATCCAGCTATTTTTTAAAGAAAAACCAAAGTATAACAAACAACACAATCTGCATGACATATTTTCAAAGATCAACCAGAAAATTCGGACCCCGCTCTAGAAGTGGATAAATTTGTATCTCATTACGGTTTCGTTCTTTACTTTTCATTGTCTATTTTATAATTTAAGTACCGTATTCCCCGTCTCATAAGACGCACCTTTTTCCCTAAAAAATTTACTGTGCGTCTTACCACTTTTCCATAAAAATACCGAGGTAATTATAGGGTGCATCTTACCACTTGTAGCGTCTCATGAGACAGGAAATGCGGTATATATTTAGTCTGTGTCCAGAAAACCGGGTCACATCCAATGAATTATCTGCTACCTGGACTGGTTTAGTTAGTTATATCTATCTGCGGTAGTATGTGTATCACCCAAGTCTTCTTGGGATAGAAACAATTAGACTTACAAGGGCTAGAGTTAAGCAAAACGCTATGGAAACTGCTGAAGTGAATGAATATTTCACCTTTGCAGGTACTGCTTGGCATCACAACTCTGCTAACATACGTTCCCACTACTACAGCCGCAATGCATCAGTCTGGTTCACTCGCCCTACTATCGTTTGCCACGTGGCTGTCTCACGAACTGAGGAGAATCCCAAAATAGAGCACAATGAAATATGTTTAATAATAACCTTTGTATAAAAGCATTTCTTAGACAAATAACGAACCTAATCACGTGAAAATAAATATTCATATTTGGTTAACATACGTATGCAAAAGTATATGAACTCAGAATTGGATTACAGATGGTGTCGTGCATGCACCGCACACTTATGCTAGGGAGAAGTCCCAACCGCAAAACAGAACCGTGTTTGCAACAAATAATATACATAGACATAAACAGTGGTGTAACAATACTTTGAACGAACAAACAGTAAGTCGACGCATTGATGTTGATATTGGCATTTCCAACGAGGTGTTGACATACATTTGTTCACTTCTTTTTACCTTTTCCTACAGTTGTCATAACCCACTTCATTCCGTCCTGTAAATTATTAATAACGAAAGTGTTTGAAAACATCTGGATATAACTGGTACAGATTTTGGATAGTTGAGATATTTACCGTTATTCCTTCTTGTGTGACCGCCGAGCAAGCTTGTATTTGCCATTTTCTGTCTCGCAACAAGTGTAAACTGAGTCCTTGTGCGATTTCTTGCTGTTTTTGGGCATTCATTAGGTCTTGCTTATTGGCGAATACAAGCACCGGGACTCCAGCGAGTTTTTCCTCAGCAAACAACTCCTCCAGTTCCTTAGTAAAACATTTTTATATTAAACTTAGTTGATGATAACATTCCAGGAAAACAAATGCAGTTATCTATTAGGCACTTGTAAGTACGATTACATTGGACCACATAAAAGTTGTTGTCCATTTTCTATCGTGTAACGGATTCAAAACTACTAAAATATTCATTGATGTAGGAAATATTTTTCATAATACTCTGATTAGCATTACGTGTTGAAGTTCATTGACAACTGGTTTGAAATAACGTCATGTACGACACGGGGAAATGATAATGTTTATTTCAAAAATCAAGCTCCCTAGAAAATTTATTTATGGGTACTCATTAGCGTTTTTGTTCTTGATGCGATGATACTGTACAATGACGATGAAATGAAGTGTGATTGCATGTCTGAGTTTGTGAAAGGCACGCTTCGGAGTCACCATGTTTTCTCTTCGCTGACATCGTTCTTTTGTGTAGTTCGCTACCTAACTAACAGCTTAATAAAATAGACTGCAAAAATTCGCAGTACGGGCGGCCATCATACACAGTGGCGGTCGGTGACTCATGTGAACGGAGGCAATAGATAGCGTTGCTAGCTGACGTCATCGATTTCTGAGAAATAGCACGTGCTCAATTTACTGCTTCCCATCCACCAAGCGCAGGCAGCCTGCACTCGCTCAAACACTGATAAAACTTAATAAAATCTTTTCATTTCTTGTATAATCTCTTATGTTTTTATTACATGTACACATGTACTGTTTGTATTTTGGAGGCTGGAACGGATTAATTAGCTTTCCATCAATTTCAATGGGAAAAATCGCTTTGTAATACGAGTAAAGTGTAATACGAGCTCGGTCTGGGAACGAATTAAAATCTGCGAGATCCTACTGTATATAGAACCATTATTACTTCCGTTATAATAAGACAGAAAACTCACAAATCCAGTTTCTTCGAAACGACTCCTGTCGGAACTGTCAATAACATAGATCAAAACGTCTGTGTTTTCATAGTAATTTCTCCAGTACGGTCGAATTTTACGTTGCCCGCCGATATCCCATACGTTTAACTTGAAACCATTTGTTTGAACACTTTTCACATTGAAACCCTGAAATGTGAAGCACAAGGTGATGAACAAATTCCTACGTCAGTGAACGGATCTAGCTGACTCCAAGATGTAACAATGATTATATACCTGGGTCGGTGTGATTTGATCTATTCCTTCCGAGGCTAAACTTTTGAGTATGGTTGTTTTTCCTGCATTGTCCAAACCGAGCAGAAGAATTCTTATTTCTTTGTTGCTGTCCGATTTCAGCTTTCTCAAGTAATTGAGTAATCCCTTTTACAAAATACGAGTCATTAGTTGGCGTAAGGATAGATCTCCAAACTACAGTGTACCGCTGTTATTTACGTATATTTTCTATGGGTCTCTGGGTCTATAAAAAGCTCATCTATCTTGGCAAACCTCACCAGGTTTAAAGAGAAACCCCACTTCTTAACTCGTACCGATATGAATTAATGTAGAAGCGGGACACCTCTTATGACGATATAATTGTAAAGTAACATGACTATGCGATGAATGAGTGCCTATGTTAGTGAATAAGTCATTTCATGTTGAGTGGGTTACACTGTAAATATAAGGAACAAAACAACATAAAATAAGTGCATGATTACCATTGTACTGTCAGCTGGGCTTCAGTTGCACCACAGAATATCACAAGGTTTTTCTAATTGAACTGCTCACAAATGCTATGACCTATAAGTAGAAAATGGAATGGTAAAAGTAATTTTACGACACGTTCTAAATAAGGTTAATATATATATTGCAACCCATCTTGTACTACGGCACGTCAACTATTCTCAGTAACAATAAACTCATTCGTGGAAAATCACCGTAAGAGTTGGCAGTAGTTTAGGTTGATTGATTTAAGGATACTTTGAGACCCAAGGTACACTAGCACCTTGAAGATTATTACCGAAATCATTTTATTTAATACGGCTTTTTTGAGTGACAACAATTTTTCAAGCACCACTTTTTTCTTTTCAGCACAAATCTAAGGAATTGACTACTTTTCTTCTGCGAATTTGTACATTAGGGTAACGGAGCTAACACTTCTGATATACTGCTTCATAACCAATTGCCTTCATTGTAATACTTATTCGACGGTAAAAAAGGGCTCGAATTCATCAAATGATTACTCAGTATTACTGTTGTTAGCAGCAGGATTCGGAACTAATAAACAAATCAATTTCGCAACGCGCTCACTTTCGTCCTCAAGTGATCGATTTTCGCTCCGTTGCATTTTTGTATGGGAAGCAGATTGATTGATATGTCATTAACATATGTTCTAAGGAACAATTACGATAACTAGGTATGACGGTTATTTTAATTTTTAAATAGCTTCAGGTAACAATTTAGAGCTATAATCATTACTTGGTAGTTCTTCATCAGAGTAGTACGGTTATTAGTCAATCGGGATATAAATCAGACTCGTTAATTGTGAAAACATTAATTCCCATAAGTTTACTGTTTACTAACAAATTTAAAATACTGTCGGCCGTTAATATGATTAGTCCTGTATATATTATATGTAATAAGCGCGAATGTTTGTTTGTCTTGAGACAAAATCGCCATTTCTTAACGAATTTTCACCAAACATGCCATGAAGGTTCAGATGACTACCAGATTCATGAATGAATAAAGAAATCCCTTGTCCGGGCTTCTTTCAGGCCCGGAAATGGTAAAATTGATAAATCCTACTTAGGAGTACCTTAACTCCATCTAGCGGCCATGATCTGGTTTCACAGAATACACTGACCTATAAGAGCTTTCCCGAACACGGCCTGGTCGCCAATACGGGTACATGTTGGGACTATGCTACTAGTATATATATAAATATTTATTTGCCAACTCATGTCTTATACGACCGAAATTTAGGTCTTTTCCATACTATATATGATATCATTAACCGAATGAACAAAACATTGAAAACGTGCTGACTCGTGCATGAAACAGTAGCCTGCTTACCACTACTCCGTCTCCATTTTTCTAAAATCTCGTCTTTTACCGTCTTTCAAGCGTAATTAATATTAAAGATATATAATTTGAGGTACTTCTGTCCATTAAAATAGTTAACGATGAATATTTTCGTACATTAGTACTAATAGTTGTACACACATAAGTAGGTAGAAAATAGAAACGGTCGACGTACCCCCATAATAAGAATACAAAGAATACATTCGGCAAAAGAAAAAAGGCAGAATCATTCGTCGAATTTTACATTAGCGCTATTGTTTTTTTCTACGCTAGCATCGTGCTGAAAGAAAGAAAAAGCTCGCTCGATAACGTTAGAACGAAATTAAAGTTTAATTGTTCGAGCGTCAGAATCGTTTTATCTACCTGGATTTGTAGTGGTATTATGTAGCTTATAAATTTAGAATAGAGGAACCAACACAGTTTATGACGAGAGTGTTTCAGTTATTTTCCCATTATCTTAAAAGGAATTCCGTTTGAAATAAACCTTTGCTTTATTCGTTACTTTATGATATGATTTAGTGTTAGTGTATATTGTATCCTGTATTCAAATTCTGGAGTACTCCCAACCCTAAAAATAAACTATGGTATGTTGAATTAATGGTTGATTGTAAGGAGGTCAGTGTGTATATATAGAGACATATTGTGACGAATTATTATTGAATAGTTGTGGCGATGGCGTAAAGGCCTAACGTGATGAAATATTATTGAACACTTTAGACCTTATTCCATCTATGATAATATCAAATTTTTACGCTGTACTCGGTAGATAATGGTAATGAAACCCAAGCTTTGAACTCTACTAAGACAGTTTCAGTACACAGTATCTCTTGAGCATGGTCAAGCATAGAGGCTCTGTCACATCAACTATTATTCTATATAACTATATGCTTTGTGTGTTTGGTTTTCCTCTTACAAGTTAGAATAGTTTGTTCCCTCTGAAAACCTGGTTATGTCTTGTTAGGTTAGGCTGACAACTTGTGCTAGGACTAGAGTTCTACCTCATGTATTGGGGTTCCGAAGGACCGCACTCAACTTGTACCCTTTTCATATGTTGCACTGTTATAACAAAGTGCACATGTGTTTAAATCACAGAACGGTTTTATCTGATCCCTCCCTCCCTGCTTGATGTTGACATCGTTGACAATTTTATGCGCAAACATTGTGGTACAGGAGACATCTCGCTTGATTTCACATGGTTAGCATCGGTTTAGAATTTCCTAGTATTTGTGTCGATAAAATGTGTGTTATATTGGTATTTAGTACCAGTTTTACCAGTGATAGTGTAAGTTCTGTACGTGATTGTCTTGCTGTAGAAAAACTACTAAACTAAACTACTTGTATCTACTATTGTAGTCTTAACATAGTGTGTATTCTAGTATTCCTATGGCTTATATCTATTACGCGAGATATTAGCTAGGTATTATACCATAAAGTTGGAGGTTTATCGCAAGTGTTTGTGAATTTTTTACATTCCATCATCATTGGTTGAATAAATGTGTCAACATGTGTTGTAAAGTCTAAACCACTGCTTCTCAACCCAGTGCCACCTGGCTCCCTAAAGAAGAATTTAAAATTCCTGGCAGGAAATTTGCCAGAGGGTAATTTGGGCAATAGTTTCTTGGTTCTTTTTTTTAATTCTTCTATTAGTTTCTCAGCACGAGGATAAGGGTTCTCATTGAAGTTATATGAAAATTTGTATATGTGGTTCGATTTTTGTAAAGATCAAGCGTCTGGGGAGGAAATGCCAGCGTCTGGGGTTGGTAGGGGGGAGTACGGAAAAAAACCTCTGGTCTAAACCAATTGTTTTACCGTTCAAAATTGCAGTTTATTTGATTAACCGAAATGTTGTTTTTGTATTTTCTTGTGAGCCAGTAATTGTCACGCTGTAAAACACAGTTTAGTGTGTGTCAGTAGTCTTGATACCACTTGCAGTCAGAGTGGAAGCAATTTTCAGTTGTGGTTGGTTGGTTGGTTGGTCGAATTGTGATAGTATTATCCACAACTGTCGCTTTTTTCTCTGTTGAATTGTTACATGACTACAACCATCATTGCACTCATTTTTTCACTTCACATTCCTAAAAACATCAGATATTTTCTCAATTCCTTGTTGCTCAAGGCAAATGTACAAGTGTACAACAACCACATATATACAGTATATACTAATATCAGTACTATATTTGATGTTACTAGGTGTTTGTATCTTCTTTAATAAATAATTTTTCAGTCAAAATGTTGTAGCTAGAGCAATTATATCCTAGCATAAATATCCTAGCAGGATAGGATTCTATAAAGTAGCATGATTTGTTTTAGCATTGATGAAATGCCTTGTATGTTATGTGGTTGTAATAAACATTGGAATAATTTAGTTATAAGTAGAGGAGTCTGAGTGAGTGGGTGATATAATAAATTCAGGAATCGGGGTAGAGTGCTATGAAGTAGCATGATTTACATTGGCAGTGATGCCTTGCATATTATGTGCTGTTGATAGATATTGAAATTATATAATCATTTCAATGCATACAATAATAGTAGTCTAGAGTCGGTGGTGTCATCATAAATTGAGTATTCAAAATCGAAAGTTTCTTGTACCATACCGTACCTTCACCACAGGCACTGAATTTAACCTTGTATTATGCGTCATCTTAGTAGAAGACTTTTCTATTCCATCCTGAATATTTACGAATAAAGTTTAATTTTGTATATATTGTGAAGTATTATTCACTAATAATTGCTGATATGTTGAGTGAAAATAACGAGAATAATTGGTAAATGTGGTAGATATAAAGGCGCTGAACCTCTCCTGTCTTATTTCTGGTGACTATCTTTTATCTGATTTAATTAAGGTATTATTCGTTGTGGTATGATAATATGGAATGGAATGTAGACTATTAATTCACATTATCGCTAAAACAATGAATACTGACATTTTGGATTATACCTCATTACATGTTTTTCTTAGATCCTGAATTGAAAGAAAAACACGATAGAAGAGTTCACTTTATATGTTTAAAATTTCAAGTGATGTTATGTATGTAAACCATTCCTAAGGAGGTGGTAGAACCACCACTTTGAAACCATGGGCCATGGAGTAAAATCGTTAAAACTGAGATAGTAAAGAGTATATTGCAGGTTTTTGAACATGTCTTGCCATACTTGTGATATAGTAATGGTTTCGTATTAGTTGATGTGAAAGATAGGTTTACTGGCACATTCCTATTCTCTCTAACCAGGTACCCACATAATGCTCAAATCACTTCTTAGAAAGAAATGGACACATAGGGAATGCACAATAGGGATTACAATGATAAGTTAATAACCACATGATAGTGACCTCATCTTCAATCACATCTCCTTCTTTAATAATACACAAATACAAGTAATAATACCCATACACAAATTATTCGAAGCATTGTTTCCATATCTGTGGTATTGCAGTATTTTCCACATGTGATTCAGAAGAGTGTACATGTAATACACAATGAACAGGCAGTAGTTGCTTTTTGAAATGGTAGTACTATGATTAGGCGTGACTATTACCCAAATTTTACATTGCGGTACTACAGTACAGCTAACATTATTGTATTTATACCGTTACGCAAGAGTTCTTGTTTGATTTTGGGCATAATCCAAACTGTTCTGCGCCAGCTAAAAATACCGTCAGAGAAATGTTCCGGAGAGGAAACTTAGGCAGAGTGTTCAGTACTCGAAGGGTCGTAAACATAGTCCGTGTGGCATGAATTAGTAAGCCTCATTTCTTTTATTATTAATTCTGTCTATTATTATAAATCTTTTGT
>QRAM01000406.1:0-15004 GCA_013436055.1 Halocynthia roretzi
CCCGTATGAGCCTGGAATTTAGCAATAATTTGTTTCTTATTATGAATCAGTATGTTCATATATACTAATTATGTAATTTTTTATCTTTGATCTAAAAGCATGTTTCTTAGCTGGGATATAAGAGTGTTGCGGCTCAAGTTTGTTGTAGAGTTAGCAATATCACGTCGGTTTGTTGAGGAGTTTATTGTTACCTTCTGGTAAAGTTGATTGTTAATCTATGTTGTACTCTGTCGTTTGAATCTCTACAAATAAAGTCCTGATTACAAGGAGGAGCTATCTTCGTCCGATACTCAGAAGATCGCGTAAAAACTAACGTAATACTTCGGTTAAATGTTGGCTCTCTGTAGGTATGAATTAATACACGTTTTTGTATGTACACTTCAACTCTATTCACAGGCTCGTATCATCAACACAAACTTTATGCTACGAACTAATTACAATCACAATCGTATTATCATGAACTGTTTTACCCAGTATATCTTACACTTCACGTCTCAACCAATTTCACGAGACTTATTTCCACTCTAGCCCTTCGCTAGCCAACTCCTCGTCTCACCATGTCCTGAGACTAATTCCTACCCACTCCGCCGCTTCGTTAGTCGGCGTATCTCTTTATTCCCTGTAAGACTCCATAAAGTAGCATTTCCCACCGTAAAATATCATGTTTAGGAAGTGATACGGGGGGGGGGGGGTCTCCCACCATTATGCATCAGTATATCATCACCACATAACATATCCCGTTATCGTTATGTTCTCCACTACTATTTGGTTACAATCATTACCAACATCAGTTCCCTGTACAATTCAACACCCTATAAGAGGTCCCATGCTTGAATCAGAGTTTATCCAATTTCGTTGTATTTTTTCCATTCGGAATTTGCGTAGGTTCTTTTAGGTATTCTAGATATTCAGATTAGACATGTCGTCTCGTTGGTCTAGGGGTATGATTCTCCCTTCGGATGCGAGAAGTCCGGGTTCAAATCCTGTACGATCCTAGAGTTTAGCAGTAATTTGTTTCTCAATTTGAATCAGTATGTTCATATATACTAATTATGTAATTTTGTATCGTTGATCTAAAAGCATGTTTCTTGGCTGGGATGTGAGAGGTCCCATGCTGAATCAGAGTCTATCCAATTTCGGTGTAATTTTTCCATTCGATATTTGCGTAGGTTCGTACACTCACAAGCATTGAATGTATTCAGATTAGACATGTCTGCTCGTTGGACTAGGTGTATGATTTTCGTTCGGGTGCGAGAGGTCCCGGGTTCAAATCCCGGACGAGCCCAGAGTTTAGCAATAATTTGTTTCTTAACTTGAATCAATATGTTCATATATACGAATTATGTAATTTCGTATCGTTGATCTAAAAGCATGTTTCTTGGCAGAGATGTGAAAGGTTCAATGCTGAATCAGCATGAATAAGCATTGAATATGTATTCAGATCAGTCATGTCGTCTCGTTGGTCCAGAGGTATGATTCTTGCCTTGGGTGCGAGAGGTACCGGGATCAAATCCCGGACGAGCCTAGAGTTTTGCAATAATTCGTTTCTTAATTCATAAGCATTGAATATATTCAGATTAGACATTTTGTTTCTTTGGTCTAGGGGTATGATTCTCGCTTCAGGTGCGAGAGGTCCCGGGTTCAAATCACGGACGAGCCCAGAGCCTAGCAATAATTTGTTTCTTAATTTGAATCAGTATGTTCATATATACAAATTATGTAATTTTGTATCGTTGATCTAAAAGCATGTTTCTTATCTGAGATGTGAGAGGTCCCATGCTTGAATCAGAGTCTATCCAATTTCGTTGTATTTTTTGTTTGTTTCTCAATTTGAATCACTATGTTCATATATACGAATTATGTAATTTCGTTTCGTTGATCTAAATGCATGTTTCTTGGCTGGGATGTGTGAAGTCCTATACTTGAATCAAAGTCTATCCAATTTCGTTTTTTCCATTTTTCCATTCGAAATTTGCGTAGATTTGTTCATTCATTAGCATTGAATGTATTCAGATTAGAGTTGTCGGCTCGTTGGTCTAGCGGTATGTTTATCGCTTAGGGTGCGAGAGGTTCTGGGTTCAAATCCCGGACGAGCCCATTGTTCAGCAATATTTTATTTCTGAATGGTTATAAGATAATTCATATTACCAAATAAAAAAATTTACTATCGTTATATATATATGTAGGTTTATTTATTCATAAGCATTGAGTGTATTCAGATTAGACATGTCGGCTCGTTGGTCTAGGGGTATGATTCTGCCTTGTGGCGCGAGAGGTCCAAGGTTCAAATCCCAGAAAAGCCCATAGTTTGGCAATAATTTATTTCGTAATTTGAATCAGTATGTTCATATATACGAATTTTGTAATTTCGTATCGTTGATCTAAAAGCATGTTTCTTTGCTGGGATGTGAGAGGTCCCATGTTTGAATCAGATTCTATCCAATTTCGTTGTATTATTAGAACTCCCTGCAGCGGGAGTTCTATTGTAATGGGTGGCAAAATATTTAGTAGTTGGCAAGTTACCATTTCGATAATTCTCTCGCACTAGAGCCAGACAGTATGCGAGAGAACACACGATCTAAGCGTATTGCATAGCAGTTAATTATTCTTCATATTTTTTCTGCCAGATTTTGCCTATTTTCAGGTGTTTTTTAGGGTCTATGCATTTCCTGAGTTTTGTGTTATACGGTACAAGGTATAGATTAAAAATAACAGGATGCTTTAGTAGATTTTTAAGGCAGCTAAAAGTTTTCAGTTTCGTCATTGATTATACGTAATTAATTCGTGGGATTAACAACCATAACGAATTATGAAGAACGTATTATGACGTATTAAAACGCTTGAGCACCCAAGCGTTCAACAAAGTGTTCTAGAAGTGTTACTGCAACTGAACGTTAGGTTAAATTGTTAAAAATATATTATATAGTGTACAACTGCAATGCATGACTGAGATATTAAGATCAGAAATATTGAGTGCTTGATTTTTGGGAACAAAGTGTCGTAATATTTTTCAGCACCTTGTTTATCATGTCATGACCACATAAAGAAGTGAGCAGAAGGATTCCGACGTCTTTTAAAAAGAAGTCTACGTCTCAGACAAGTCCTAGAGGATTTATTGTTGATTTCGAGCTCTGAATACTAGGCCTGTAAAACACGTATATCATTATTATACGGTTGGTATATTTAAGTACTTATTCATTTCAAACCCTGATGATTTATTTTTCAGTTTTTCATTATTTCCCTTTTACTGATTAGTTGCTACAGTAGCAGTGTATATACTGACAGTGTGTGTGCTTCGTATAATAATGTAAACTAACAGGTTTCAATAGGAATATCAATGAATCAGCTTCATCTATCAAATCTATTTTATTAGCAGTCAAAACAGTTATTTGTTGTTAGAAATATTGAATGATGAAGATCAAGTGAATATTTATTCTTTGGCCGTTTGATATTGTCAATTGCAGACAAAGTGTCATAGCATTCCTATATGTAACAGACATAGTAGTTTTTAATGTATTAGCATATTAGCATTTAATGTACTCGTGTTGGCATGTATACCGTATTTATAATCTCTATTCCGTATTTATATCCGTTTGTAGGCGTGTAACGTAATCTGTGGCGTGGTTATAATTGTAGTTGCTAGGTCTACACCAGTGCTTTTCAAACTATCTGATGTGGAGGACCGGCAGGTTTTTTTTCAATGTGCCAGTTCAATGGCGAGGGGATCCTTGAACAGATCCGCGTACCACACTTTGAGTAGCGCTGGTCTACACAATCCTACTAGCAATCACTCGACTCGTTCATTGCAAGTGTTTATTCAATGCTTGGACCAATGTGCATTTGGCAGTGCGAAAGAGACAGAGGTGTGTTTACGATCTGAGATCGTTATTAAGATATACGCTCTATAACTACTTCTGCTCAGAATCCTTTGTCTGACGCCATTTCAATTTTCTACTTATAGTATATCTCATAATTGATGCAATCGATATTGAATTTTCTTCTGTAATTGTTTCGTAACATCTCTGCGTTAATATCGCTTATGTCGTCATAATTTCCATAGCACATTCGTGGATAATTAGCACAAGTGAATACATTTTTTTACTCTTGCATTAAATTTAGCAGTACAACTTTTACTGAAGTTCCATTGGCCGCATATAAAGATATTTAATATATTTATGTAAAATTTAAGTTAATTTTAAGATATTGAATATAAACAAGTAACAATAATGTATGTTTTTGAACATAGCAATCGGTAATGATAACTCTACTAAGCTTACCCTCCGAGCAGCAGTTGGGCTGTAGGGAGTACAATTGTATAGGCATCTAATGATTGTAATCCTTGGAGCCAATAGTAGTGGGAGACATAGAAATACAGGTGATAATATACTGACGTATAATGATGAGAGACATGTAATACAATGACATGGTTTTCAAACATGAGATTTAATGATGTGAAATGTTACTGTTTTAGATTATCCTTGTGTTTCCCGCGAGAAAATTCTGGCAAAAATCAGATCGAGCAGGTGCAAAGCACAAAACTTAGTTGTAAGATCAGCAAAAGAAATTTATCGTTGTAAATTTCTACATAGTTAGATTACTGTTTTCGTCTGTGTGAATTTCGAAAACTCACTGACCCGCTCACTATATGACGTTACTGAGAGAGTCAAAGGGACTATTGCCCCCAGACTAAAAAATTCCTTCATAAAAAAATAAATTGAAGAAATAAATACAGAACCACAGAACTTCATACTTTATCTTATCACCAGTAATTCATATCACTATGGCCTATATTACAAACGGAAAATTGTTTTCAAAGTTATTCTTACAGTCAATGAAAATCGAATCTCGAATCAAACTGTATAAAGCTTGCTTGTCAGTTCGTATCTCTCGTCTCATAATGTCTTTTCTCTCTTGTTTATTATGGAAGCCAATAAATGGCCGAATCCCAACAGCAGTTAGAAATGTTCTACTACGAAGTTGCTTATTGCTTCATAATCAGTGTAATAATGGGTCTAAACAGCACTACACTACATATTTTTCATATTATTACATGTGTATAGAAAATGACATGATATGCGCTTTGATCCATTCCTACGAACTAGAACTGAACGCTACACGAGTCTCCGATAATCAATGTAACTAGAAAGCATGGGTGATTTTACATTTGCGTTGTCACTCAGTGGAATAGGGGGAATAGAGGGGAATTCTAGGGGAATAGAAGATTACTGCACTTTCATTCAGAATTCGCTTACATTTGACAACTAAAATACAAGAATAAATACCATAATCCATTCCGACTCTACACAAACTGTAAGTAATGGATTCTGATCCATCCGGTAGCAGCCACTGCTGCGGGGCATGCTACCATCACTCTCGCTAATTTCAAATATCACCAATGATATCCGTTATATCTTATCCGTAAGATGCTGCTGCGGAGTAATACTGCGAAATTAATACTGTATATCGCTGCGCACTCCTGGGTGTGGACGTCAGTTGACTGTTTTCAGTACAGATTGCTGAATCTGGTGATATATGAATGGACATGGGCCGACATTTCTATGAAGAGTAATAACGATTGTATACCGACACGTTGTGAATATTAAACGCGCTGATATGAAGAATACTGATTCGCTTTTCGGTAAGTTAACGACTGTATCGAGCTGAAATTCGTACTGAATGCAGGTGTTATCTTAGAGGGGCATTATATTCATCTGTATTCGTATCGTAAGCTCGAGCGAATAACTAAAACCGAATTGGCATCGTTGGTATTATATTATACACATAAATTTTACGGAATTGATCCCTTAAAATTTTACTAAATACTTTAGGATTGAAGTCACATAACGTCGACAGATATCGACGGCGTTAGCTGTATTTTGTTAATCTAACAACAACCCTCAATCTAACAAGAAAATCGTCGATTCAGATATCTTGTAATATAGTCTTAAGAAACTTTTGACAAAGTTTAAAGAGGAGATCTCGAGATCTTCCCATGAAAATATTCGACAAACTGACTTTGGGTCAGAAAGGTGGGGGGGGGGTGATTTTTTTAAAGTAAATATATATTTTTTACAAATACGACGTTTTCAAACCTCTATATTCTATAAAACACACTTAATTCGTGATTTTGTATCACACCAAACTAGCTGATCTCTATGCGGAACTCATATATCACGTCAATCTCCAAACAGTAACATTTTCCCACAGTTAAAAATCGTGTTTAGGTGGTGGTGTTGCGGTTCACCTTTGTATGAGGTTACCAATGTTGCGACTCAGTTCATTGTAATTGTTTATTGTTAGTTTAGTTTGTACTCTGTCGTTTGAACCGCTACAAATACACTCCTGATTACAAGGAGGAACTCCGCTATCTTCGTCCAATACTCAGAAGATCGCGTAAAAACAAACGTAATACTTCGGTTAAATGATGCCTCTTTGTAGGTATAAATCAATACACGTTTTTGTATGCACACTTCAACTCTACTCACAGGCTCGTATCATCAACACAAACTTGGGGGGACGAACTAATTACAATCAAATACTCCAATCGCAATCGTATTATCATGAACTGTTTCAACCAGTATATCTTACATTTCACGTCTCAACCAATTTCACGAGACTTATTTCCACTCTAGCTCTTCGCTAGCCAACTCCTTGTCTCACCATGTCCTGAGACCTATCCCTATCAACTCCGCCGCTTCGTTAGTCGGCATATCTCTATATTCCCTGTAAGCCTACATACAGTAACATTTCCCACCGTCAAATATCATGTTTAGGAAGTGATACTAGGGCTTCACAGTCTCCCACCATTATGCATCAGTATATCATCACTACATAACATATTCCGTCATCGTTATGTTCTCCACTACTATTTGGTTACAACATTACCAACATCAGTTCCCTGTACAATTCAACTCCCTGTAGTGGCACTAGGGCAGTGGTTCTCAACTGGGGACCGGTAGCTACCTTGGGGAGCCACGAGACCTTCACCGGGGGGGATAGCAGTACGACCACTATAGTAAGCAAAAGTTTAAGCAATAAATCAAAGAATTTGCTATTTGTAAATCAGTGCGAAACTCCTAGGCTTGTCTGAGGAGGCCCTTCATATTCGGCTCCGTCTTGGACACAGCAAGACGAATATAACTGAGAACATATGGGTAGGGGGCGGCAGAGGACCTCGGTAGGGGGGCCACGAGGCCTCAGGGCCTTGGTAGTAGGGAGGGGGCATGGACGATAAATGGTTGAGAAACAATGTACTGGGGCTTCATATCTTTCACAGCATTTTACGTCAGTATATCATCACAGTATAACATGACCCGTTATAATTGTATTTTCCACTACTATTTGGTAACAAATATTGTAGCCGCCTACGTGCGGCCTCTATGTTTTTAGTCAAGTTTTGCCGAGTAAACGCTGCAAATACAATGTTCATATCATACAATTCTGCTCCCTATAAGTTGACGGCTTGGGCCAATGGCCTATATCAGGGTGTTCCAAGATTGCGAGCATGAAGGGCCACAAAAGCTTTGAAAGACAACCTTGCAACCGCATACGTGGAAACTCCACTGTAAACAGTTTTGTGGCGCAGCGGGTTCAACAACTCTAATTATTATCAAAAGACTGATTTCACCCTTCTAATCGACGTTACACCTGTTATTATAAAGTGAAGCTAGTGAGTAAAGCTAGATTCTAGGAAACTAAACTTTCATATACAGTATACCAAAAGTGCTCTGCGGGCCGCATTCTGCCCGCGTGAGTGCGTTTGGACCAGTCTGTCCCTATATAATTGTGATACTAGCAAGGAACATGTATTTGACTAGAGTACGACACGGAGATACAATTGTATATGACGATGGTGTGTAACGCTATTTTCTGTACATTGTACTGGACGCGGGAAAAAAGGCGAAGCGAGTGATAAGATTAACGCTGGAGCAAAGAGATGTAATATATAAGTGTCAGAGAATAGTGAGACATGGCGATAAGGAAACTAATGCAGAATTGATTATGAAGACTGAATTGTGATTAACTGTTCTGGATTGTTGAGAAAATTATCATTGATAAAGGAAGTTTATCTCGATGTTATATGAAGCATTGGATTTCAATATAATTAGGAAGACGTATTATTCCACTCTACGCATCCCTACAGAAACAAAGTTTCAGATATACGGAACATCCTCTCTTGTAATCGGGAATGTATATACAAATGTGTCCCCACAAAAGACTATACAATAACGTACACACGATATGAACGCACGATAACGTAACGTACAATAACTCCAGTCAAAAGTAATCGACTCCTAGGCTCCAACACCACCATCATGATTTAGACTATTGCAATTCTTTTTATCTTCGGAGATATGTGGTCTCCAAATCTTTGAAAGGAGTGAAAACTGTGTGCTAGTACTATATGATATCTGTTATCGCTTGAAATGTCCTTCCACATGAGCTAATTTTGTTGCGGCTTAACTTTGTGTAGTTGGTGTTGTGGCTCAACTTGTTGTAGTTGTGCCAGTGTTGTGATTCGGTTTGGTTACAATTATTACTATTACTAATACTATTACTAATACTATTACTAATACTATCATTACCAGCATCAGTTCCCTGTACAATTCAACTCCCTATAATTTCTCCCACAAATTCACATGGTAAGTAGTCGGGGATATCTTTATCGACTCCAGACAGAAGTAGCCGACGACAGAAGTAGCCGACTATTCGACTCGGACTCCGTACCCCTAGATTAAAGTAGTCGCCTGCCTCTTCAACACTAGGTGGCGGTATTTAAATTACCAATTGTTGTTTGATGAAATCATTAAAGCATGACAGGGCCGGGCTGTGACGACAGACAGACAGACAATTTCATGTTGATCTATTGTCAGGTTGCAGTTGTAGATAAAGGGAGAAAAATAAGGCTTGGTCAATATAGAAGGGAAGAAACTCTGTATACATTTAACTTCCTGTTATCTCCGTTGAATAATATTCAGTAATTTCCGTTTATACGTTACCGAGACAACTTGCACACGCAGAATGGAAAATACCTGTTTTACCCTCCAAGCATCGTTTTTTGTAGTGACGTCACTCAAAACGATGATATTTGCGATTGTGAGATACTTTAACTAACTAAATTTAAACGATCTTTTATACTAGGGTGGATAACCCACTGCAGTGTATGTTAGGGTCAGGTATGTAAGGACCTAATTTATAGGTTAATTTCAGTTTGTATGTATAAACAATGGGAAGTTTAATTATCGAAGGTTAGAAGTACCAGCAAAATACTAAATACTGCTAAACTTTATACTAAATGCTGCAGTACCATGTTGCTGTAGCTAACATTTTGTCCGCACTCAGGTGGTACTGTGCTGGTACTTTGGGTTTTAGTATTGTCCTTTTTCTACACAAAGTCTAGACAATCAAAATACTATTTGACGTTCATTGCTTTCATTTAATTTCATTGCGAAATATCAATTTTATTTTTAATTTCCATTTATTTATTTTTTGCCAATAATGATTTTTCTGTATTCCTGTGAGGTCATTACATTATTAATTATTCAATTATTTATTATAAATTACATATTAGTTCTGTTACATAGTCAGTTTACCAAAGAGATCTGTACACCAAGTTGCAATCCATGTAGGGGTAATAAGCAAATTCACTTGTGTGAAGTAGTTTGAAACATGAATTATATCAAATGAACTAGTGATGCAACGATAAGCAAATTGGCAATGGGAATATGGTTAGATTACACTGGCGGACATAGTTTATGTTTAGAGTCCTAGATAATAATATATGTTTCTTATGTATTTTCACATGTTGAATCCAAAATGTTTCCCGAATTTCTCTATAACCCATAGTTTTCTTGCTCCATCATTCGTTCCTAGCAATAATAATTGATTGCAATATTGCATTATCGCCCTCCTACTATTTAAAACGTAGATCAAAGCTTTCGAGCACTGAGAATAGGGTTTGATTACACTGGTGGGCTTAGTTAAGGTGTCTCAGGAAATACTATATGTTTCTTATGTATATCTTTTCTTTGCGATGGAGGTTCATCTTTTAAAATCAGTGAATTACGATTTACTAATTAATTTTATTCATTCATTTATTCATACAGTGATTTTATTCATTCCTACAATCTAGAATTGAACCGTATATATTTCATGAATTGTTAGGGAACGGAAAATAACTTGTTCAACAATTTCTGTTCTTAGTTTCAAGTTTTACGCATTCACAGGGTACAATCCCAGATATATTATAATTATGAAGATCACAATGCATGGTGGGTCTCCCTGGGGCTTCAGAATGACAGGGGGTAAGGAGTTTCGACAGCCGCTCACAATTGGAAAGGTAAAATTACTTTGTGTTTTCCATCAAACTGCATTTGCAATTGATGTTTCTCTAGATGAACATTGACAATCTTATCAAGTCCTGAAACAATGTTAATTAATAATTGATTATTAATTTTCAATAAATCATGGTAATTTTCATGGTTCGCAATTAGCCAGTTATTATTTGAGATAAATATTCTGAAAGTTCATCAATTCTTCGGCGAATAAAATTATGAATTGAC
Organism: Halocynthia roretzi; assembly: GCA_013436055.1. Taxonomy (NCBI): domain Eukaryota; kingdom Metazoa; phylum Chordata; class Ascidiacea; order Stolidobranchia; family Pyuridae; genus Halocynthia; species Halocynthia roretzi. The sequence continues at coordinate 10,563 of QRAM01000406.1, forward strand.
TAGAGATAGACTCCCTTTATCAATGATAAGTTTTACAACAAACCAGAATAGTAAGTACTATTCAGTTTTGATAATCAATTCGACATCAATTCCTTCATCGCCACATCTCACCATTCTCTCAGACTTACATATTACATCTCATGCTCTAGCGTGAATCTTATCGCTCTACTCATTCAATGTCTACTGTATCTAGTACAGTGTAAAGGAAATAGCGTTACACATCATCGTCATATACAATTGTATCTCCATGTTTCGTGCTCTAGTCATTTACATGTTCCATGCTAATATCACAACTATATAGGCTATTGACTTCAGCCATCAACTTGTAATCAGAAGGCATCACTAAAGGTATCACTATAATCCATCTGGAAACACGATTATGTTCGAGTAGGTAAGGTGAGCTTTGGTTAAGCTAGTTTTGCTGATGTCAGTTAACTTATCCTACCTCTCACACAAGGCATAAGTTCGACCCTTTGACTACCCTTACCAAACTAAACCCGGTTAATAATATCTATGTTATACATTTCCATAATGCCAGGTCACGAGTGGCGGGAAAGCGGCACGTGCAGGTGTCGTGGAAGGTCATCATATACTCAGCGTCAACGATGAAGATGTCGCCGAACTTTCGCATCTCGATGTTCAAAACAGAATCAAGAATTCAAAATCAATTCTTGTACTTGCATTATCAAAGTGAGTTCAATTTTTCTCTGTTATAGACCAATGGTGAACGATCCATGGCTTTTACTAGCATTCCCTACTCACTGTCAAGTTGGTAGTACTACGCAGTACAATATTTGTGTAACTTAGTGTACAAGTGTCTGTAAAACCAATTCAGGTCATACCGAGATATCTTATTTACGTGAGCTGGTCGCCATTTACACGTTTCTTTTTTTATCCGATGTCTGAAAATATTGAATGAGCGTACTATGGACACTATCATATTTCATTGCATACTCTACTAATATTTAACCGTTCCGCTCTTATCTATTTTTCATTACTTCCAGCGTACGATTGTTTCAAGTTAGATCGGATGTTAAACAAGTCATTCAAACCATATTCAGACTGGTTCTAATTCTAAGATATCCCGTATCGTAAGCTTAAGCGTATAGCTAATACCGAATTGGCTTCGTTGGTATTATACGAAATTGATCATTGAAACACTCCGAAATAGTTTAGGATTGCAGTCACATAACGTCGACAGAAATCCACAGCGATTGTCCCGACTGTTGCACGACATTTAATTTACTCTGGGCCAAAATAGACTGATGTCAGTGAATTGTTGATCTAACAACAACGGCCAGAAACAAAATGAACGAAACTTTCAGTCATCGTGTAACATAGTCTTGAGAAACTTTTAACAAAGTTTAAAGTGGAGCACTCTAGATCCACCTCTGCATATAGGCGACAAACTGACTTTGGGCCAGATTCGGGGTATTTTTGAATTTTTTTGCAAGTAAAAGTAAAAACTTAAGTTGCATATTGTTCATCAACAATGAACAAAGACAAATATCACGTTTTTAAACCTTTATATTTGATAAATCACCTTTAATCCACGATTTAGTATCACACCAAACTGGCTGAAGGCGTTGTTTGTTTTTGTTACGTCACAATATTAATTCATAGTGGTCACGTTGATGGGGGCCTATTAGCAGTTTCGAACCAGCTAAACGGTAGTCGCGGTCTGGGAACCGGGGTGGTTGCGTTATTGAAACAGAATGCAATGCATTACAATACAAAAATATTCGGGACCATAGTGAAGGGTCGTGATACCGGAGTGGTCAGGTTATCGGGATGATCTCCAACCGGGGTTCCACTGTACATAGTTTTTACACTATCACGATTCGGTAATTTCCAGTCATTGTAATAGTTTCTCCATTGTCTCCTGTTCATTTGACTCTGTGTCCGTATTGGTATTTAATTAGAGCGAGATTTTAATGGGTAAAATATAGTTCCGATATTGGTTCTCCTATTTGTGCTTTCATTTCTGAGGATTAGTCAATACCAATGAACTAAAATGATTAAAAACCATAACAGCCGTTTCGTTTGGTTGTATTACGAAATATGATTCTTAGTGTGTGTGGGCATTGTAGTATAGAAGTTTTAGGTTTTATTTGTCTAGCAATAATATTGGATTTTCAAGTTTATTTTACGAGGCAGCATGGAGCTCAATTTCGCTGTTTTTTCTTCTCAGTTCATATCTGCCCTTTATATCTCCTGACGCAATTCCAACTCTGAATTGTTCGAAGTCCTATTCAATTTTTATCAATTTGAAATAATAGAAAGTGAATTATTCTATAAATCCACAATGCGCTGAATACAGTCAAAGCTTGTTACTTCAACGTTAGCTATCTTGAAATTCAAGTTAGCCCAAAAAATAAGGGCTTTATGCACTGTGTCTCTTTGTAGACCAAGAACTGTACTTGTCATCTAGATGTTTGCTCAGTTAAACGTAATGTATCGATCTGTCTGTAACTTTACATGTAACTTCAAGTACCCTGTGCTTATGAATGGAGCTCTTTGTGAAGAAATGACTAAGTGCATTTGACGTTTCAGTATTGCTTTTGTGTAATCGGAATATTTACCCAATATCACCGAATATGAGACAGACTTATTTTGATAAAAATAACTGACTGATGACTTTAAGTGAGAGATGTGAATATGATATACAGTGGACGCTGCTTATTGTGAGGGCTTTGGGGCAGTCACTTTTTGATAACAATAACTGGCTGATAACATTAGGTGAGGGATATGAATATGATATACAGGGGACGCTGCTTATTGTGATCACTTTGTGACAGTCTGTTTTTGATAATTATAACTGCCTGATAATATTTCTCATTCCATTTACTTAAATCGTTATGACATCATAAATCGCATTATATTATGACCATAATTGGCTGTAGGCTTTTGTAATTAGTCACGTCTGGATTTATGATACTGTACATGCGTGGTATAACGATACTGGAGTCTCTGTTTATTGATCGATAATTTTATAAGTTCCTTCCTTTGAGTTCCTACGTAAAATTAATCCTAGAATAAAGAAGGAATGAAAGAAAGAAAATATCAATCGACATATATCAGAAATATCGATAAAGAATGTAACTTAAGTACAATAAAATTCTAGTGAACATGATATTGTTGGGGTTGAATACAAAGTGTCAATTTTAAACTGTTAACAAAGTATCAAGGCGAGCTCAAATAAGTTCTACCAGGGTTGAAAACAAAGTGATAATTTGAATTACTTCTGCATCAAATTCAACCACTCACCGCAATTACAACATGCTGCAGATCACAAACATACTGCCATGCAATATAACGCTACCTTACTTCCACACATTTCTTGAATGCCATGGTTAATAGATAGCATTAATTATAAACAAAAATACCACAATTAAACCAGAAAGGGCACTGAAACATACGTGAGTTACACGATCATGATATTTTTACCTCAAAATATGTTCATTTGGATATTTGACTTTCAATTATTTCAAATGGGGATTACTGATTCAGAGTTCAAACGGCCCCATGGAAAGTAAGGTACCACAGTATATGTATATAGTTTTCATGATAGAATTATACCACGGTTGCACTATATGACTGGTAACTTGTCACATCGTATAGAAAACAACTCAAAATGCCCTAGTTCCCTGTTTCTTTGACAGAAGCTTTAATATTAGCTACATAGTTTTAATTGCACCTGAGAAGTGTAAAGTTCTGGTTAACACCTTAACCACATTTGATATGAATGTGGAATGCGATGTAGAATTAATCCAGGCTTTCTAGCAAGGGTTAACAGGATATCCTCTACATATAAACCTTATTTTATAGGCAGTGTTCCCCTTGTTCTATGATTTCAGTGCTCCCATATACCATTGAATTTCCTTGCATTGCACGAAACCACCCATCGAAACAGTCAATTTTTGAAATTTGAATTCTGAATTTTCTACAAATTATTCCCAGAAATTTGGAAATGATTCATTGGCTATCCTAAAGTTTGTATGATGTCATAAAGCTTTACGCTCCTCACACATTCTCACTTCCTCTCATAACTAATTAGCAATTAGCAATTAGCAATTAGTGTTATCCTTATAGGACAAAATTAGTACGGTAGTAGATATTGATTAGTAATTGACATGGATTGTCTGTATATCTAACTTCATACAGAATATATCAATGTAAAGTAATCCCTCACCTATCGCGGTTAGTGCGTTCCAGAGCCTCCCACGATAGGTGAAACTCCGCGAAGTAGAAATCTCATATTTATTTAATTATTTGAATATATTGAAACATATTTTGAACCATTATAAATCATTCACACACTCTTATTTACCTTATTAACCTTTCCCACAATTATTTGACCGGTTATTTAATTTTTTTAACTTTTTAGCGCTTAAACATACTAGTACTGTACAGCATGGCATTTATCATGAAATAAAATACAT
>QRAM01000406.1:17818-32229 GCA_013436055.1 Halocynthia roretzi
TAATAAGGCATATCTGTGCAGTGTTGTATGATAATAGTAACAAAGGGATAAGTTATATTGTAATGAATAGTTCAATGTAATTAGACATATCTGTGCAGTGTTGTATATTAATAGTAACAGAGTGATGAGTTATATCCAGATGTAAGTTATCTAAGCCAGTGGTCCCCAAACTTTGGGTCGCGACCCCGAGTGAGGTCGTCAATTATTTTTCTAGGGTCGCCTGTTGTTTCATAAACAAGAGAAATATGCCTGCTGCATTTTATGTAAAAAATGTATTTCTCTGTAAACTATCTGCACAGGTTGGGGTCGAGTACTCATGTGAGTACTCTCTGATTTCGATTTTTTCGAAAATTGGAGACGCCTCAAAAAAAAGTTTGGGACCCCCGATCAAAGCCACTATATATTTTCTAAATCTGTAATGCAATGTTTTGAATATTAGATTTATTTGTAATCTCTTATTGAGAATAAACAGAAACTCTACTCAGTGTGTTTACCAAATAACCTTTGACCTTTTTACTCTAAAAATCTTGCTTTGAACACTCTCTGTTGCCATATATGGCATCCACACAGTAGCTCCGTCATGCCTTGCTTGGTTGCTGCCTCCAGGCGTTCGTGGTCTACTGCTTTATAAACCTGTAATTCAATTCTCCTAATGATAGACGTCTGTACAGTGTTCACTTTTGCTTTAATGCTACCGAGTCTTAATCTTATACTACTGAATATGCATGGTCATTCACATCTATGGATTCTATGTACTTCCCAAATCTATTCCGAATCAGAATTTACAGTCAAGTCAGTCACTGCTAGTTTGATGTTAATGCCAGGTGTGGGAAACAGTTACCTACTTGCTTGGAATTTATTCCATTATCGGGAATAGAATTAAACCAATACGCAACACCATTAATCCTAATGTAGTCAACACGTGAGAAATTCTCCCAGCGCCTATCCTTTCCGTGTTGATGGCACGGTAGGCAGCTGTCCTTCCACGAGTGCTTAGTTCATCTCGGTCCCCGCTGTTGTAATGGTTAGTGTGCATTTTCTTTTATCCCATATTTCCCCTTGTACTTTCGGATTGTAGTGCATTTTTTTTAACAGATTTATTCAACTAGGATTATGCACTAAATGTCCATCCGTAGCTTTCCTTCCTACTTTTCTACCCCATATTTTCCTCTTCCTCCTACATCACCTAGTTGAATTCCACAATTCCTTTGAACTTTGTTTGTGTTTCATTGACCTACTTGTGCTTGTTTTTTCACTCGTTTTCATGTTTACATGTTGGGAACACTGAGAATGAACGGCCCATTTTTGTTTGAGATTTACAAACTTATAAATCCATTGAAACGTGTCAGTACGGATGTGAAGACGTCTCAACTGATTTTGGAATTCTTTTCAAGGATCGTTCACTTGCTGCTTCATAATATTAGTTGACTTTCATCTAGACTTTGATTCAGAGGCCTACTTGTGTAGAGAAGGCAGATGAAGGCAATACAGATATATTTAAGATTTCAAAACAGATATTTTATTATACTTACTTTTGTTTTACCTGTCTGTCTAATTCTACTAAGTGTATAATGGATATAATAATTGCCTGCTAGCGCTGTTTAGATCCGTTCTTACACCGACTATGAAGCTAATAACTAATAAGCACTTGTTATCTAAGTAGTGGAAAATGTTTACCTACAGTTGGGTTTTGGCGGGAACCAAATTCAAGACGATTGTAAAAATTCTTGAATTAAATTAAACAAAGTTAAAAAATGTCAATTTTCAAAAATTCAAAAAAACGGTCTATTTTAAAATAATTGACAATGGGACCATTTGTAGAATTAGATTCAGAAGCTTGCCTGTGTTAGAAAAGGCAGTTAAGGCAGCTAGCAAACGGATTAGAACACTGGATGACACATAGCATGGTTATAGACTCGTATTTGTTTACTCATTGCAGAGGTCTTTTTGTATTGCCTAAATGCTTATTAACCCTAGAATGCCAAACATGGGAGTAATTCACCCAGCGGCTCATATTTTCTGTTTTGATAGTGTGATGAGTCACTGTAGGCAACTTTCCTTTCATAGGGGCTAAGCTTATATCAGCCCCATCGCTGTGATAGTTGGTGCACATTTTCTCTCTCCCATATTTCCTCTTGTACTTGCGGATTAAAGTGAAGTTTACCCATGATTAGCATTACCCAATGTGATTATTTATCAGATTCATGCCAGTAGGATTATGCAGTTTCTGGTCACTTACAAGCTGGTCATGCCCAACGGGAATCACCAGGGATCATAGTATTCTTCACCTAAGCTAATGCGTCTTTGGAGGCAATATTTACTATGTTTTGGATTTTAAGGTCGAAGCCCATGAATAAAGTCGGAATATTTTGTACTTCATTATAAAATCACATGTAACTTTATTTTTCTTTTTATTGCCTGTATTTTCCTTTGTGTAAACAGTGTGTGGGAGTTCTAATTTCATGCCTTGTTTTTGTTCGGTATAATTCGCTCATGATTAGATTTAGCTTTAACTTGTAAATATATGGTTTAATTCGCCCATCCACCTTGCATTATAGGCCGCCGGCTATTTATAATGTAGATCAGCGCGTTCTAGCACTGGGATTGGCTTAGTTTGTGTGTCTTAGAAAATAATATGTTGCCTATGTATTTTTACATGTCTGCAGTCAGGGCTAGGGCAGTTTACCGCCGGGTTCGCAGTTGCAATACAAATAATTTTTTTTTTCATTTTTCCCTTTTTCATTTCGTAGTGCTCCTGCGAAACCAAAAGTAGTAGCAGAAACCACCGCTACTCCTGTTTATTCTGCCCCGGTCGCATCATCAAAATCTCCAACCTCTCTGACATCATCAAACAAGTTTTCTTCGAAACCGACGTCGTATCCATCGTCATCCGTGTCAGCTACTGCAATGGCATCTTCAAGGTCACCTACTGCATATTCGTCCCCGCATAATAAATCTCCGAGTTATGAGGAAACTAAAAAGAAGTATGTCAGTGTTCACAAATTACAGTTGAGAATCCCAAATCCAAAAACTTCCAAACTCCGCAAGTTTTTTTCAATCATGAATGAATCAGTTTTGTAGAGTAAGCACAAAAAATTATGTTTACGTGAGATCCGAATTTCACCTCCATGTATGAGTGTACATAACTTACTACATTACTTTAAAAATAAAATGTAGACTTCTTTCAGTTTTTTTTTGTAATTATATTCAATGCTTTGATTATATACCCTACGTTAAACCCAATACCTATATAGTGAAAAATCATATGCGTTTTAGATGTGTAAGGAGACCAGCCAAGAGCAACTGAAACATACGAAAAAAGGACACCTCAGTTATAATCAAAATAAAAATATTCTAAAATCTAGAATCGGCAACGATTTCGGACCCAGGAATTTTGGATAAGGAATTCTCAAGTGTACTATACTGATAATATTCGAATAATTCGTATTGCCAGTATTCCTATATACAGAATTTTGATATAACTAAATTAAAGGCACAATACAATAGCAGGCGAAATAGTACAGTGTAATGGTGCCTGAAATGAAAGTTGAAGTTTTATAAGATTAATAGTATTTCAAATGTTGATGTAATTGTTGATGTAATTCAAATGTTGAAGTAATTGAATACGAAAATCTTTCGTATTGACTCAAGCATTCCTGCATTACCATTTGACCTTCACCTCTTGACCCTTATGAACTTTGCAGCGGTCCTGATATTGAATACAAAAAAGTTGATTCTCGAGATTCGCAGCGTCGATTGTACGAAGAAGCAGAGAACACCGGATGGAACCCAAGTGCACATCAATCGACTTATCAATCTCCGTCAATGCAAGCGCTGACAAGAACCGGAGGATCATGTAAGTCAGGGGTGGGAAGTTGGAGAGTCTGCTACTTTTGGCTGGAGTCGGTAAAAATATCTCCGACTCCTTTGCTCTTGTGTAAAATACTTGGATGGACTGCTAGGCCAGTGTTGCCAGTTTGTGGAGAATTTCCACGAATTTGTGGGAGAAATTAGCTTTCCAAGCAATAACAGATATCATATAGTACTAGCGCTTTTTCTAAAGCATTGGCCATATTTGGAATTTAATGTTATCGCTAAGATGAAAAGTAAACGATTAAGAGATCTCGGCATGTCGTCAATCACGAGAAACATCTGTCAACATGAATGAAGAAACTCCTGGTACAGAGATCAAATGTTTACACCATTATAATAGTCTAAATCAGGGTAGTGGATTTGGCGTCGAGGAGTCAGCTACTTTTAACTGGACTCGCAACCTTGAGATTGCTTTATAGTTAGCGTAAGAAGAGGTTTAAACAGTGCTACGTGACATATTATATCCATTATACACCCCAGTATTCACTCCTAGCCCTTTCTTGCCTCTTTTTCCGCCTGCACAGTCTGACTCCACGTCTGTAAAGCTGATTAGACTTCATCTTGAATTTAGCAGTTTATAATGGAAAGCCAATTTATGGCCAATAACATTTTCTATACTAAGGTAGCCAGTGCTTATTGCTACATAGTCAGTGTTAAAAGGGATCTAAACAGCGAAACAGCTAAACGTCACATATTATATCTGTTGTTACATGTGTATAGGAAATTACATGATATTTACTTTGATCCATTCCCACGATATGGAGCTGATCGCTACAGTATCAGGATCCTAAACTACGACATGATATGTATGTACGTATAGACAAAAATAAATATGAAAAAATGTCTTTTTTCAGCCCACTCTTCTGTCCCCGATTCCGAGAAACCCAAGGTGGAGCTTTCGAGTGAAATTCGAGATTTAATTTTGGAAGAAGAATCGATGAAACGGAACGGAACAGCGAGAGGCGTCAACGGTTCGCTGAGACCCACGGGAGCGAACATTTATGACCCACCAAGGTACTAGTGATATCGTTAATTACAGTGAACTTGCAACTTCTGATTACTAGTAATGATAGGAAATTCATAAAACTATAATTGAGTCGAACCAGAAGGTATATACCATGCTTAGCCAAATTGTGGCACGCATTTAATATACCGGCTTATGCATTGCTTTCTCGTACTCTAATACCATCTAAGGATCCTACCTTCGTACCTTCAAGAATTCATGAAAAATGCTTCTACGTTCGAACTAACCCTAGAATAATGCACTTCGAAAGTTCCACGCGCGAAATGAAAATTGCGCTTGCTGTGTAAAGTACGTTTGTGATCCAGCGACATATTATTGCAGGAAACGGCCAAATTTGACGCAGCAATAATTAAAATTGTCACTTTGTTTAACATCACCACGGCAGAACTTATTTGAGCTCATCTTGATACTTTGTTAAGAGCGATAATAAACATCAAAACCAATAATGCACAGCAGTAAGTTTGTTATTTGCCTCAGGAGTAATTAAAATAGAAATATCGTTAACACCAGCATGCGTTTTAGGGCCTGGGAACGGATTAAGTCACTTTCCATTATTTTATGTGAATAACTTATTCGGACTTCGAAGAATGTAGAGTTCGAACGGCCTCACGGAACGTATCAAGTACGGTGTATGAGGCACCACTGTATTTTGCATTGAAACATCAGTTAAATCTATGAAATAGTTTAAATCATTTAAATCTTTCTCTCGTGGTGTTCGTCAGTGGCCTCATAAGGTATAAAATAATATCCTTTTGTTTGTCATTGTTTCATGGAATTCCTTAATGACAATCGAGTTCTGACATCACAGTAAAAACAAAACATTCCTAAGATTCCTGAATTATTTCCCGACAATGAGTCTACTCTGTATTCGTTACATCATAGTAATTACGGATCATCATAGCTGAGTATTAACTATAGACTAAAAATGCACGTCGTTTCTTTGTCTCCGCTTGTGAATCGAATACTGAAGCTTATCACTTGCGGAGTGATAGTGTGATATTGATGCGTAGCGTCGGAGAGTATGTGGTGGATTAAATGGTTATTGTTACACCTAGTTGACGACATTGCCGGTACCCTATTTAATAACTGAATGTGAGCTGGTGATTGTGGCTGATTGTGAGCTGGTGCTCAAGAGAGATGGCTCTGGCGTGGTTCGGACCGGCAATGTCTTTATCGTGAAACGCCAGGTTAAAACGAAAAATCCACGAACTTATTGACTTCACAGAATGCGCAACATAGAATATGAACACATAGGGGTAGGGTCCAGACTGAACCAATTGACTAAAGAGATAGAAGGCGTCATAGCACAGGCAACTAAATTTATGGTAAAGTTATTTCAGTGGTTACAAGTGGTGCAATGTAATTAGTGTATGCTGATACACTTACTTATATACTAATATACTGAATACTTATATTCTAATTTCAGTCGTAACAAACTTAATTGACAAAAATTGAGGAGCAGATTCTTTTGTCGGGTTATTTTTTCCTATGTTTGATAATGATGTCATCATTTTTAGTCACCAGTCGATGAATTATCCGCAGCCGCAACAACCGCCGGCCGATAAATCTAAAGCTATCGGGAACATCAGTAAATTTCTTCATACGTCAGGAGCTAAGCCTGGACCACCAACGTTTTCAAAGGTTTGTGTGATGTGGCTTCTCTGCTTTCCTGCTGATGGGTTTTAGGTATCAGCCTTGCATAGTCTTTTGTCAGGTCACTTTCATATATACACTCCCGTGTATGTTCCTGTATCCTCCATATATCTGAAACTTTATTTCTGTAGGCTCGCGTATACTGGAATATTGCGTGCTCTTTGGTAAGGTATGAATTGAACCACACAAGTGTAAATCTTATATATTATACATTGGAATCCAATGCTTCATTTAACATCGAGATAAACTTCTTTTAACAATGATAATTTTCTCCATAATCCAGACCAGTTAATCACTATTCAGTTTGGATAATCAATTCCACATTAGTTTACTTATCGCCACGTCTCACAATTCTCTGATACTTACATAGTACATCTCCTTACTCTAGCGTTAATCTTATAACGCGCTTCGCGTTCGTTTCCCGTGTCCAGTACAATGGACAAGTAGACCGGTCGAATAAATACCTGGTCGATCCGGATTAAATACGCTTTCAACCAGTATTCTTGAAAGGCTAAGAAATTTCCATCAAGTCAAGTCGGATAAATTAAAATCAATGCTATAGCAGTTGTAAAGTCTAATGTCTACCACGCACGACTAGTGAAGTACAACAACATAGCAAGCAACTTTATGATGTGACAAGTAAATTGAAGACAAAACAAAAAAGCTTTATATCCCGGGTTATATATTATAACCCACCTTTGTCTTTGTTAGAGAATTGTTAAAAGAATGCTTCCTAGAAATTTCAGATAGCCTTTTTCAGGATTTTCGTAATTAAAGCGAAATTTTCGGCGTCGATAAACCAAAAGTACCGTCGATGTCAAAAATGGAAATTGCGTGCAGCAGAAACATATCGATGTTGTGTGTTTTGTAAAGAACAAATAAAAAAAGAGGAAGGTGTTACATTCTCGCCCCAAAGCGCCCCGTTGGTAATTGTGTGGTAAATACAATGCCAGGTACAGTAACAGAGTCGAAGGATAAAAATGACGTTATTGACCGGTCGATCGGAGGTATTAAGAAATTTTCTTGTCGATCTCAAACTAGGTGAAGTTGGCCATCCCTGTCATATACAATTGTATCTTCATGTTTCGTACTCGAGTCATTTACATGTTCCATGCTAGTAATACAACTTTATAGGTTATTGGCTTCTGCCATCAACTTATAATCACAAGGCATCAGTGAAGGTGTCGCTATAGTCCCTGATCCAGTCATGTGATGGTCATGAGAGTTACGCAGTTCAAGACATGCATTCTCATCTCAATGTAGAATCGAGCTAGAATAAAAATTACTTTTTTTGGCACAAATTTTCATGTTGCATTCAATTTACTTCACGTAAATAAATAAAACACACCCCTTCCCCCAACCCTTGTCAATTCAAACATTCACCATATACCCCCCCCCCACTGGGCTTTACTTCATATTCATGTCTCTGCTAGTAATAGATAAAAACATAAATGCAAGGGTGTGGAGTGGAGGAGTCAGTAAAAATACCTTCAATCTGACCTTATCTATTCTCATGTAAAGTACTTGGTGGACAGTGTTACCAAATTGTAGGAGCAATTATTTTTTTCTGCGAGGACATTTCAAGCAATAACAGATACAGTACTAGTGCTAGTGTTTGCTTCTTCTGAGGCTTCTTTTACCATTGAGCCACTTCATGTATTTGGCTATACAATTTTCTAACCTTCTTTCTAAGCTGCGCACTGGCTGTATTCCTTCCACGCACAACTTAATATTGTTACAGAAAATACCATTGTTTTTGCCACAGTAAACTTTCGTCACCTCCCATAATAGTGGATAGGCTTCCCAAGGCTCTCCATCACAAGTTTATCACTAATGGCCGAGCAACCAAATGATTTTATTCTTTATTTATTCTTCGACAGGTCCTTAACGACCTCGTGTGTCCGTACGGTGACCCAGCAGTCCTTGAGATTCGCGTCGGAAATACCATCCCAATGCCAACGGTCAACTGGTTCCAGAATGGAAAACCTATCAGAACCTCTAAGGAACGAGACATCAAGATACTCAGTGTTGGTGGGATATTGTTACAACTATTAATATGTATTGTATGTGATCCTATGATCAGTTTAGAAATGGTCACCTTCGTGGTGATTTAATTAGTCTAATGGAACTTATCCTTCTTTTACGATGGCCACCCTAATTCCTGATCGACCTTAGAGTTGTGCATGTTGATAAATTCATGTGATATGAAAGGGTAAAAAGCAAACGTCTCCCGTTTGAGAATAAGCGCCCATAATTCACTAACAAACACCTACCTAACTTCAAATTATTGTTAATTCAAGTTAGTGTTGCAATATTTTTTACAGGGCTGATTAATACCGTTGTGATTGGAGAATTTTCGCCGGAATTTTCCGGCCGATATCAATGTACGTTGACGAGCAAGAATGGTTCCGTATCATGTTCTTCACTGCTCACTGCAGAGCAGCTGCCGACCGGATACGTAGTGAGTTCGTTCCTTTTTCATCATTACAGTTGAGAATCCTTTATCCGAAATCCAGAATCCGAAAAGCAGTGATCAGTATTTTTTTACACTGGCTACAAAACATTATTTTTACGTGAGATCTGAACTTCACCTCCATGTATAAGTATAATATGACTAGCGTCATTGCTTGTACATTACTTAAAAAATACTAAAAATACTTTTTGGAGTATGTAATGTACGTATAATGTTGAATTTTTTCACTTTTCATTTTATTTTCCTTACATAAAACCTAATACCTGATAATGAAAATCATCTACCAATGGTGTATATTTTTTATGTGCAAGGAAACCAGCCAAGGGCCACAAAACATAAAACAAACATTAAAAAAAGACCGCTTATTTATGATAAATGGAAATATTCCGAAATCCGCAACACTTTCGGTCCGAGGTATTTCAGATAAGGGATTCTCAACTGGATTCGATTTTTTTCAAGATGGTATTCGAGAATTTATATTGGGATGGTATTGGTCACTGACAGGATGATAATGGACTTAACAGGTTACTATCATCGCTGCAGTGACCACGATTGTTGATTGTGAGCTAGATGATTGTGTCTTGCTCAAGGACACGGAGATGGCTCCCAGCGTGACCTCTGTCGCGAGACAGTCTCACGCTAACCACTCTCCCACCCTGAGTTTATTCCATGTATTTGGCTATACAATTTACTAATTTTCTTTCTGAGCTGCGCAATTGCTGTATTTCTTCCAGGCACATCCTAATAATACCACACAAAATACCATTGTTTTTGCCACCTTCCAAGATAGTGAACAGGATAAAACTTCTTAAAAATAAGTAGGCTCCGCATGAAAATTTGAATGCTGAGCAGTAGCTTTGAATTTAAAATAATTTCTCTGAGAGCATCAAAAATTCTGCTCAGTCGTTAGAAATATTAGTGGTGACGTTGCAGTTGACCTGTTCTATCTGTTTGCCAGATATTGTATATCCCAGATTAAGTCTGAATTAACAGAGCGACTGTCCGCATTGCTCCTGGAAGTATTACTCCGCTTTTTAATTTTCACATACTGTAATGTAAAATGATAGGTTGGAGATTATCTCAGCTGTAGCGAACGTGTCTCACAATCGTGAGATTGCAGGTTCGAACCTCGCCAGACCCATTTCCGGGTCCTAGAACAAGACACAATCACCAACTTGCAGTCGAATCAACTGTATAAAAAGGGCAGGGGTCAATGTAGCGATGATGGTGACCTCCACCGAGGTTATAGTAACCTCTTTGGTCCATCATCATCACCCGTCAGTGACTATAGGTAATACCATCTCACAAACTCCCGAATAACATTTAGGGAGCTTTGTTCAGAAAATAAATTTTCTAATAATATTTCACCCTTATACTTTTACAGTAGGAATTAATAAAACTATATAGAGAAGTATAATTTCAACAATTATGAGCCATCATCATCATCATATATATAAAGTGAGAGCACTTTCCTTCTCCGTTTTCGAGTCCTTCCTACTTAAGGAATTCTCACTTAGGAGCCAAGTCCCACCCATTTGATAATAGCAGTTATAGCTAGCAGTATGACATTGGACGCACTTCTGACTGTCAGACTACGACCATTCCACAAACTTACTGATACTCGGTAGCTTTTCAAACTCTCATGGAGCCTAGTCATTAAGTGAGGAGTTTGTTCACCGACCTAATTCACTTAACGACCGTGTCTATGTAACTGATCCTGGTCACTAAGTCAGGAGATTGCTTACCTACCAATTCGCTTTGAAATGAGGAGTACTTGTACTCGTGCTAAATAATATTCCACTTCCACTGTTATGTATTCTTTATTTGTTTTACAGTCATCAGCAACAAGTTATTCGGCCCCGTCCACTCGTAGTTCTTACCAACATCAACCGAGCGTGAATAAATCGAGCAGCGTAATGGCGAGCCAGTCCTTAGGCTTGTATAATCGTGACGTTGCAAACGAAGCCTACTCTGCCCAGACCGGAAGAAAACAGGGAAGGTAATGATGATGGGATTATATTTGTATATTTATATATATATGACACTACAGTGGTGCCTCATACTTAATCCAATCCAGGACGCCGTTTGAACTTTCTTAGTTAGTTTTAGTTTCAGTTCAATTTTAATTTCACCCATGGCAAATCACAAACTTACTTGCGACCGTGCATAATAGGCGTTGATGTTGATTTCCACAGTTAACAAAGTATCAAAACAAGCTCAAATAAGTTCTGCTGGGGTGGTGTTGAACAAAGTGTCAATTTTATTTATGCCCGTGCTGAATTCGGCTCCTTTCTGCAATTATAGCATGCTGCTGACCACAAACGTACTTTACACAACGACCGCATGGAACTTTCAAACTGCATTTCATTTATTCATGCTCGCAGTTTGAACGTAGAAGCATTGGTTGAACTCCGAATGCAATTTTTCATGAATTCAGCTTTCGAAGTCTGGTTTATGCGAACTGTATATCGATGGCGGGAAACAAAACCCTTTGCATATTCGGTTACCCATGCAATAGTCAATACTAGGTCACGAGCTGTAATAATTGGTATACTACCGTGATAATAACTGCCCTTATAGTTCTCCTATTAGTTAGTTGCGTACAGCTAACACAGTTTGCCAAGGTGCAAGGATGTTCTATCATGGTAAACCACATAGAAGACCTATAAGGAAAATTACCTTTACCTCGTTGCCAGGGACGCTGATACCGAGGAGGAATCTGCTGTGATGCGAGCTCTGCGCGAAGACAACGAGATCGGCTCGAAACCCCAGCATAAGTCTCGCTCTATGAGGATGCTTGAAGAAACGCTGCTTCCAGAATCGGAAGATCTGTGAAAATCCATAATCCATATTCGTCCAGTGATTTACATATGTCAACATTTTATCTGGGGTATACAGGAGCCCTAGTCGTTCCACCGCGGGTCCTGTGGTTTATTAGGGCCTGTATAACATCACTTTTACTACCCCAGAAATCATCAAATCTCTTTCATTCAGCGTGATTCTCAAAAACCCTATTATTACATGTCCAATATCCGGGAAACTGTGGGTCCTGGGTGAAAATGGACCCATACCCATATTTGGGACCTATCTTCATCCTATTTTTATGAATAATGAACTGAGATTGTTCAGTATTGATTATGTTCACAGAAGGTCAAGACCCTGCACTGCCCCATAAAGATCGTTTATAATCCCATATTTCAATCCATTCAAGCTTCTCGACCCAAAATATTGTTTTTTTCCATTTTAATGAAATGTCGTTTTATTAGCAGCCCTGCATTGCTAACCTCGTGTAAATATTTTAAAAACTATATTCACTGTTAATGATTTCTCACAACATAATGATATTTATTAGACGGATTCTGAATTACATAAGATTTACTAACCCAGATGTTCATTGTGATGTCGTAATTGTTCTTGACACAACCCGGGGTCATGGGTCAAAGGTCACGGACAATTTTAATATTTTTATTTTGAATTTCCAGATCATTCCTTATATATAAATTGCATTACCCTAGAATGCCAACCATGTCTAATCATGAGTGAATTGTAACCATACTTACATTTAACAAAATCACACTCAATACTTATTGAACACAAAAACAGGATATGGAATTAGAATTCCCACTCATCCTTTACATAAAAACACAAAAATAAAGGCACATGTGATTTTATGTGAATAAAGTACATTAATTAGCTATGCTAATCATGGGTAAAATTCACTTCAATCCGAATTACAAGCGGAAATGCGCACTGCCTATCACTGAGATGAACTAAGGACTTATGGAAGGACAGTTGCCTACTGTGTGTGAATTTCTTCCATGTTTGGCATTCTAGGGTTAAATTACTTATTAACGAACATTCAGAGATTTATTGTTGATAATTGTTAGATTACGTTTCTGTAGCATCGACTCGACATATTGACATTCCGTTTAATTTTTGTACAGATTCTTTTATTGGGTGTAGTAGCCACTGTTCACACATGCATTCAGAGCATAGAACTCTTTATTAAACCCTAATTTTGTAGTGTAGTGGTGAAGTAGCCACACATTCTTTTTAAGCAGCCCATAAAGTAAATGATGGTGGTTATATGATTAATTAATTTAATATACTGAAACAAGCCAATAGCCATCAGAGTTGTTTAAATTTTCTTGAACCAAATCCAAGATAACTTTATCCAAGTCATAATCCAAGATTATTTCACTTTTCATTATTTTTATGAAAATGGATAATTGATTCGTACCTTGAACAATTCAGTGTTCGAACGTACTCGTGGAACGGTTCAAGTACGAAGCATCATTGTACTAAATTTATTGTTTTTGCAATATTGCCCTCACCAAGGAAGTGTTGGAGCTTGTCTGTAATTTGCTGGACACTTCATGATATATATACTTAAGTCGAGTCGAGAATTTTCTTTTTCGAAAAGTACTCCATACCGAACAAATTGATTCGAGTCGATTACAACAAAATATTATTTAATTGGAATTTTTATCTTGAATTAGCCTCGTTTAATAACACTATCGTACTCCAGTATGTACGGTATGTTGTAATTGAATGCATTTTAAAATGGATTATTCAGCGTACTTTTACTTTTGATTCAGCATTACCAAATACCTGGTGGCCCTAGAACTGCGCCTAAGCCCTTTACCTAATCCCTGGAAGACCCTTGGTTGAACATTACCTGCCAATGCCCCATGCCCTCACCCAGAACTGAGGCCTCCATTTCATTTTACAAACTTCGGTAAATCAAGTATTGTTGATGTCATAAGTGGCGAACTATAACGTATGGACTTCATAATTTGAAAAATATTTCCTAAAGTATATTCCCTTTATCTGTAGATGGAGTGTATTACTCAGCTGAATTATTAACTGCCCTTTGCTTCGTGTATTCATCCACTTGTGTGCATGATGGGTGACGTAATATGATGTACCATATGCTTTTGTTGCGTTATAATCACGAATATTGTTCATAGAAATATACGGCGAGATACATACGGTTGTACAATTTAATAATGACATGGAATAGTAGTTACGGATGGATGGAGGATCAGTTATTTGTTGTTTTCGTCTTATACCACACTCCCTAATGGGAAGGGTGGATGCTTCGAAGTCCGGACATATTGTAAATATAACTAGAATTGTAGACAATTATGCAGACCCCCCTTTGTTGTCAATTGTAAATTTGTCACAATATCATCACTAGCATCACCGTGCTTACTTCAAATCAATCCAGTGTATCATCTACATTCTATCTTGCGTGTGATTGGCACCAAACTATATATGCGCTACACACAGATACATGTCAATAACATGAGCTGAATTTTCAAGTCAACAGCACTGACTTCAGTTTCATCAGCACAGGAAGGTCTGTTACTTAAAAAAGACTCCTCA
>QRAM01000406.1:50772-85448 GCA_013436055.1 Halocynthia roretzi
ACATATCTGTAATCTACTTCGCAGCTTGGTATGCAGGTTTTTTTACTTACTACGCTGAATCTTTTCTCGACAAGTATAGAGATTGATAAGCAAACGGCAATAATTTTATTTCTTGCCAAAGATAGGGGATATTTATGTAAATGTAAACACCCATTGCTCCCCGTAGCACTCCCCCATTTTCGTCCTCCCCCCGAAATATGATATTTAGACAGGGCAGATCGTGCTTATTTCTAAGATTTGTCCTTAATTTGAAGGAGGGTGTCATGGAAAAGATCTAATCACATATGTTGGTTACTATTCGTTTCCCGAAATTTTATGAGATGCACAAAGTGATTTCCGAGGTTAAAGGACTGCTGAAGCCGATAATTTCTGATGTAAAATATTATAAGTGATTTGAATTATTACATCTGTTACATATCTACAACATATATGATTGTAATTTGAATAAACTCAATAATTATTCAAGATAAGCATTATAATAGTAAAGCCCAAATACAATACAATAACTCCAGGACATCCAAGCCTGTTATAAACTGTTGATCTGTAATTATATTTGTGACGTAATTACTCACGTCATCTTCCTTGAGTAATGGCCGGCACACTCTGAGGTAATGATGTCTGGCACAGCAGTAACCAGCCGGACATTCCGACGATCTAACGCAATGTATTTTTGCATCTAAGACAAAAGCAATGACACGATTAGAATTCTGGGATAGATAACTGGATAGGTAACGTATTGAATGGGTAGTGGACGTGAGAAATATATACAGCTGTTAGCTTGAAGTGGAAGGGTCCAGGCAAATTACTTCGAACTATCCGTACATTCATTTTAATAAGGAATCTGACATAAGTGATCGCCTTGACGACCAAAATGCACATTAATGATCGTAATGAAATAAGTTATTGTTGAGGAACAATAAACGTATTAAATTATGAGATGTGGTTGATATTACTACGATAAAACATCCTTGCACCAAGAAAATGTTGCTGTAAGAATACTAATCGTAAGATTTACGGACCAGTAAGGAAATGTCGGTGTAAGAATGCTAATCTCAAGATTTACGGACCAGTAAGGAAATGTCGGTGTAAGAATTTGGCGCAAGAGACTTTTTTTCCCGCTTATATGAAACTTCGATTTACTTCACTGTAATTAGATCTCAACGTATCGTTTTGATCCTCGCCATTTCAATTACAACGTTGAAGATGTTCATTATCGCGCCACAACATACGATACCGACTGGTAATCTTTCTGAAAATAATTTCTTTCACCAAATAGATCAAAGTAATTGTCGGATTATTTCACTCGGAATATTTTTACCTCTTCCGTTAAACCAACTACGAATGAAGTTTGTGCGTTAAGTCGTGAGTTAAGTCATATAATACAAAGTATGCAAGCAACTAAGTATGTAACTATCTACTTCGGTGTGTTCCATAATGTGCCATATAGGTCGACTCGTAAATCTGAGAGGTGTATATTAGGTTTTAGACCATATTCTCCGGATGAGTCGACTCACAAAATAACCAGCTAACTATCAAATACTTCGCACGACCCTAACTTGGTACCTTTCAGACTTCGAATACTGAATTCATGAGTGAATTCGTGAGAAATTACAGACGGAGTGTAGCGACAACTTCAGTGATTATAAGTTGGTGGCTGAAGCCAATAGCCTATATAGTTGTATTACTAGCATTGAACATGTAAATGACCAGAGTACGAAACATACATTTAATATGACGATGATGTGTAACGCTATTTCCTGTACACTGTACTATATACGGTAGACATTAAACGGGTAGAGTGATAAGATTCACGCAAGAGCAAGGAGATGTGAGACGTTGCAATAAGTAAATTAATGTGGAATTGATTTTCAAAACTGAATTGTGATTAACTGTTCTGAATTATGGAGAAAATTACCATTGATAAAAAAGTTCATCTCGATGTTAAATGAAGCATTGGATTCCAATGTATAATATATAAGATTTACACTTGTGTGGTTCAAGCAAAGCAAGTTGCTCGGACAATGGTAGTACGAGGTTCTATTGTATATTTTGTTTTTTTCATCATTTCGCGCGCCTTACATTTTCCCTTACCATACCATTAACGTTCAAACTGCAATAGCTCGTGTTTAAGAATTAGTAGGCGAGCGTATACTGTGGAATTTAAAATGGAGGTCGTTTTAGGCTATAGGCTATATTCGCTGGATAAGTCGACACCCAAAATAAGGCAGCCCCAACTCCCTAACATCTAACTTACAATAATTTGTATGTGTTATTCAGCAGCTTAGCAGATGAAAGTAGTATATAAAACTTGGATCTTCCATACAAGTTGTGATAGAACATTAACATGAAAGAATTAGTACACTATCATATGTATGTAGGCCTGCTGGTTGTGTCGCGGTCTCTGGCATGTATTAACAACTTTACGCTCGGTGAAATATTATATTTCGCCATAAATCTAAGGGTAAACTTACCATCAGTTGCGTTCGTATTATTATTTTTCTGGTGTAGTGTGGATGCTGCTGTAGTAGTTGTTGTTGTTGTTGTCGTAGTTGCCTTTGTTGGCTGATTTATCGGCGGGTTTTTGATTTTTTTGCATCTCTTTCTCCCCCGTTTTCCCCTCTTTTTACACTTTCTTTTCTTCTTCTTTTTCCTTTCTTGCTTTCGTTTGCGTTTGCAAACGATATCTCCCGGTTTGCATCGCAACTGTTGAAAAAATAATCGGTTAGAGAACTCAGAAACTTTATTCAGAAATCAAATATATACCGTATATGACAGCGTATAAGGCGACGTCTAAATGAGATTATAGCGACACCTTGTTAATTTAAGTAGACGGCTGAAGTCAATATCGTTTATAGTCACAATACTAGCATGGAACATGTAAATGACTACGAGATACAATTGTATATGACGATTATATATAACGCCCACCTCAATCTAACTGTCAAGAATTTGTATGTGTTTACTAGCGACTTAGCATTCAAGTAATATATAAAACTTGGATCTACATACTAGTTATGGTACAAGCAGTAAGTACATAGTGGTTCAATTTTTGAATCCAGATTCAACGTGATCCCCGTCTATTGACGCCTTAGACACCCTGGGTGTGTTACTCCACGGAAATATAGAAGCGTTGTAATAAAAACCCCATTATTCATGATCATGAAGATTATGATATAATAAACATTGTATCCTAAAGGGGTGAGTTGTTTGTTGTGCCCTTCGATTTTTTTTAACGCAAACACGTACAATCCTCTTGAAATATTCATTGGGTATCGTGGTCTATCTTAGTTGTTGATTTCGAGCTCTGCTTAACGATTGCGAACTCATTTGCGTCGGTTAATCAACCA
Organism: Halocynthia roretzi; assembly: GCA_013436055.1. Lineage (NCBI taxonomy): Eukaryota > Metazoa > Chordata > Ascidiacea > Stolidobranchia > Pyuridae > Halocynthia > Halocynthia roretzi. The sequence goes on from QRAM01000406.1 coordinate 54,120, forward strand.
ATCCAGAAAAGGTTGGATCCCTTGGTTACCTAGCAAACAGCGATAGTAATTCGTGGTTAATACATTTTCATCCAAACTCCCCCAAAATTGGAACAAACCCACTTTTGTTTCGCCGCTAATCCGTTTATTTTCATCCCGTCCCGAAACCCGATAATCTCGACCCAAAAATTCTTTTGTCAACTTTGTGAGATGCGAACGGAAACGAAGCGATGATGAGTTCAAACACGAGTGCTGCTGATTGATAAGATCCGTTGTTACGTCAACAATGAGTTCATTGTTTGACGCGGAAGCATAATGACATCACAGTTGACTCGAATGTATACGAAAGCACGTAGTAGATTACATGGTGTTGAAAACGTTTTTTTTTAATATTATTTTTCGACTTTGGAAATTTCGGAAATATTGGTCCTTTGTAGAGAGATCGGAAACGAAACTTTTTATCAAATATTTCAGAATTCCAGTGTTTTTCACCAAGCAAGATTCGAAAATCCATTCCAAATGGAATTGTATATAATATAGCCTTACCCCAACTCTAACCCAAACACTTAACCCTGAAATGTTAGGAATACAGTGGTGCTACGTACTTCGTACTTCATTCGTTACACGAGGCTGTTCGGACTCTGAATTGTTTTAAGTCCGAATCAATCATTCCTATTTGAAATAATGAAAAGTGACTTGATCCGTTCCCATACATACATCCAAGCCCATTTCGATAAACTTGAACAGCAAACACATAATTCAGGAGGTACTTATATATCTTTGAAACAGCAATGCAATGCAAACTATAATGACTAATAACTACAAAAAATATTCATCCGAGAAAGGTTTACACACCCAAATATTATAAAGTAGTTATTCACCCAACTAAGCTTTAGTTTGGACCCAGGTGGGATAACCATCCTTACTCCACGTTCACAGCTGTTCATGCTCCCCGTAACCCGTAATTTCTGGTCCCAATTTTCCTGAACTCAATTCAACCATTCTTCCTTCGGATTAGGTGTGACATGATGTCTGTCACATGAATAAAAAGATTATCCGAGACATTGTGAACAATGTTCAATTATCATTGTGAAATAGGAAACCTTTCACGCAACGTGTGTTTAAGAACAATAATATGTCGCGTTTTGATTTTGTACTTTTATACTTTTACGCTGTACTCGTCAAGAGACCTCGGTTAACGTGAATATGAAGTACTGTCAACAACACCACATACGTCCCATCGTAGACACAAAAATAGCAGATGTACAGTGTATGACTAAATATATATAAACTCAAAGATAGTTAGTAATCTGCCTGGTCGACTTTTATAAATTTTAATGCTGAGCTAGCTGGAATTTCGAGCAATCCGACGTCGAGGTAACGAGCTTCTAATGTACTGTATACCTTCGCTATTTGACAAGTCAGAATTTGTTCTAATTCGTATTCAGTGTCAACTTACTAGTACTGCACAGCACAATATTTTATTTGTGTAACTTAGTGTACAAGTGCCTGTAAAACCACTGCGAGTGATGTGTCACCTTCTAATTCGGGATGAGTGTCCAAATTAATTTTTCCCTTTTTACTTTACTATTCTCTATAATTTTTTACTTTAGTACTTAAATAATATTCAAAAAGTACTCCAAAATTACCAACTCGGCTTATAATGAATGAACATGAACAAGACAAAAAATATATTTACTTGAATTTTTACTGGCAATTTATCGGTAAATTAAGAAGGCGGAGATATGGATTTCCAAACACTCGTTGTCACAATCTCATTTAAAGAATGTCACTCCCTGTTGTACAGAATCGCATTGAAGTTATTTTTGCTGCGTTTAACTGCTTTGATGATGGTTTATGTTCCCAATAGTATCTGTGTTTGGCATTGAGTAAGGTCTATCAACATTTGAGCGATGGCACGAGTCAGCTATCCGTTTGATGTGGTCAAAGTTTGCGTGTGGTAGAGACTGACTCCTCTAAACCAATTAAAACAGAATTCCGCGTCTCATTCGTCTTAATTTTTAACTGAGATTGTCCATTTTTGTCTGGTTATCAGAAACATTTTTCTATCGGAGTTTGTAAATGCTCAGAAACTACAGTACGAAAGATTTCGGCTTTGAGCGATTACGGGTGGGGTATATCTGTCTTAGAAGGCAATAAAGGAACGTACATTAACCCCTAGTATACTCGCGAGTGAAAGTGAACGGTTCTGTACTGTTTTGTATAACTGTGTCGGAGATTTTTTTTAATCCCAATTTTTAATCCTATTCTGGAATGGATATTTCTACAACTGTATACATTTTACACCTTTTCGCGGGTCGGAGTAAGAAAATTGGTTTTATGAATGAATGAATAAATTACTAATTTTCATTTTGACATTTTTTGGAGTAGTAAGCATGATATGATTCAGTATAAAAAAGAAATGTGATAATTTCATATAATGGATCAAAAAATGGAGGAATATAGTGCGAAATGAACCCTTAATTTTACAATATATTTATTTCATATATATTTTATACAATCATGCCGGGATCGTAATTTCGAAACGCCTAGTGTGATTAGTGATTTACAGGATTAACTATGACAGTGGTAATAGGTGTGAAGGGAAGCGCAATTTAATAGGTTTCTTGCTTATCGTAGCTGGAGTGCGTATTATACAAGGGTATAGAGCTTTCCCAGCTATCTGGACTTCATAGTTGTGGAGCGGATTATACATGGGGCATTTAGTCTCACGACCCACACCCCACATTTGCAAAGAAAACATAACATTCTCTAAAGGTACGTCTACATCGCAATACGTCCGTACAAGGTTAAAGTATGCTGTGAGACATTCACTCGCGGTAAGGTGAGGGTTAAAAAATTTGGAAAAGTCAGTAACTGAGGCAACTTGAGTTAAGTAACATCAAACGAAACGATGATTCGTACATGTTAACCCCCTCCTCACCACACGAAAAACTTTTGCGACGGAAGAGAGATGAGGGTAGAAAAGGGTTAACTCAGGCCACTTGTAAAATGAAAACAAATCCCGGCCTTCTCCCTTTGATCATGTTTTCAAAAATTCTTTCAAACTCGGAGACGTTTCTATGAACAATCATCGAGGCGTGACCGGGGTCCCTTTCATCCTACATCCTCGCCCCATCTAACCCATCAATTTAAACGTGGCGACAACAAGAACCCACACTTCGAAATTACGCAATAAAACAATACAGGACCGTTACGTCATGAGACAACCTCACGTCACAATCGGCACCGTTTGTATCGTGATAATGAAGAATTACTGTGGCAAAATACGTGATAATATATATATATATATACATTCCTGCCTCATATTTTGCACGATCTTCTTACGTTTCAGGATTCCAAAATCCTTTCGGAGTTCGACCAATGCTTCTAGGTTCGAACTGCGCGCGTAGTACAAAAATGCACTCCGAAAGTTCCAAGCGCGTTGTGAAAATCATGCATCATGTTATAATTGCGATGAACGGACGAATTTGGGACGGGTCTGGGAACGGAATAAATTCACTTTCCATTATTTCGAATGGGGATAATTGATTCAGAGTTCGGACGGTCTCCTGTAGCACCATCATACTGTATTTTTTAAATCAAAATCGTCCCCTAAAGGGTGCTTACGCGTGAATATTATAGTGTAATAGTATGTATGCATAAACATCAATGTATTTTGAAGTGTTGCAAGTGTAAGTGTGTTACGATATCATAAATCGAACTGACGTAGTAGTCTTGTTATATATACTGCATTTTACGTTTCTAATGTCACAATCGAGAGAGAATTATAGTGTTTACGTCATAGGTATTTCGTACAACCCAATTCTGTGTACATGCGTGTTTGCCTTGTACTCAGCAACACGAATTCCACGGTGATAATACTATGATACGTTACCAGACAGGAGCGAAGATTAACTGTGTGATCTCTGTGTCATTGGATTGAAACTATGCATTCTCCCGTACATTGCGGAACGATATGTACAAACACAATCTCATAAGGTCGGTAGGGTTCTTAATACTTAACGTTAAAATTCCCCAATCACGGCGGCCCTGGACATAACTTCAACCTAACTATAATGCGGAGGTAGGTAGGTGAATGGTTGTATAAATTATGGGCTAAGGCTGATAGCTTATACCGTAATATGTGATAATAATCTAAGCCTTATAGTATAGTAATCTCATAAGAATATTGACGGTATTAAACGGTTGGTAAATAGCTTAATACTTGATGTTTATGCTCGGGATGCACTGATAAGCTAATTGGTCGCCAAATATTTATAAATAACTATGTAAAGTGGTGCTTCGCCCGTAGTTTCATTAGAATTATCTCTGAAAAGATGCACCAACGTTACACGCGCGTAGTGAAAAATTAAGTTCGCTGTGTAAAATAAGTTTGTGATCGCCAAAATGTTATTATTGTGGTGAGCGACCGAATTTAACTCGGGAATAATTAAAATTGACACTTCGTTCAACATCACCGCGAAAAAACTTATTGGATAACTGTTTTTATAATTTGCTGATAGTGAAATTAAACATTAAAGTCTAGAATGAGCGGCAGTGAGTTTGTTANTCATCACAAAAGATGTCCATTTCTAAACTTCCAACGAGGATTTTTATTGCATAGGCGTAAGTGACCATACAATACATATAGATAGTTTCATTCGGAGTTCGACCGCGACTTCTACGTTCGAACTAACCCTATCTCTGAAAAGATGCACCAACGTTACACGCGAAAAATTGAGTTTGCTGTGTAAAATAAGTTTGTGATCGCCAAAATGTTATTATTGTGGTGAGCGACCGAATTTAACTCGGGAATAATTAAAATTGACACTTTGTTCAACATCACCGCGAAAAAACTTATTGGATAACTGTTTTGATAATTTGCTGATAGTGAAATTAGAAAGTCTAGAATGAGCGGCAGTGAGTTTGTTATTTGAGCCGTAAGTAATTAAACTTCGTTCACACCAACATGAGTGTGGGAACGGATTAATCAACTTTCTATTATTTCTAAGCAGGATAACTGATTTGTACTTCGAAATGGAACGGATTGATTCATTTTCTATTATTTCTAATGAGGATAATTGATTCGGACTTCGAATAATTCAGAACAAACGGCCTCTAGTAACGGATTAATACACCTTCTATTATTTCTAATGAGGATAACTGATACTTCAAACAATTCGTAGTTCAAACGGCGTCATAGAACGGATTATTTCACTTACGATTATTTCAAATGGGGGATAACTGATTAGGACTTCGAACAATTCAGAGTTCAAACAGTGTCCTCGAACGGATTAAGTAGGAAGAAAGGCATCACTGAATATATATATATATATACGGCAGCAAGTATACTGTATTATCTTACAAACACCCGCGCAAGAGAGACGTTGTTTACCGTTACTATTAACTGGTGATATCTATCTAAAAGACGTCACTATTGACAGCAAGGTCACGAAAGAAATATTTGAAATGTGAATCGTTACGTATCGGCCCATCTGTTTATTATTTTATTTATTTTCATTGGTTTTGATCTCGGCGGGGATTATGATCGGACAATTAACCCTTTGTTTCTCGTCACAATTGATCTCAAAGCAACGTAACAATCGGTGTTTACGCGTGAATTATATCGTTTCGGTAATTATTGGTCGAATAAGGAATTTACAAAGATCTCAAATTAGAGAAGTATTTGAAGTATTTCCGTTCCCTTTGTGAAGCGTTGATGGTTGGCGGTTGGAAAAGGAATTTATTATGGTATTTCTATTTTTTTTTGTTGAATTTAATCTATATACAGTGGTGCCTTGTACTTCGGAGGTAATCCGTTCCAGAAGGCCGTTCGACCTTTGAATCATTCAAAGTCCGAAAAAATTATTATTATTGATATGTTTACATTATTATCTTTACAAAGGTTCAATTTTACTGGTCTGCTTTTGTAAGCTTTTATGTTGATTCGCACTGTTAACGTTTCAAGTGTCAAGACGAGTTCAAATAGGTTTTGTCGGGGTGGTGATAAACAAAGCGTCAATTTCAAATTACAAACTATGTATGCCTCATAAATAAAGGCGAAACCTAGTGTGTGTGTGTGTATACTTGTTTTTGTAATAATTTAGTCATTTATACAAGGTACGCCAACTTTTCTATCAACTTTTCTGGATTTAGGATAGTCGATATTTTCTTATTCCGCGTTGAGTAAAAGTGGCAAATTTAATAAGGGAAATTTCGAAAAACTATTTTGAATTTCAGTCCATGTTGTTACACTGTCTGGCGTTCACCCTATCATTAATCGCATTGTATTAATAGGTACACTTAGCACCAAATTGGTCCTCACATAATTACATCCTGCTCTTTAGTGAGGTTGGCGGTTGGCATTTTAGAAGTCGCATTCCATACATCGTTCCGGCTGCTATTCGACGTCTCGTTATTGCTTATAATTTGAAATAAATTAGAAAAGAATTCGTTCGCATTTTGTCCTTTATTTTCTATTTCCGAATGCGCAATTAGCATTGTTTGAACACACACGGAGATATTTCTGTTTCTGACGTTCATTATAGACAGCAAAATACTGTGGCATAAATTGGATACCATTGTAATGAAGCTTGTTCTATTACGCTTGCCCTTTGTCAAAACGTTGCCATTTGTATACTGTGGTGCCTCGTATTTCGTACTTGATCCGTTCAACGAAGCCATTCTAACTATGAATTATTCGAGCTACGAATTAATTTTTCCCATTCGAAATAATGGAAAGTGAATTAATCCGTTCCCAGACCCTAATCCGAACCCATTTCGATAGATTTATTATATACAGCGATGCCTCATGCTTCAGGATTATGGAAGTTTTTGGATTTTCGGATAAAGGATTCTAAACTGTACAAACTTTCAATCCAAATTCATATAATATGAACCTCTTCTTACTAGATACCCGTAGAGTACCCAGATACCCTATAACCGTTGTCATTATTGCTCCACATTTTGGTGTGTTGGATGTGGATGAAATACCTGATTACCCCTTTGGTGGTGTTGGTATCTAGCAGCGCAGGATTGATTACTAATTAATAATATGATAATCAATTATAAAAAAATGTTTTCTGATTAGGCATTGGAGTACATGAAGCCTCGAGTTCTAACTAAATCTATAAATAGCTGAACAACAGAGACATGGCTTTCTTTGATGATACCTGATGGATAATTACGAGATAACAGCGGAAGGAAAGTCAACGCGAGATATTTAGAAGTCTTTTGAGAATAAGTCGTGCTAGATAAGGGAGCATTTTGAACGTTATATTTAAAGGTTGAAGGTTAATTTAATCAGCAAGTAAATATATAATGTCATAGAGCTAACTAGAAATTGACACCAATGAATTAAGAAGAATGAATTCCTGGTAGTTTAGTTTTCTATATAAATCAACAGTCCCCATATATAGTGGTGACTCATACTTAATCAATTCCACGAAGCCGTTCGAATTTTCCCATTCAAAAATAACAGAAAGTGAATAATCTGTTCCCAGACCCTAAGCCGAATCCATTTCGATGAACTTAAACAGCAAATACACATAATTCATGTTAAAAATAACACAATGCAAATGCTTACTATACTAGGTACTTGCATTTATGTGACCCGGCCTTTCTTCATCAATTGAAATTTATGGGAAATTTGGCTGGGCAGTTATCTGGGGCCGCGATTGGGGCCCCTATTTGAAAAAAAGTAGCCTATAACCTATTCCTGTATGAAATCGATCTCCGTGTAAGTTTTCAGACCGCCTAGTCAAGAACTTTTGGAGTTATGGAAGAACGAACATACAAACGCACAAACGCACAGTTTCTCCTTTATTTATGAGATATATATATAGTATATAGATCGATCGTAGAGATCGTAAGGGTATTAAGTTACATCTTTACATCTTTGATAAAATTCGCGCCCCATTGGTGGGTGGGCCGTACACAATCGGTTTGTGAGCCGAAGGTTGCACAGTGTAAGACTTACAGTGATCATTAAATATTCAGTAAAAATCAGTAAAGCTTTTTCCTTATTCTGATTCACGCATTCATATTATAATTTAACAAAAAATTTACTTCAACCTTCTATGTTCATTATAAATTGTTCAACACCATCACTGCCATGGTCGATTCTAGCTACCAATGACATGCAACACATTCTATTTTCTTATGTATCCCTTATCTATATACCTGTCACATTTTATCAGTCGATTGTAACGTAACAGACACATATTTGAAGCCATAACGGCAAAGTTCCCTTTGCGCATCATTAACAACAGTGACTATTGTGAGGTAATAAGTACAATTTCTTTCCCATTTGTTACAAAAACAAAAAAGCTCTAAACAAACAAACTTCAAGTCTACGTTTAAACAAAAACATCCATTATGACAAAACAAACAAAAACTTATCAGACGGATTCTTTCTCACCGTGTAGCGGTTTTAAATTTCGAAATATTTTGTTTTTGTGATGATCAAAGCTTTTTTGGTGGTTACAAGCTAACATTTGATATTTCTCGCTTGGTTTATCAACTTTCCACTGAAGTAGGCCGTCCATAGCCTCCAGCCTCTCAGTTCACAGTAATATTTGATCCCAAAGGTACAGTGAACGCTTGCTAGGTCCTGATTTACCCAGATTTGTCAACTTGCTAGTATTGTACAGTACAATATATGTATAACTTAGTGTACAAGCGCCTGTAAAACCACTGTACTGCATCTTTCAAGTACTGTGCCCCCCTTCTAATTCGAAATCAGTGCCCATGCAGACTGACAACCCTATGTCTTTTGCTCGGCGTTGCTAGCTGTGCGGAAGGGGTTAATAATTTGTTTTGTAATCTCTGACCTCATGCCTGGATTATTCTCTTAAGCTTCTGAAATTTTTGGTTTCGGATTTTCTTCGTTCGTTCGTCTGTCGAGTAATTTGCCAAATAATTTCTCGATACATCAAGTTTTTACGCATCGTTGCTGCTCAAAATCAAATGTTTTTTTTGCGAAAAATCCGTGTTTACTCTGATATTAGAGAAGGGAGTGATGTGTCTAAATTTTGCTTTACTTTCTTTTTATGAGATAGCACTCGTTAAATATCGCAGGTTCGGAGTCGCGTGTTGTAGATACATTACAAGTCAAATACGAGACTACCGTATATGCTGACGTCTAAGCCCAGTCTCAAAAATTTTAAAATAAACCAATAACTAGGGGTCAATAAATACACCGAGCATAAAGTTGTCGATGTATGGCAGAGACGAAAATAAGGCTGTGACACTATCAGTAGACTTACATACATACAGTAGTGCACTTATTCTATCATGTTAGTCTTAAGTCTCTTAAGTTTTATATAGCACAGTACCTACATGCTAATCTGCTGGGTACCATATTCAAATTCTGGTTTCAGTACTTATTACTATACAATTTTCTCCGATTGTGACGTTTTTTTCCCTTTCCTTTTGTTTCTGGTGTTCCATTCCTGCGTTGACAGATTTATTATGTCATAATGAGTTAGATCGATTCATAACAAAACAACTGGCTTTACTCTTTCTTTGATCGTAATGACACGCAAAGATCAAAGACGGCTTGCAGACACTTTCCACAATTTACATTTTTTTATAGATTTCCTCCCGTCTTGACCGTAAAAATTCCTTCGCTACGTGTTTTCATCTTTTTATCCCCAAAAATCTTAAAATTTTTTATGTTTTTTTTGAAGTAAGAACGACTCGGTTTCGCTTTACTCGCTACTTAACTTTCTGAGCGTCTTATCGCGACCTCTGACCTTGTTTTATGTTTGTTTATTGTTTTGTCATAATTGATCTGGCGACTTTAGAAAGTTCGAACGTAAATACGCGCGGTGCTTGAGAAGATTTGGAACTAAATAACATGAAATACCGCAAAAAAGTACTGAGTTAAATAAACACCAGCGTAGCAGTTGGTGATATTAGATGTTTTTCAGCAAATACGAATGAATGTCCGATGTCGTTGGCAACAGCTTAGAACTGAATGCGAAGCAGACACTCCATATTTTACCTGTAGGCCTGATAAGAGAGGCTAAATGGGCCATTCGGCACTCGCCTACGATTTTAAGAAGAGAGTTGCAATGTTACCAGGCCTTTTAGTAACTAGTGACTCACTCACTATTTGGTGAAGAATATCGATATTGCAAAGATATTGTACATGCACACCTTATTAGGAAGTTTTTAATAAGGCCTGTATCAGATATCAGAATAGCATTGTGTGAGACCGCTTTGCTGACCGCAATTTTCCAAGTATAATACGCACCCTAACCATGGCGTACAGATAGATGAAAAAGCTCTATACCCATGTATAATACGCACCCCAAATATGATGCCCAGATTCCCTCCCGTTTAACCTTTGCTATTGTGAGGTTTTTGTCGTTTCATTGTTTCTGCGGTCAAATCCGATTGTTTATATTCTACTACAACATAAACAAAATTAACTTGACGTTTGTTTCTAAACAATGGTTCCCGCCATTTTGTAAAATTTCATTGTTGCGGAACAATCGCCGACAATCTGACTTCTCTGAAATGAGTCATTTTTGAGTAAAAATAACAGAAAATAGAAAGTTTTTGGTTTCGTTTCATCGCCAGAACTTTGTTTTACATTTCTTCGCCGTGAACCGAATCGCGGGCTCAGTCGAGAACTAAAAACGTGTTTCTGACTGAATTTGATTCAAAGCTAGATAAGATAACGTCAAAGCACCGACAAACAGACAACAGTGGTTTCCCGACAAAAACTAAAAAAATACAAAAAAAGAAGATACCAGGACGGGACTAAGCTAGTGCTAAGGCCAGTAGCCATAGTAAAATATACGCCCCCAGTTAACACACACATGCCCCCTTGTATATATCTCCATCTTTAGCAAGAAATAAAAGTAATGCCGTTGGCTTATGAATCTCTATACTCAGTCGAGAAATAATTCAGCGTGGTTAAAAAAAATGCAAACCAAGCCGTAAAGTAAATTACAGATATGTGATAAGGGAGACTCGTGGTACTCTTTGTCTTTGATATTTTTAACTTATCAAAATCAAAGGCTTAAGGAGAGTGGGCGTTAGTCACATCAAATATAGAAAAGGGGGCGCTAGAGAAAAGCGTTCCTCGCACTTACGACCGTTAGATAGTGTTTCCATTCTGCATTGTTAATCCTAAATTCCATTGTACAGATATATTACCATTCAGACTACCCCATATCAAGACGGGGCTAAGTGGGCACGGGGGTCTGTGGCAATTGTTTAATGTACATACATATACAGGCTTTACTACAGAAATTGCGCAATTATATTGAAAATAATAATAAAATAAATAGGCAGATAAAAATATTGAATAGTCTCATTAGCTTATGTAGCTTATGGACTGAAATTACTGCACTGTCTTTTAGGTTTTTCTATACTCACACTAACGTTTGTGGTCATCGGCTTATAACTGATAACAATCAACCTACATTTGATCTTGTTCCATCCGGGAACTTCACTCACCGTTCGTAAATTACTCAGATTACAAGGATGAATCCGTAAAACGCATTGAATTTCACCAAAAATTGAATCTTATGCCGATCAGATTACAGACAGAAATTGGGGAAGAGTTTCTCTCCTATATCGCGTTACGCTAATTGAGATGAAGGATTCGTATGATGTAACACTGCCCGTATAATTACATCATAATACCATCGCGGTAACGTAACAATAAGATATCATACGTGTTTATTGTTACTAAACACTAAATACAGTGGTGCCTCGTACGTAATCCGTTCCAGAAGGCCGTTCTAACTCCGAATTGATCGAAGTCTGGATCAGTTACCCCCATTAGAAATAATGGAAAGTCAATTTATCCGCTCCCATATTCTGAAATTCATGCTTATGTTACCGATGTTTCAATATTAATTATTCCAACGTCAAATTCGACCGTTCACCTCAATTATAACACGCGGTTAATCATAAACGAACTTCAGGCAGCGAGCGCAATTTTTCACTAGGTGCGTGGAACTTTCAAAGTGCATTTTTTTACTACTCGCGCAGTTCGAACGTGGAAACATAGGTCGAACTCCGAATCGAATTTCTAATGAATTTAGCATTCGAAGTCTGGAAGGCACGAAGTTAGGGTGGTGCAATGTACGAAGCACCCCTGTACTACCAGACTACTATACTATACAATTACTAAATATTACGACATACTAAATACCACTTGTATGTAACAACACTGTTTCATATTGCTATTCATATTACGTAGTTGACGTCATAAAAGAAAAATCACCTTTTTCGATTTCCGTTCTGATTTCCTACTAGAGGATCGACGCGTCCGAACGGCGGAATTGTCGCTCGACGATTGTGACGTAACAAGGAAATGTAATAAATCTGACGACGTCATACCCTTGTCCGCTGACGTAATGCCTTTGTGCATTGTCAATGCGTAAACTTCATTATTATTTCCGCTCGGTTTAACTCCGATATATTTTTGTCTTTCGACGTCTGTCCGGGTGTTTTCCGGGATTTCGAGCTCCCATTTCCCGGTGATAAAGTTCGATCTCACGGATTGGACGATGAGCAATGTAATGATATATTTTTGAATGTCCATGTTTGCTGCTTCGTCTAATTTCTAATTTCTAATGACATTCCATCGTTCAAAATTAATTCAGTAAAAAATGCTAAAAAAAAGAATTGAAATCACTAAATATTTGAATCTGTGAAGAATCTGTCAAACAAAAATTGTTATTATTCTTCGTCCAGTGAGGAGAAAAACATCATTATCACCATCCTCTTGATCAGGATTGTTTCATCATTAAACTATTTTCCACTCATTCCTGCCTCTCGTCTTTCTGACCTTCACGGTGGTATATTAATATTGTTGTGAGTGTTAGCTTAATGGGCCTGTTGGGGGCGTTTCCACACTCGAGATCAATTCATAGCTAGTTAGAACATTACTGAAAAGTTTAAGTTTTTGATTTATGATAGTAGAAGTATATTTTTTTGATTTCCCATTTAAATATGTCTAATTTAAATGTGTCTAATTTAAATGTGTCTAATTATCCGGGTGCAATATTAAATTCAAGTCTAAATGAAATTGAGTTTGAATAAAACAACCGCAAGTTCTCAACCTAATTGAATCTTAAGTCGTCGAAGCGATGTATATAATATCAAGATCCTCCAACAGAAAAAATATTAACGTCCTTATTCGTAATCAAGTAACCAGTGTGATTTTTAACAAGTGCCTTAATCTTTACGTACAAAAGCTTGTGAGTTTAATTATGACTTTTTTGTTTTGTAAGTCATCAATGAACTCGTTCCCCTAATGCTTTAACGATCAATCCTATAACTGTAACTCACTTTATTTCCATTTGCTCATAGCAGCTTATAGTGGTCTTCTATCGTTATATCGCCACCACTATAAAAAAATTTATAGCCACTACTGCCTTTTACACGATATAATATATAATACTATGTCTATTGACCTAGACGTTTACTATACCTAAAGCATACAATGCTGTTTTCAAACGAGACCGGTGTGGTGCTGAAGTTAGATGGCAGTTGTGTTGGCTCTATTAGGCAATCAGGATTTGTTTAGCGAAAACCACAACACAGAAATTGTGAAAGCCAAAACAGAAAGATACCTGTCATAAAAGACGATAAAAACAGTTAATCAAAATCGAATCAAATGGGCTTGTGAGGACATTTCTGATTTTAGACTATCTCGAAAAAGCAGGGACATGGGAAAATCGGTAACTCACTTACAGGAAGTCAAAATAACAGCCGATAAAACCAGTTAATGAAATCGGAATCAAGGGAAAATTACCATTCCTAAATTTGACCATCCGTAAAAGCGGGGACTTAGGAAAAGGGGGAACATTCACGGAGAATCACGAATCTGCCCGTAGATTAGTTTACAGAGTTTCCCGCTTTCCCGCTCTTTCGTTAGGTCCCTTCTTATGATAAAGAAACAACGGACAAGCTGCTTTATATTATAAATGACGTTTTTGATTCAGCTATTAATGTATTTTATTATTTTCATTTTTATTTTCCAGTTACTAGAAACATATAAATGACGAAATATATATCAATCTTATTATCTAAGTGCAAAGCAATAACTAACAACATTCTTATCATTAAAGAATTATATATTAGGTGTTGAAAAAGGTTTTAAGTTTCAGAATCTACAAGGAAACACGAAAAATTAACATAAATTTCTGTTTTAATGGAGTTTCGAATTGGAAATTCAAATGAATATATAATTCTAGTGTTTCAATAAGAGTCAATATATATATTAAGCTTAATTGACTATGGAAAAATCCCTTAAAACAAATGGGATATAATTTGCAGTGCTCGTTACCTTGACCCCGAATAGCTCGGAGTTCAAGATAGCTCGAACTGATATGATTTTACCTGTTATGAAACTAGCTCATTGCCGTATTCTTTGGATAGCAGTACCTTTATAACTAACCCTGACCCTAACTCGAGTCACTTTAAAAATATCCAAGTAAGGACCTTGACTATGTCACTCACGGAACTAGCTCTTTGCCGTACTTAGCATTTGGGTAGCAATAATTTTTGTCACATTTCAAATTTCTACAACTTCATAACACATCAATAAACTGGGTTAAGAAACCCTAAACTAAGTTACTCTCACAAACTTTCACCCAAGACACCTTTTCTCGTCCCAATTATGAAGCTTCATATACAAATATCAGTCCGGGCTAAGACACAAACTTAAAATAGGCAACAAAAACACGAAAAGTCGAAAAAATCAGTGTTTTTATTCTGATATTTTTAACTCAAAGTCAAATGTTTATCGTTAAACAGTAATTTAAACGTTTTCAACTTAGGCTAATCGACCTCTTATGTGCGATTTAAACTTGCTCGTAAAAAAACGTTTTGCGGTCAGGCTTTGCTTTTATGATCTCAAAGTTTGTAATTGCGAAAACCATCTCATCGTAATGGGGTCTAATTCGTTCTTTTTTGTCGTGATTCGTCGTTCGCCTTTGTTTTGTCCTAATGCACCTAAAAGGGCGAACGACCTTGATGATATCCCAAGGTCACAAGTTCTCTTTGATCTCAGGATATTCAATATTACGGTTACGTCATCTCTGTTGGTTACGTCATCTCGCTGATGACGTCAATAATTATTACGGATTGTTTCGCGGCGGGAATATATATATATATATTTCGGTTTGTCTCGCAACACGAATGGCGCCTTGTTACGTTACGTATAGTTTTTATTTATGACGTAATTAAGTAAACATACCTAATATTATAATACAATTTCTTGGAAATAGATATCTCTATCATTGTAACCACAAGATAACGTCAAATTAGAGATAATTTGATCACGCCACTCTAGAATATTACTTCGATGAATTACAACATTTTCCACCTTATAAAGGCATTTCTTCGCCGGCAATCTTATCTCAATATTCCCGGACCCTTTTATCTAATGTTTTCCTGCTCTGGCTTCTTATAACACTAAACTTTTTTTTACAATAAATGCATTTTCATGTCTACTATTTCAGCTGTAATATTTTCTGTATAAAATTCGACTGAAAATCCAGAAATTAATAATCATAACCAAATTTTACTTTTCTTCCTTGCTACCTTTCTTCTCGCCCTTCCGTGAGCTATACAAAATCTATGTCTGACTAGTAAAAAAAGTTCCGTGCTATTCGCACTCCGACTGCGATCCTCTACACTTTTTTTTCCGATTTGGTTTCTCTGTTATCTTCTTCGTTCCGCACTCTCACTCCAATTTCTCCTCCTCTCTCCCTCTCTCTTGTCTAATCAGAGAGATCAAAGCGAATTCGAAACCTCAGATAAAACGATTCTACCGCCAGCAACGAAATGACGGAATTACGGAGTTAGAGGATAGGAGAATACAACATAATTTGTACGTTTTATAACTTGTTCCAGTTCGACACAGCCCAATTATAGAATTGCTTTAATTACTCTGCGCTACCGCTGACTCGAAAGAACTTTCTTTATTCAAAAATTACCGGAGTGGAAAGAAATTCCTGTATGCAATAACAGATCATAACGTTATTAAGAGTTAATAAGTATATCACAGAGACGTAACAAATAAAAGTTTGCTAATAAAGGGATTATAAACACAGTTTGCATTACAGACATCACTAATGTCACACCTACAGGTCCGATGACCTACAGGTCGGCATTATCATGAGTAATGGTAAAATAATGATAAACTGTCTGAGTCCTAACTTCCTGTGTCAATGTTACTGCAACCTTGATATTAATAAACTTTGCTTTTGAGGCGTAAATATTGATTGTTAGTCTTGTGATTTGAAATGTTTCGAATAAACACGACCAGGGGGTGAAGGAGTGGGAGAAGCGTTCTGATCAATGACTTTGAATAATGAGTTATTGGACTTGATGTGATCGGGCGCCAAATTCCAGCTATTGTTTGTTCGACTGATACGGTGTTGCCGTGCACGCACGAGATATATTAAGTCGAGTCGAAAATTTACTTCGAGTTTAATGTGAAATCGAGACATTGACTCAAGTATAGGGGAGTCTTTTGATACGAGTCACAACAAGTCAAATCGAGTCCCGAGCTGAGTCCATCTCGAGTCGAGAATTTACGAGTTGAAACTCGAGTCGAGAATCTGCTACGAGTGTAATGTAAAGTCGAGTCTTTCGAGACGAGTTACAATAGAGGTTTCAAACTGATTTGAATTTAAACATTTGAACATTGAAACATTAAACATTGAAATTCAAACATTTGAATTTACCAATGCAAATGTAATGTGAAGTTGGGGCCTTATCAGTCTGGGGGTAGGTGGTAGTCCAAAGTCTATTGCTTGGATATGAGGCATTTTACAGACTAATATTATGAACCCATATGAAGAAAATGCAAATCCATTAATACTTAGTAATTACATTCGTAATTAGCATATTGACGTCATAATTAACTAACATGTGACAATCTGTTCTGTATTGAAAATCTTTTAATCAGATTAATTTAATTATTTCGTCACAAATGTTTCTGTTATTTGATCACAATGATATCTGATACAGATCACGTCATATGGCAACAAAAGATAATAAGAAGAATGACAGCACACAACCAGATGTTGAGATTATGCATTGAACATTGGGATGTTGTAAACGTGGTGAGTGTTGTTATTCTTCAGTCCTTCTCCTCACATCAGGCATTCTCATTCTTTCCAACATAGATATTTTCAAGGGTGTGCTACATGTTCATGTCACTTCGAAACACGATAATAGTGAACATACATAATAGTAAATGTAATGATCTATGAATAACGATATATTGTCACAGAACCACAGCAGACAAGTTTGACACTTTATACCATATATCATAGTAATTGTACTGCTCCTCTTACGTTTATAATGACACCAGGCGTTTTTACGACCTGGGATCGTTATGCTCATGTGATTATAAGTAGTGGATGCAAACCTTTATTATCCGTGATGCAAACCGTATATACCATTGGTAGTACTTCATAATCTCAAAGATGATAAGTGAATATTACTCCTTGCCCTTTCTCGCCTCTGTACAGTTTGTATACTTGATTGCGCTTCATCTTGAATCTGGCATAAAGGTATGATATACATATATCACAGCACAGGGGGCGTTCGAACTACGAGACACCACTGTAATTGCTACATGACGTCATACGTCACGAAGTCCCTGAGCGGTTACATAAATAGCTACCTCGACACTTTCACACCATAAAATTATTTTACGATCTTTGCTGAATTCCTCGGCACAAGGGTCAAAGGTTCACGACGGTTCAGGAGGTCAGCGTACTTCTGGGCATGTACGAAACGTATTCGACTGTCAGCAGTTCCCCGAGTCGTTTTGCATTGCCGAGAAAAACGTAAAAAATACTTTAATTCAAAAAAATAAAATAAATGTAAAATTTAATAAAAATGAAAATACGTAAAGTGTACGAAAATTATACTAATGTAAGCAGTGCGAAAACGCTGAGCAAGTATTGCTGCCGTGGCGGTAAGATTTGCTCTGTACAATTTATGCCTTGCAAATTTATTACTTGATTTTCCCCTGTTACAATGAACGCTACATTTATGTTGTTCCCATCATTGGGCCAATGGTTGAATTGGTTTCGTTTAACATCTTTTCGTTATCCACTTTTTCGTTATCCACTTTTCAAGAAGTTATCCAGGACGTTAAGTGGTGACCTCATCTCTAACCAAAAAGTAATCCATTGCGTTCAGTGGGGACCTTTTTGCCCCCTGAAAGCCTTTAAAGCTTAATACCGGTGGATGATCATTAATATAAGCATAAGAATTAGAAACACACTGTTGGCTTTGATCAGTTTAGTTCAATCAATATCAAGTTATCCTTTTACAACTATTTCAGTGTTGCAAATTTGTATTGTACGAAATTTGGTATGAGAGCATATATGACATATCATTAACGAATGATAAAGTATCTTAAACCTAGTTTGGTGGTACTTTACCCTCGGGTCCATCCATGTTGTATTGGCAGGGACTATAGTAATAATTTGTATTGAAACGGACCCCCTTTAAGCCCTTTACATCCGTTTTATCGAAAGTTGATTGTAAATATATATATATATCGTTCCATTCGATCGCCTCGTATCCCTCAGCATCATTGTGAGATAATAATTAACTAATTTTTAATAATCGTCAATTGTTTTTTAATCTCGTCGGCAATTAAAATTGGCGGCAAGTAATTTCATTGACTCATATATCGGTTGACACATTATAAAGAGAAGTCTGTGCTGATAGTCGTGTCTACCTTTGAGTACAACTCGGTTTCAGTCATTGGTTAAACTGTCAGGAACATTTTCTAGGGATTTTGGAGTAAAGAGAATATTAACAATACAAAACTTACGTCAGAGTTTCTTAGTTACTTCATGTCCTCCGTTACTTCATTCACCGCTGATCAAAATGTCAAAAAAAAAATGTCAAAAAAATCTTTACCTCACCGCGAAATATAATAATAACTCAAAATTGGCTCGGAATCAGGAAATTTAACGAGATCTTTCATGTTTCCTCAATTTTGGGCAATTATCAATAAATTATGGATTATTTTTCAACTGCAGGTGTCAATTTTTGGGTCGGAATCGTGGTTTCCCCAGCTCTTTAATTTAATTAATTGGTTATTTTGCATCAAAGGATTTCGCACCATTATATCGTGAAAAATTGTTCAAATATGTTTTTGACGAAAATCTCGACCGTGAGAATATATTAAATTTATGAAATCAAACAACGCTTTGCTGTGATTGGTCGGTCGTAGAATTGGTCCATGAAATCGTGCGAACTCTGAATTGTTCGAAGTAGACGAAGAAGACGAGATTGTACGAATTCGTTTACAGGGCCTACCAATCATGCTGGTGTTAGCGAAATCCAGTTTTATCACTTCTGCGGCAAATCACAAACTTAATGCGGTGTATTATAGACTTTGCTGGTTATTTTCACTGTTAACAAGGTATTTGGACGAGCCCAGATAAGTTCTTCCGTGGTGAAAATTAACAAAATCTCAGTTCAATGTAATTATTTCCCAGTCAAATTCGGCCGCTTATTGCGAATATAACAAACGCCTTTGCTGCCGATCACAAACGTACTTTACACACCGAGCGCATGGAACTTTCGAAGTTCACTTAGGGTTAGGGGCTAGTTCGAACGTTGAAGCATCAGTCGATCTCCAAACGGAATGTTTCATAAATTTAGCATTCGAAGTCTGGAACGTACTGCGAAGTACGAGTATGACTCATTCAGGCCCTAGCATCAAATATTTCCTGTGTCTTTCTCTCTTTGCTTGTCTGTCCTTGTTTTCTTCGGTCAACTACGTGCTTAATTCCACGTACCATCGTGTGAACGAACGTGAAGTGTTTATTCCGAGGCGGAAGTTTTTTTTGTTTCACCTCGTTATGTTTACCATGAGAATTCCAATGTGACTAATAATTGTGCGAAAAAATGCAAGTAATGTATTCGCTTATGACATTACAAAGAGTTTTTCGGAGTTTCTAAGCTTAAGTTGTTGGTTTAATTGAGATAATTGTCGGCTTTCTTTATAATTTGTTTTTCCGGAGGGATACGGAATTTCGATGCAGATATTTGGAATAAATGCTGAGATTTAATTAACTACAATAAGGATTGGATTGTTTCAAGGCTTCCCTTATAATATTTTTCATCAGAAATGATCTGTTCCAGCCGCCCGTTATCGTCGGAAATTAGCTCGTTTATCTCATAAATATCGGGAAACGGGAAGGGGCCTACCGATAGTCGTGACTAACGCATGTGATTGGACACGTCCAATAAGACTAAAATAAGCAAGCAAATCAAAAATAAGCACGTTTCTTAGAAATGAGCACAATAATATTTTCTGAGGCACTGTTCTTCAAAATAAGCACAAATCTTAGAAATAAGCACGATTTGGCAGCCCTGATTATAACCCTTATTGAATTATTGAATTGAATTGAACTTTTTTTGCTAAATATATGACGATAATTTTAACAATATAATTTTATTAATTAATTAAAGATATCTGATGAAATGTTTACTTCAAGCATCAAGTGGTATAATTTGGCCATCCCTAAATCAGCGCTTGGGGGTCCACGGGATCCTGAAAATGTTTTTAAGGGTTCCACAGCGAAAAAAGGTTGGATAGCCCTGGCGTAGAGTATAGATTCGCTTTGTTTCGGTTAGGTTTTATGTAAAGTAGGAATACGCGTTGGTTGAAATCTGAGTTCATATACAATGTTGTAAACACTGTTATTTATGTAGCTTTAATTGAATTTTATAACACTTATATAACCAGAATCTTGACTCTTACTCTGAACCAAAAACTCCTCTAATCTTTGAAAAATAGAGTATAATCTCACCACAGCGACACCTTTAGCACGGAGATACAATTGTATATGACGATGGTGTGTATCGCTATTTTCTGTACATTGTACTGGACGCGGGAAAAAAGGCGAGGCGAGTGATAAGATTAACGCTAGTGCAATGAGATGTAATATTTAAGTCTCAGATAATGATGAGCACTCTGAAAAATTATTATGAGCACGGTAAAATAATTCTACTGTCTGTAACAAATCAAAAAACTTGCGGAGACGGTAAGATATCATTTTTGCGCTGACAATTTTGAAAACCCCCCAAATTATTAAACAATTTTTTACGAATTCGAGTTTTTTTATGATTTTACTAGTCAAAAAAATTACCTCAGAAAAGTTTCCACTATTTGTCGCAAATTTCATCCAATCATCAACGGTAATTGGCAAATTACAAGTTTTTGGTTAAAACTAAAAAAGCAAAAGCGACCAGGGACTTTTCGTTTGTGAAAATATTGACGTCACAATAAGTCGATTGTTTATTTCATGTGTGTTTTTGTATCGTCATAATGAGTCGCCGCCGCGACCATCTGTTCGTTGAATTGTGACATAATAATGATAAGCTGAGAGATCGCGAACAATCTCAATTGTTCGAATTGAAACCGTTTAAATCTTAATTGTTATTGAATAAAGCGACTTTGAAAGAAAACAACAACAAGAGGAGTGCTTGAACATGCATCGTGGTAGGATTAATGCACGTTTGACACGATGAACTCCCACTCCAACTATGACGTAATGTAGATAGACAGTTTCAATACGTTTTTCATCGCAATATTGACTTGTTTATCCCATTGTTAATTGTATACTTATAATGTGCCTTTTCACGAATTGCCAGAATGTCATCTTCTCATTTTCAAGATTGCTAGATCTAAAATGTGCATTCCAAGTCCTGTGAACCACTTAGAAGTGCAAGAATGAGTCACTCTTCTCCTTATGGGGTGAGGAAAGTGCAACCGCGCGTCAGTATTTCAACGGTTCAAATATAACAATCTGTGATCTCAATTTCTCCGCTGAAGATTCCTCCCTTGCGAGGAATGACTATTCAAAATTTGAGACCACTTTCCCTGCTGAGGTGGGGTAGTATTTCAACAGTTTGAATCTACCAATCTGTGATCCCAATTCCTCCCCTGAACCCGATCTCCTCCCTTGGGAGTTTTAATAGTACTGGTATGTACAGTAACTGTAAATGTTATGTATTGTCTGGTGTTGTATACTCCTCCTCGCTCGTGGTAAGAAATAATTTCATCATTCATGCTGTTTGTGGTTTATATTCGTCTTTGATCAGAGCAAAACATATTTCTGTGATGTTGTTTGAATATCAAAGCGAGCGAACCGCGATTCGTGTTGAATGACATACCTATCACTTGATCATTCGTCCATATTCATAAAATGCAGATAAACATGTCGGCGGCTATGTCATGCGGAAACATAAATTTATTGGTATTGCGTTAATTTTCTTTCTTCTTGAGCTTATGGAACTTAAAATATCGGACTCACACGGTTAGAAAGCTATATAGTTGGTATACAGTAATCCCTCACCTATCGCGGTTAGTGCGTTCCAGAGCATCTCGCGATAGGTGAAACTCCGCGAAGTAGAAACATATTTATTTAATTATTTAAATATATTTAAACGTATTTTGAACCATTAGAAATCATTCACACACTCTTATTTACCTTATTAACCTTTCCCACAATCATTTCACCGGTTATTTTTTTTAACTTTTAGCGCTTAAACATACTAGTACTGTACGGCACGGTATTCATCATGAAATAAAATACATACAATATTACATTAAAATACATACAATATTATATTATATAAAATCCGCGATGTAGTGAACCCCCCCCCCCCCCCCCGCGATATAGCGAGGGACGACTGTACTGTAGTTTGTGAAATCATACTCACTTTATGATATTAAAGAAATGTGATTGTGAATTTGTTACCGTGGCACTACGCCGTGTATCTGTGTTGTGGTATAGATGACACTTGTCTTAAGTACCGCTGAAACTACTCTCTGACCTCAGATTACATTACAAGCGAATTGCTAGGGAAAGCATGAAAGCATGAAAGCTTATAATTCTCATATAGAGCTGTAATTTGTGAACTAAAATATACCAACATAATTTCTTCAGTCAATCCATTTAGCACATAAAGATGGGCGTCAGCTGACTGTCATAGGTGAAGGGGGCGCCACTGACAATAAACTTCTATTGATCTAGACAAGCCCACAGACAAAGCAACGATCCGCTGCAACGATCTGGAAAATATCTTTGGATATTTTTTTAATGTTACCGAACGGATGATAAAGTGAGAATGAAAAGTCACCAAGTATCAGTTTTATGTGAATTATCTGAATAACGGAACTCGTAAAGGTCAAATGGAAACACTATCCAACGGTCGTAAGTGAGAGGAACGGGAGCAGTTTGGTATTCGTTATAGCGATAGTAAGTGTTAGCGGTCGTTAAACGAGTTGGCCGTTAAGTGAGAAGTATAGTAATGTAGAGGTATAGCCAACCACGGATAATATATGCCGATAATTCAGAATTGCTACCATTAGCATTAGAACTCTCTTATGATCGTAAGTATGAGGAATAAGCGTAGTTGGCATTTGTTATACCGTTCGTAAGTGTGAGCGGTCGTTAAGCGATATACGGATGATATACAACGCTATTTCAATATGGGTACCATTAGCATTAAAAGCACTTGTGTTTTCAATAAGATCTCTACTATCATTAATCCGTTTGAATATGTTTACTTTCTCGTCTTATTCGTTCGTGTGATCTCTTTCCATTATGTGTTGAGTGTTTAGATTTCTCCTTGATAGCGAGCTGTGTACACAAAATGTTTATATAGAACGTTGGAGCGGATTATGCATGGATTTGAACATATTAACCCGTTACAAGCTACAAATAAAGTGGAAGCTAACTGTAGAGAACAAAATGGAGTTTACTACATGGTCGACGAGAATTATTACGATTGATACTTTGTTAAAAGCGAAAATAAATATCAAAGCCTATAATGCACAGCAGTAAGAGTAAGTTTGTGATTTGGCGCTGAATTAAAATCGAAACTTTGTTAACACCAGCATGAATTTTACCGACGACCTCGAGCTAACCGTCAAATTCGAGCAAAATGAAGTTTAATACTTGTATTTTATTAGGGATTTTTCCAGGACCAATAAACTAGTTCATTTTAACGGACGTCGGAGTAACGAGTTTTGACTGCATCCAGGGTATTGTGTTAATTTTACCTTAAATTATACGTTTTCGTATTTGCTGTTTATTTCACTGAAATGGATTCATATTCGGCTTTGGGAACGGATTAATTCACTTTCCATTATGTATAAGGTGGATAATTGATTCGGATCTCGAACAATTCTGAGTTCGAACGCCCTCGTGGAACGGTGTGAGGTACCACTGGTGCTGAAGTAAATTGCCTATACATACACTCCTCACCTAGCGACCAGTATCCGTTCCAATGACCTGGAAAATATCTTTGGATATGGTTGTTATGTCAACCGACAGGTCCATGATAGTACCGAGATCAGTTTTATATAAATTATCTGAATTATCGGAAGTAAAGATTTTTATGTGCTTGTTAAGTGAGGAGTAAAGGTATTGTCTTATAGCTAATGTGAATGACTAGCAAATGTTCGACCTTATTTTAGTTATCGTGCTTTGCTATGCTTGTAGATGACATTTAGGCAATTACAGTGCTTTGTCACAGGCGCTTAGGCAACTGTAGTTCGCCGGTACTGGACCTGGCCATGTAATACTTCGTGCGAGTTTGTCAATACTCCCAGGCACCAAGGGGTTAAACTATTCCAACCATCTGCGAGTTATTAAATGTCAATAAATAGGTTTTCTATTGAGATTAATGTGAACGTTTGATTGAACAACAACTTCATCAAGCAGGTGATATCATTGGTTGGAATGACGGGGCAATTAAAACACAGAAGCAGACCTAGCAACCGGTGAACCAGTGGGAGCCAAATTGGCTCTATTTGGGATCGCCTTATCCCAGAAAATAGTGTACACGTCATATACCTATATAAAACATATATGTTTCTTCCATTTCCTCCTCAGGGGCAGCCGGTAACGGTAACATAGGGATCGGGTAAAGATGGTTGGGTTCTCATGGACTTATGGTAGCAGGTGAACTAATCACCGCTCGTTCGCTTGTTCGCCCGTTTGTGATTACATTGTTTGTTCATATTGGTTTATCGTGAAGTAATAATGACGTTATTCTCACACTCCTTGACAACCAGCGCATGATTCCAATGTGACTCACGGTAACATTTGATTAGCTATTGTCGCGCAATAAACGAAATGAAAGTTTATTAATTTGACAGAGCAAATCAGATGTTACTATCGATCTATTTGCTGAGGAGAGGGGTGTGATATGGGAGTTGTTTTGTTGTTTGTTGCTTGTTGTGTTCTCGTATAGTCACTTTCACAGTTAAAAAAAAGGCGTTGCTTGATTCCTAGTTACTCCATTAGGAATTTTGAGGTAGATTTTGTGTGTTACTCCATATATAATCTAAAGTCGATAAGTCAATCGAGTACAGTTGAGAACTCGACATCCGAAATTACGAAAATGCGAAAATTCACGGAATCCTGGATCGATAGCATGAAATGCTGACTGTATTTTCCGTTTTGATTTTATCTACATGTAATCCAGCTTCGTTTTTATACTTCAGATTCAACTTAGTATCTGTATAGTAAAAATAAAATACAAATGTGTACTGTAACATATTAATCGAAACATCACAATTAAGGTTGAGACAACAATATTACCTTTCTGATGGTATTATGTATAAACTATTTCTATAAAACTACATTCAGGGTATATGTATAAGTTATATTATAAGATATAAATGTGTCAATACTTTGGTTTCATCCGCAAGATGTTTCAATTTAAAGATTTAAAATCATTCCGAAAGCTGAAAGACTTTTGGTCCCAGTCAAAGTTACAATTACTAACATGGAACAGTAGCACTCGCTGAGCGCTTTTGTACGACATTGTGCATTGCTGTAAGTTCGTATAATATTCGTATGACCTCGCATGACCCTATTATCCGTATTATCCAGACTTCAAATAATAAATTCATGGGAAATTCCATTCGGACCGATGCGTAGTAAAAAGAAATGCACTTTGAAAGTCCCATGCGCGTAGAAAACAAAATGCGCTCGCTAAAGTACGTTCGTGATCGGGCTCATGTTTTAATTGCAGTGAACGGCGGGAATAATCAAAATGAGAGAGAAAATGAAGGGTCGAATTTGACGCAGGAATTAATAAAATTCACACTTTGTTTAACACCACCCCGGCAGAACTATTTTGAACTCGTCTTGATACTTTGTTAAAAGTGCAGAATAAATATCAGAGCCTATATTGCACGGCAGTAAGTTTGTGCTTTACCGCGGGAGTAATCAAAACCGAAACTTCGTTAACACCAGCATGAATGTTAGGGTCTGGGAACGGATTAATTCACTTTCCATTATTTCCGAGGTACGAAGTATGGAGAACCACTGTGTAAATGTATATCGATTTTTATTAAGTCAACAACCCATAACATTTCGTGTAAACTATAATTCGGATTACGACCTCCAGCTAAGCATGAATTTCCGTTACATTCATCCTCTATTGTTACGTCACCGATAGCTGGATGTTCTCGGAGGGAAATAAACCCGCGAGCATCTGTCGCCCGGGGTTATTCGAGCGCGTGGGATAGTTGTTTTAATGACGTCACAAAGCATACCCACATGGCAATAGCGTTATGACGTCACAGACATTTGAAACGAACAATCGGAAGTGTGTGTCGTCATTTCGTATCGTCTGCAGGTGGGTTAGACGGGTTGATTACAGTTGTGTTGTGTCCGAGTTAATTAAAATCAAAAAGACGTGTCGGCGCGGCGTTCTCTGATGTGCGTGCGGGATAAATCAATTTATTTCAGAGAGATAGAGAGAGAGAGAGAGAGAGAATAGGGGGCCTGGGGTGATAAAGAAGAATGTCGGCATGTTCTTCAGAACCTCAATATGTAGGTTATATCAAAGCGCTGTCAGTAACATGATATTCTGTTATTCCGTATTACGTATTACATATTACAAATAGTTTTGTAACTGTAAAAGAACAGTGGGAATATTTATCAGATTTATCTGAATATAATTATGAAAGTTCTTTTCACTTACAAGCTGGTCCCTCCCAGCGTAGATCTCCAGCATTATAGTACTCTTCACCAAAATTAAAATGTTCTTGGAGACAATATTCACTATTTTTTCGATTTTAAGATTCAAGTCCATGAATAAAGTCGGAATATTTTGTATTTCATCATAAAATCAAATGCAACTTTATTTCTTTATATTCGGTGACTTTCGTGTGAAAGAAAAGTGGGAGTTCTTATTTCATACTCTGTTTTTGTTTTCAATAAATTATTCATAGATTATAGTACTCTTAACCAAAGCTAATGTATTCTTGGATGCTTCGAAGCTACGATTACGCCCCAAGGGTGGGACCTTAATTTTGCACCATCACATGTAATTCAATTCACTAACTGTTGCAAAAACTATTATGAAGCAACTATGCACAATAATTTTTGTATACAATATCCATATGACATGTATGAGCAACTTATCTTAATGATGAGCGTCAGATGGGCCGCAATTTCAGTGCTTGTCGTGGGAGCTATTTCCCCGTATGTATTCCCAATGTGTCTGAATGTGTCTTCAAAACAAAATGGCCATATATTAATACCACACGTATCTCCCTATCTAGAGTTACAGCAAAAACGTGACATTGTGATTCCATTTGTTTACATATTCTCCGATAACCAGCAGGCTTCATTACTTGGTGTTATATTTCAAGTGCAGAAGTCGAAGGTCAAACTTTCACTTTTAACATTTTTTCGTAAATAGAAATCTTCAGACTCATCTTTAAGTAACAGATATATTAATTTGCCCCACTCTGACTCAAAAGCCATAGAGCCATGCATTACTACAAAGTTTAACTGCTTCTTGTTGGGTTTTGATAAGACTAAATTATTACTTAGTTGTCTCACTCTGAATCAAAA
The DNA here is from genome assembly GCA_013436055.1 of Halocynthia roretzi. Classification (NCBI taxonomy): domain Eukaryota; kingdom Metazoa; phylum Chordata; class Ascidiacea; order Stolidobranchia; family Pyuridae; genus Halocynthia; species Halocynthia roretzi. Next base: position 82,010 of record QRAM01000406.1, read on the forward strand.
GTCATCTAGCTACTTCATCTGATAGTTCATTGCTGCTGATAATTCAGTTATATTTGCAGCTAATTAGTACATCACTGAAAAGTTAAACTGTTCCTGGTTCGGTTTAATTAACTAAATTATCTTTTAATCTTTTACACTTCAATAAGCAATTTTAAAATGTAATATATATACAGTCGTACCTCGCTATATCGCGTTTCACTTTTCACGGATTTTATATAATATTGTATTGTATGTATTTTATTTCATGATAAATGCCGTGCCGTACAGTACTAGTATGTTGAAGCGCTAAAACTTAAAAAAATTTAAATAACCGGTCAAATGATTGTGGGAAAGGTTAATAAAGTAAATAAGAGTGTATGAATGATTTATAATGGTTCAAATTACGCTTAAATATATTCAAATAATTAATTGAATATGTGGTTTCTACTTTGCGGAGTTTCACCTATCGCGGGAGGCTCTGGAACGCACTAACCGCGGGATTACTATATATATATATAGCCATCTGTAATAGCGGAAGTATACTTCACCTCCCATTGAGTCGCAAATTTACGCAAGTCGTATGATCTACACCAGTAAGCGTGTGACATGATTCTTGCTACGATATTTTCTGCAGAAGACATTTTCTTACATGATTTGTTTCCTTTTTTATTTCTTACACAATCCTATATCAGGCTTTCCAACATAGATATTTTCCAAATTACAAATTCTTATCACTCATCGGTATGTGGACTAATTAAAGTCTTTTTAATATTGATTAATAAATAAGCATGTTATTAAGCTCCATATAGTATATGCAATATGCAATGCTGCTGTAAGAATACTAATCGTAAGAATTACGAGGTGAGAATGAAAATGTCGCTGTGAGAATTCGACGTAAGAAACTGTCCGTCCCTCACCAGTACCCACTTCTTTACTATGTTGTTTTGATTTACTCCAAACTTCGAGGTGTGAATTAATATCCTTCGATAGCTTTGAACTTTTGTCATTTTAACGGCCAATAAACTGTGAAAAGGGGGATTGTCGCTTGTATTAACCTCACCTACATTGGAGAGGTTGTTTGCTGTTTGTACAACTACCGCACTGTCATCCGCTCCCCTTGTCATTATCACGTCACCCTCTTGAAAAGTAATCGATATATATTGGAGTCGATTAATTAAAGGCACTCTTCTCCTCTACCAATACGACATCATAGTTATTTCAAGACACACTTGTTACGCAACAATGAATCTCATGAAAGTAATTGCTATGATGTCATAAACACTTGACAATAGAATCACTGTCTTGTCATTGACGAAATATCATTTTCAAAGGAGATCGTTTGTGACCAAAACAAAGAGAAAAATAAATTAACATGTTTTGACAATAACAAAAGAGGTTTGACCCAAAATCCGAAAAAATTGAATTGAAATGTTTTTAGCCCCTTTTATATACAGTGGTGCCTCGTACGTCGTACTCAATCCATTCGAACTACATATTGTTTGAACTCCGAATCTATTATCCCCATTAGAAATAAGGGAGAGTGAATTATTCCGTTCACAAACCCTAATCCGAATCCATTTCAATAAACTCACTATATACAGTTGTGCCCCGTACATCGTACTTGATTCCCTCAAACTCCGAATTTTTTGTCTAAAGTCTAAATTAATTATTCCCATTAGAAATAATGGGAAGTGAATTAAACCCAGCTGAAGTATATCATTCATTTTTCATGTTATCACGAACCAGCCCTTCATGGGTTAAGTACGCCCATAGAAGTAAGGGTACTTTCAGTTCAATAGGGGACACCTACCCTATTTTGTATACCACACGTTAACTAGGTTAACTATTACTTGATAATTAAGATATAAAAAATCTATTATTTGCTCACCATATACGACTGTACGATTGGGATGTGAAATCAAACGAAAATATTTGATTGTTCAATAACAATTAATAATATTTTGAAAAGAAATAGTTTTATTTACTTAATATTTTTGCGAAGAATACATCAAAGGCTTTCCCGCTCTCACTACCGTTTGAATTTCGTCGGCATCAAAGACACTTCGCCGCGTTCCTATTTACAACGCAATAAACTTTACCAGCCGTTCTCGTTCTTAACCATTTCGCTCCCCCATTGTTACCTCACATCATGTTCCTATTACGTCACAGGGAAAATACATTTTCCACAATAATGGTGATAGCGGAATATGTCATCACAATTTCTTTTATTATTTTGTCAAAATAGTAATTTCGGTTCAAACCCCCTTGGGAATAGACGCGTTTGAGAATAGGTTGTTGAGTCGATGAAACGTTATGGAAGACACAATGAAATATCGATAATTTCCTTCTATACATAACCGAAACGACTTGCACACTCATAATGGAAAATACGTGTTTTACCCTTCAAGCATCGATTTATATTATGACGTCACTCATATCGGGGATTTTTGCGATTGGGTTATATATTATAACTAACCACTCGACCACTAAACTCAAACGAACTTGTATACTGGGGTGTGTTACTTCAATGTACGTTAGGACATGTGTATGTAAGGCCCTAAGTTCATTTCAGTTCGTATGTATAAACGAAGGATGTACTATGCAAACATCGAGATAAACTTCTTTTAACAATGATAATTTTCTCCATAATCGAGAACAATTCCATCAATCAATTCCACATTAGTTTCCTTATTGCAACTCACCATTCTCTGAGACTTACATATTACATTTCCTTGCTCTAGCGTTAATCTTATCAATCTACCCGTTCAATGTCTACTACATTCATTCGCCACATAGGGTTAGCAATGGTGTTTATCAAATTCCCATTGATGCGTACATAATCACACTGGTTCGAAAAATACGAACGAACTATGATGTCATAGTTCCCAAAACTAAGACAACAAGTCCATTGTTATCTCTCAAATATGTTTGGTTTGAATTCATCAACCGCGGGAAAGAATAATATAATTTCGTTGTGGTCCGTGTATTTATGAAAATAGCGGTAGGGAGACAGGGAGTAAACGAAAATAAAAACAATTTAATGGAAATGAAGGTTTCAAAGTCACTGAACCGTTTCTAAACTGTTAGTCATGCGTGAAGGTGACCTTGCTATATACTTTCTATGAAGTCGTTGCAGATTTAACCTTTGACTCCACCCTCCTCGAATCCCAACCATGCTTGAAGACCACAGTTCATATTCGAATCTATTACGTCGAGGGTCAAAGGTTAATACGTAACAATGCTGGTTATGAATTGCTGGAAATTCGTTGTCTGAAGTTTTTGGCGCCATCGACTCCTCGACTTGCGTCACACCCCTTTCAAATAAGCAAACATCAAAGAAACGTAAAGCCAGTGCTGTTACAACCGCAACAAAAATAACACTGATCTACAAATGAAACATTTTTTTTGATACACTGCAATATATAAGTTGTTATTACCTATATTTGGGGTGCTGATTTCA
>QRAM01000407.1:0-26669 GCA_013436055.1 Halocynthia roretzi
TTTCTACAATATTACAGAAAATATGGCTGCTGGATATATTGCCAGCAAGGTTGACTTGGGACCAGTATCATTTCTGTTGTCAATGGTAACCTGGATAATTCATAATTTATCAATGCAGTAATTCTTACCCAGATAATATTAAGTTAATTACAGTCATCATTCTACGTATACATATATATATACAGTGGTGGCTCGTACTTCGTAATTAATCTGTTCCATGAGGTCGTTCGAACGATCAGCAGATGGCATTGACACAGCCAGCACATTTGTTCACTACGCACACTTCAAACTCTTAAATTTCTCTCAAATTCAGCGTTCGAACTACGAGGCACCACTGTAATTCACTTCTACAGCTATTACTATACCAGTAACATCACAAGGTGCAAACACTAGATTGCAAAGGAAAATTAACAAAGATTGCGCAAGTGGACAGGCAGATATCCCTTGGTTACCAAAATCTCTCTATTTTTTTGGGGAATTTTTTTTCGAGATCCCGAGCTGTATGTAATACATTTTGAAACCATGGTAACCGCGAAATATCACTGCCATACCATAGAAAAAAACGAATTGCAAAATATTTGAGCAACAGAAAAAGGTGCAAATGAATCGGCAGTAACGAGTGAAAAACTCAGTGCTGTAGAAATGCGTGAGTGTCTCTTACCTCAAGAATGGAGAATATTCTTACAAATTGCACAAATTTGTGAATTACAGCATTATCAGATTGCACACAACCCGACGAGCATAAATTTGATTCTTATAACGACATATCTTTATCATATCTATAAAAAGAGCTTTAGGAGGAAAAAGTTATAATGTGCAAACAATATATTTTGCATACGGTATCTACAATATTTTGAATGCGTATATGTACAACTATGTTAAGACAATGGACACAGAGAGGGGGGCATTGTACCTGGGGGCAGAAGTACCTTGTTAACTCCCAATTTTCTTTTGCAAATAAAGCTCCCACTCACTCAATGATGTGGTCTAGGTTCCATACACAATGGGGTTTTGGGTTTAACACCATGGAACATTGAGAGATAGAGTATAGGCAGTGATTGTTATTATACAAGTTTGAATATAGGAACTCTCTATAACTATTCTGAAATCGAGCATTTGAAAAATAATTTGCATTGATCCAAAATAAAAAGTATAAATATGATACAGTGAAGGAACAGAAAATAAAGAAAATATATTGTGATTGGACAATCAATATATAGTGATTGGACAACCAAGTGCTCTGTACATGAGAACAATAATTCAGACTATGTTGGGAATGTATTAACAATAATTATGAATTAACAAAAGATGAATGCTTTAAATCAGGGGAGTGATAATGAAATTAAGATGCTTCTCCCATGACTATAGTTGTATATATACCTCAGGCTTGTAAAACAACAGTAAAGACCAGGGTGATCCAACTGCAGGCCCCCGTGTGACCCGAGGCTAGGGTTTACATTCATCAATGTATAAAAATAGTTTCACAATATTTATTTAAACGTAAAATCATCTACTTGGGATGAGTTTACTTGGTGCTGGTTAAGATGGACCACCCTGTTTGAAATGAAGATAGTTATGGAAAAGTTTATCATATTTTAAAATGTATATTTAAATAATATAGACTATATACTTATAGATGTAACTGTGACGTATGAATGATTTATACAGTATTTTATCATGGAAGGAACTTTCTAGATTAAAAACATTACTGAGTCAAATTCCCAAAGATTATTTCGTTCATACGACAGGAAACAGACATAATGGAAAGTTTGGGAATGTGCTAAACTGTTAATTTTTGCATTGGTTTTCAGGTAACATTTTTTAACTTGCAACATCATGACTACATTGAACAATGAATGGCACAGAGGGAGGTACAGTGTGACTTACAGACAGATGGACAATGCACCACGTCACAATTATGAGTTATATTCGAGGTACGGACGATCCACCCCGTCCTGCTGCGACGTAACTGAATAAACAAAGGACCGCGTAACATATTTCGCTTGCAAGAGGAGATTTAAATTTGTGAAGAGTTACTTCGTCAGTGTCACGCTCTGAAAAAAAAATAATAATGAATAGGTGAATTCGGAGTGACTCACAATATACAATATTATTTCAGAGCATTTGAATATTTTCTTGAGATATTTTAAGTCGCCTGCGATTGGATTGGATTCAAATCTCAATGCCTAGCATGTCATTGGAAATTGTGTTGGCCTATGTTTTGCCTTTCATTGAGGTGACTACAGTAAAGATTGGATTCAGATTAGATTCATATATCAATGCCTAACTAAACTAAGGGTTTATATAAAAGTTACTCACTGTATTGTTCGAGAATAAATACACCTTTCACTGTGTTACATTTTCGAATCGTCTTTAGTTCAAGGAAAACCTGCGAAGCAATAAAATTATTACTAGAGAGAAATGTTTATGTGATAGTTAGATCATAATCACACCAACCTGTTGTACGACTCCCTTTCGCACAAAAAGCAGCAAAAGCAAATAAAAAAGTGGCATAAATTATTTGATTCGTAAATTTGAGTTGTAATTCAAATGTTTATGAATTATCTAAATTATTTTATAATGAAACAGGATGTAACCAGTGGTGACCCGTGGAGAAATAGAATGGGGTAAATTACCTGTAAGATATCGCCTACTCAAGGGGTAAATCTGATAGGATAAGAAAAGATACATCCATATTAATATCATACTCAGAGTCAGTGATTGAACCCTAAGATCCCTAGACATTATTTACCCCCTTGACCCCCAGGGCTTGAGATAAACAAACCAGACTGAATAGGTCCATTCATTGAGAACCTTTGCGCTAATATATCATAATTATTTATATAACAAGAATATATCTACCTGACTGCTGCTCAGTTTCAAGTTAATTCCATCAAGTGTAACTTGAAGTAATCCACATTCTCCTGTTTTCATTTCTTGCACTGGAAATTCACCACCGAGCTCTGGTTCTACAAAAAAACAGAACAAAGTAAAACCAAATTGAGATTTCAAGCTAATTAATTGGCAATTAATAATTTTTCATAAATAATTGAAATAAGCGTCAAACAATAATTAAATAAAAATTCATTCATGGATGAGTTTTCATGTTTGATTGAAAGAATTGCTGTATTTAACTATTACCGGTATATAATATCTCGAGACCTCGAGTCACTGTAGTGTAGATGTGCTATTGGTGATGATGGTAATGCAGTGTTTATAATTCCTTTGTTAGCAGGCTCTAAGTTTAAATTCGGATATTTATTTACCATTATGTCTTGCAGCAGCTTTTTCCATTGCTTCCTTCACGCAGTGATAGAGTTCACGACACTAAAAATAAATTACATCATATTATACATCTGTTTAATATAAAAAGGCCGCCTCATTATAATTATGGAGCAGTGAAACATTATTTATATAATTTTTGTTTGATGATAAGATTATCAGCACGAGATAACACTTATCAGGAAAAAATTTGTACTTGTTTTAGTATATTTTTACAGGGTAGGAAAACTACTCAAGGTAGTACAGTCTACCCTGTCCTACAGATACCTACTCTATGTATGCAAAAATATTCACATAGACCACTGAGCTGCAGTCTATAAAGCCTTGGATGACAAAATGGGAAGGCCCAGGCCTAACATTAAGCAGTGGAACCTTTAGCTCTCGTCTACTTTGTTGGTACCACAGCATGTTGTGGACTTATTGTCAAGATAGTAGGTGAAGGACACTTTTCAAGACCCAATTTTCTACTGATTACACATCTACTTTCTCATCAATGCTATTATCTTTACCTTCTTTGTGTAGAATTTATTCAGTTGAGTTTCTTGACCATTTCTTCTCCACAAACAAAGAACTTTTGTTTTTGGACAGAATGTCATGTTGATTAATTTCTCGTACCACCAACGTTGACAAATTGTCCCAAAACCTGTTCGAAGTATTATTGCATCATCGCAAACCTGAGAAAATATATAGATTGTAGTCAAAAATAATATCTAATACATAACAGGACATGAGTAGAGCGCTGGGAAGCCACAGGGGCTCCACCCTCCCCATCACACAGAAAATCTCTCGCTGTTGGACATTTTACGCAGGTTTTTAGCCTAACAGAGCAAATAAACGTTGTCACATTTGACAGTATTTATATTTTCCAACACAGAGTTAAACTATGATGTTGTTGTCGTTGTGTTTGCTGATAGGGTCATGAGGTGAAATAAACCTGCCTTGCCTCGGGTGCTGGTAACCAACTTTGATCAATGAAATTTCAATTTAAAATGAAACTCAGTGAAAGTACAATATTTCTCACTTCCATGAACAAAACATCTCCTGTGGTATCAGTACCAGCATGAACAACAAACGATTGTTTTCTGATGTGACGACTTCCGCAAGGTTTCAAATCGACACAAATCCCATTCAATCCAGATATCTGATCGAGCAACTGATTGATGTCGGCACTCTGGCTTAAACCGACGTGAGATTTTCCAAGTAAACGACGAATCTAGAGATTAAAAATAATTTGTCATCAATAAGATAAGAGATAAGATAAATAATTCCATAGCACAAGCTACTGAATAACTTCCAGAGAGTTTTTAACAAAATAGGGATCATTTATTTATTAATTCACCTTTTTCTTTAAATTAATTAATGGAACTTGCATCATGACCATGAATGCAACCATGTTATAAAGCATTGTTGATAACAAACGATCTTCATCTTCTTCAAGTCGTCGACGTTCGCTCTGACCAAGTGAACGATATCTAAAACAAATCACAATGTCAGTATTGCTGTAACATTCTCCAAATAAACGCTACCATTGTATCATTTCTTACTTTTCAGTTACCAGTTTATGTCTAATTTCAGAACTACCAGGAAGATGGAAACATGCTCTACCTATTTTTATTTGACTGAGTTACTGATGATGATAATTTGACTGATAAAATGTGTAAGCAATCATATCCAGTGCATATTGGCTCAAAATGAACCTGAAATTGTCAATATAACCAAAAAAACTCTCATAGCTTATAATAGTAGCATTCAGTTCTATGTCATGGGAATCAATATATAATATAATATGTCCCTTAGCGCTAGACCCCATAGGTCGAATTTGAATATGTTAATGTGAAACATCTCAGTTTATATGTTATTGTGGAACATCTTAGAGTTTATTTGTTATTGTGAAACAGCTCCTAGTTTATATGTTATATTGGATCATCTTCCACAATATCTCCAGTTTATGTCATACCTTTCCATCATATCCATTGGACCCTGATCCATTCCGACTGCATCTCTTTCAAGCGCGACTGAATCCAGAAACATTTGTTCCCAGAATGTCATGTCATTCCATAGCGACGATCTATCTTTACCTGCAATGACATCATCAAACAATAATTAACCAATACAAACAGACAGATATAATTTAAACATATTTTCTAATAACAACTGTTTCCATAGCAACACCTTGTGATTTTAATCGTCAACTTATAATCACAAGTTGTCAATATCAACTTCGTCCATGTTTCCATGTGTTTCAATGGATTTGGATAAGCATGCTAATTACCTACACACAGACATGATAGATTCACTCTATTTTCTCAAAAACAAACAACTTTTAACAAGAACCATCAAATGAAAGCTAAGGGGTCAGAGATCAGAGCCACCACCTTACCACCCCTGTATGAAAGATCCGAATTTTATACTTGCATGCTGCTGGGTAACACATGCAAATTCATGATAGTTAAATGGAGGTGGTGCTGCCTTATTTAAAATTTAGGAGTATACTGTAGTTAAATTGACTCATTTTTTTGTAAATTACAAAATACTCAATCCACACAATGTCTGCAATAACAACGGACTGGTGTGCAAACAAAAACAACACAAAGGACAAAAAGTATCTTTCGTGCAGACAAACTGTTTTACTTAAATGAAATGTTGTTTCCAAAGCTTGATCCTCTATTTGTGTAAACAACGAACCTTTGTCAAATCCTTGGAAGAAAGTAGAAGCAAAAAACAAGAGGAAGATTGAAAGGAATCCGGTTAATGGAATTGGTACCATAACCCAGTGATTCTCAACCTTTTTATGCTCACGGACCGGTAAACGTTGAAAAAATACTTCGCGGACCAGTAACATAAAACGTGGTTATTATTAGCAGTAACCGAAACCGAAAGTATGACGGGAAATGGCGGCAACTCACACATCAATCAACAGACCTATCATTGTTGCTAAACCATTTTGTCTAGTAAAGTGTTTTATGATAATACAACAACAGTATAAGCGTAATTCGGTAGTGAAATACGAAAGATAAGATGCACTTAAGCGTTAATTAAATTTAATTCATAATCAGTGGGAAATTTCCTGCTGCTTCATTGACAATATGCGAGATAAGCATGGCAAGATATACAAAGCTTGTTTGGTTACTGCATGTAGATTTATAATCGAAGTATACAAATGACTATGTCTTCTCTGCGGACCGGTGCCAGTCCACAGATCAGCGGTTGAGAACCACTGCCATAATCGACCTGGGCATCCTTCATCTACCAGGTCGGCTCATTAGTCGACAACATCAAGTGGTATCAACAATTATGTCATAAATATAGCTTCCACTGCTCAATAATTATAATCAGGCATCATAATTATTTTGCAATGTCCAAATGTCATCAAATATTACAGAATATTATAATGTAAGAAGTGAGAATTTCAACACAATGTGATAGATAGACTGATACCTGTAGGCCTTATGCCAATAGCTCACTTTGCTTTTACGATCATCAAGCCCATGGTTATACTAGTAGTTTGGTTACTCCTCGTCAGATATAGAATTGATATTAACTTACCAAGGAGAGCTTGATTTAAATAAACTCGTTCTTCATCGTCGCCAAGATCGCATTCAACACGAACATATTTTCCATTCCTGAATCTGAGTTCAGATGAAGTTGCTGTGCTCGCATCAGACGTGATGCTTCCGCTGTCAGATTTATCCTAATGAGAAAAACATTAAATAGTGATAAAAAAAACCTAGCATGCATTGACTTCTCATATTGATTCAACAAAGTCAGATGTCAGCAAACATTTCATGTAAAGGAGGATATTCATGTAGAAAAGTCTCTTGGAATAACGAGAAAACTGCTGCTCTAAGTTTTAATTCACACTCCACTCTGAAGAACATTTAAACTTGTAACACTTTAAAATTGTAAAGAATTTGATATTGAAAAATCAAACATTCAATAGTATCTACGATGTAGCAATAAGCACTTGTTATTTGATTAATAGAAAATGTTTGAGTGCAGTTAGGTTTCGACCATAATTGGCTCTGAATAATAAACTACTAAATTCAACATGAAATTTAATCAGATGTGGAATCAAACTGCACAAACACATAAAGAGGCAAGAAATAATAATCACTCATCACCTAACAGAAATTATGAATTACCAATAAAATATATGTTACGACTCGAAATAAAGTAAAATTTCTCTAGAATTTAATCATATTCGGATGATTGATCACCTGAGCAATGATGGCAGCTGGAATACTTCTAGCACTGTCGCGAGATGAATCACTTTTCGTGGAAGCTGAAGAGAATCAAAAAGAATTATCATCAATTTGTTTGATATTGGAACAATTTTCTGCATATTCTAAACATTCTGATGGACGAAGTCATTTAGAAATCAAGATGAAGTTTTAAGAAGATGAACATCAATCATGCAGCAGTGATAGAAAGATGTTGGAAACTGGGTTCAATGAAATGTTAGTAATCTCTCGAGCAGTGATGAGCAAACTTTTTGTGACTATTTACAACAACTTTTTCTAGAAATCTCTCTAGACCCATTGGTACTTCAAATAGTGTATATGTAATCTGAACCGAGACTGTGCCTTTGCAATGGCTGTGGGTGATATACTGGGCCCCTGTAGTTGCTCTTGGTGATATACTGGTCCCTTGTGGGACTCTAGGAGAGTGATGAGTAACCTTTTTGTGACTCTGCACCTTTATATATTCTACAAATCCTGGTAAATCATTTGTAACCATAATTTATGCGTTGATCATTGAAAAGACTATGTGAGCCTGGATTAAGTTGCCCCTCACTGCCCTGGAGTATAAAAACCGTTCATGCATGACAATAAATTCACTCATGCATGACATACCAAGATTTCCGATATTGTGAACTGAATAAGAAAAACCAGGAATTGAAAAAAAGAAAATTAGGAAAAAATTGAAAATCTTCGCAAACGTAGTTTACCAATGCTCGCAATCTCGTCGGCAAGTGACTTAGTGTCAAAGTTCACGACATTAGTTTGACCCGAAACTTCTTCACTGGGCGTGCTGACTGACTGGAGACTATCTGCATTGTCAAGGGAACCGTCTTTATGATTTGGAATTGTTTTAACTTCTGGAAACATGCAAAAAAAACATGCAAACAAAAATTAACCGCGTAATTTTTGATCGTTAGCAGAAAAAAGGATTTCAACCCCAGAATGCCAAACATGTACAAGCCAGATCAAAGCTAACAATGGGCAAGTTATACCCAATTCTAGGGAATTGATTCAACATACTTATACTCGATACTTATTGAAAACAAAAACAGGGAATGAAATTAGAACTTCCCACTCTTCCTTTACACAAAAGAAAAAACACAAAATCTATAAAAATAAAGCTACATGTGATTTCACAATGAGTTACAAAAAATTACACTTTTTTATGGCCTTTAACCTGATCTGAATATCCAAAACATAGTAATTATCCACTGGGTTAACCCACGTTTGGCATTCTAGGGTAAAAACAACTTAAATAAGAAAAAATTAACACCAGAAGCTCAGTAATTGATTAGAAAATATTGAAATTATTAATTTGATTAGAATTTCAAATTGCAAAGCAAAGAATTGTGTAGTGAAAGCACACACACACCACTGAAGTAAATGTTGTCATTAAAAAAGGAAACAAAGCAAAAATACTGAGTTGAACACAAGTTCATTCAGTTATAATGCAGTTCAACACTAAATAGTTATAAGTCAGGAACCATATTAAGCAGTAGGTTTGGAGATCAGGGGGCTACTATATGTTTACATTTACATGAATATCCCCATCCTTGGCAAGAAATAAAATTACTGCCGTTGGCTTATCAATCTATATATTGGTTGAGAAATGATTCAGCAGGTTCAATGGGTTAAACTATCTCAGGATTAGGATTTGGGTCTGGCAGCGGAACAACAGCTATTGCTTGACGTTGGCTCAAAGGGAGATATGTCTGATGTATGCAAGTTTATTTGGGATTGGGCAGTTTGTATTTTTATTCGAAACACCAAAGTTATAGAAGCCACCGCTTGTCTCTTTATCTGAGACAAAATTATCTTACTTGCCCTGAATATCAATCGATAATTCCAAACATCTGAACGAGCGATCGGAAGAAAAAAATTAATCTTAAAAAACAAAATTGTTGCTTGTTCCTTAGAACTCTTCATAAATTGCCACAAACAACGAATAAACGTTACAAGGGCGGGATCTTGGATATTGTTTTCAAATAGAATTGAACAACCATCACTATAAGTTCACACAGTCAGTTAGTGCTTCTGCACAGAGCTAATTAAACAGATTTTATAATAGGACTTAATCTGAGAAAGTATTTCAGTACTTGTGGTGATTAAATATATAGACCAACTCACTAATGTCTCTTGTGAAGTGATTAATAAATCCATATTAATAATATATTATCCATGTTATGATATTCGTTGGAAAGGAGGAATAGGGCAGAAAAAGGTTGAAAACTAAAGATTATATAGAACATCTGTGATTCAAACAACTTGTAAAAAGGGGAATTGCATTCTAACATTTGGTGAGAAGGGGAAATAATATTGAGAACCACTCATATACATTCACTACTCAATCAAAAACCACTGATGAACTTTCTTACCCTTCGCATAATAATGAGTGTGTGCGATTTCGAGTAATTGCAAAGATGAAGCGAGTCCGCCAAGTCCGTGCAGCTGTTTGTATGAATGTTCAATCCCTGAAACGGCGCATTTCATCAGCTCTGTAATTCCACGATAAACTCGACGACCGACTTCCTGAAAATTGACAATAAAATATTCTGAGAGAGTCAGGACCAAGTCAACTGCCTCCTTATGGGGATAATAAATTCGGACTTCGAACAATTTAAGTTTGAATGGCATCCCGGAGCGGATTAAGATATACAGATATAGCGGTTGAGAAATAATTATCATTATTGATCCGAGGAATTCACCGTAGTTTTGGGAATATATATTTACATAACATAATCATCCTCCAACGCCAATAAGCTGCCAAAACCCAACTGCAGTTAAACATTTTCTACTACTAAGATAACCGGTCCTATTGCTACCTTGTAAGTGTGAGAAGGGATCTAAACCTTCTCTGTTAATAAGATACACCTTTTAGTTAGAGTGAACAATGACCTATAACTCACAATATCCTCGACATATTCCTGATTTCCTTCATCTTGCGTCGATTGATTCAGCTGCTGAAGTAAACACATCCTCAATTCTTCACATTCCATCAACCTGCAAAGATTATTATTTATCAGTGGCCAGGCAGGTATGGTACATGCAATACAAAGAAATATTATCTCCGAATGTTTGTAAGTGATGTTGTTTAAGCACCTTTGTTAAAGAATGTCTAAAATATTTCATGCAGTAGTTACCTTGCTGTCTTCTTCAAATTTAACCAACCAGCTCCTTTGCCTTCGAGAACACTTTGTGTGATGTCCTGTAACAACAAAATACATATTCTAAGTCACATACAATATATCAGGTGTTTCAACCTAGAAATTGGCATCACAGATTGTTAAATTCAAGCCCTGATATAGAATACTAATAATATCGTCAAACCTTCAAAAATTGCTGATTTTCCGTCGTATTCAAACCAGAACTTGCGTTCGTCCCACGTTGTCCAAGAGATTGGGTCCCTGCGAGCACTGAACCGTGACGAACGACCGATCTATGGTCGATAAGAGTACGACGAGGTCCTGCGAAAATAAATCGTTAATCTTCCAATAAATGATATTTTACATAGCATGGGTATTGCGGGTATATTTTGTCAGACTTAATGATTAAAACAGAATATAAACTTGTTCCTGATATGTTTTATCTCGTATATTCATAATCTTAGCGGCAAACTACAGATCAAAACGTTCTCCTCACGTAATTTTGAGTACATGGTTGGCAGGTTGTGGGTACATTATGCCTATGGCTGAAAGGTTATCCGATTGATGTATATTTCTAACTGACCTTTGACACTTGGAAATGGAGTCTTCCTGTCCTGTGACATCGTTCCGTCACTAGATGGTGCCACTTTTACATCTTGTACAGATTTGATGATATTGGCGATCGTTTCTTCGCTGTTTGTGCTCGCGCTCGATGTACCGGAACATGTTGATGTACTTGATCCACTGCTTTGTGTGCGTTCACCAGATGCATCTAAACATCAACAACGAATTGAAATCAATTGTTCGATATAAAGAATAAAATAAAAAGTGGGAGAATAGTCCAGTCGTTTGTTCATATACAACATACCCTATTTTTCAATCAGGGGTTACTCACGGAAACTATTTATTTGACCGGGTTTTATAACCAAAATAATATTTAATGGTTGTGGTGACAATCTAGATTTCAAAATTACCGAGAAGTTCAGTGACTTCATCAAGATTTTCTCCAGACTCCTCGTTCCTGGATCCTGAATCTTCATCAGTTTCCTTCGAGTATGGAATGTCGATGCTCAAACCATTGCACATCTTTTCCTGGGAGAGAATTAAATCACAGAGTCAATGAAAGGCAAAGCATGAATATGAATCTACCTGAATTCAATGTTTACTGCGTGACTTAAATGATGAGCAAACCACGGACCTCCATGCTTCTACGTTCTTCTGCTCACAAATATTATTTATTTATTTTGTTATATAAAATAGTTCACAAGGTTCATCCTTGGTCATATTGAGTATAGTACAGTTTGAGAACTACAGTGCCTAAAAACTCAATGCCGGGGAATATAGGCTAAACCCTTTAATGTATTTTAGGTTTAAGCTTATATTTACCAAATAATTCAAACCTTGAAATAAGGCAGCACCAATTCCATTTAACTATCAAGAATTTGTATTTGTTAACCAGCAGCTTAGCCTGCAAGTAATAAAACTTGGATCTTTCATACAAGTTGTGGTAAAAGACTAACATGATAGAATTAGTATACTACTGTATGAATGTGGGCTTGCTGGTAATGTCGTGGCCTCATCGTCTCTGCCATGTATCGATAACTTTATGCTCTTTATGTAGCATGTAGTCGATCTCTAGATATTGGGCAATTATTTTATACTTTAAGACTTGACTCGACTTTTATATTTTAAGCCTCGACTTGACTTTTTATGCTTTAAGACTTGACTTGACTTTTTATGTTTTAAGTACCTTAGACAGCGGATTCGCATTTTGATCTTCAATTATCTCTTCTTCTGTCACAGTGACATCACTGGATGCAATAGTGACATCATCATCTATCTTTGTGGCAGTGGAAGTGGGAGAAGGATCTGAATCATCAGAGTAGGAGGAATATGAAGTGCTGGTTGCTTCTTCTTCATAACCTTCACTTCCTGAAAATATGAATATATACAGAATGTCTCAAAAGTCACCCTTACACAATCCTGGCTATTATATTAATGAACCAAATCAATCATCTCGTATACACAAATATTGTAATAACATATAAGCCAGATGTACAAGCTGTCTCAGATGTCACCTATACACAATATTGTGATTATTCAAGTTATTTATTCATTATATTTTACAAAATTATTCTGGGTTACTGGGAGATAGGTGTGAGGCACCAACAGCTGCTAATTATTCAATAGATTATGCAAAATAATTCACACAGTTCATTCTTGGTCAACTAAAGTATCGAAACACTTCTCTGAGCTTAGGTTGAAGCTCATGAGGTACAGTTTCTGTATTATTTGATGCTTACAAACACAATTCAGAATTGGGAGCAAAATTCTTGTAATTTGGAACTTGTATGGTGGTTTATATAACCTACCACTTTCATCAGTTGGTGATTCATGATTCTTCTGCAAATCATCTTCATCAACACAAGCAAGTGTTGATACAAGAACTGTATTGCTGTCCAAAACACAATGTTTCAATTCTTCCAACTGTCCGCTGAACCAACGTGATTTATCACCGATTGCAAGCGGATCAAAAACATCTGTCAATGACAAATTTTACAATTATCCTCAGTATTACAAAAAAGCACACTTATATATACATATAGATATATATATATATACACATATATATCTCACTGAGTTATATACCTGGAGCATAGCGATGTGCGGCACTCGATTTTATGTACGTTACAGTCTCCACATCCTTTTTACAATTACCCTCAATATTACAAAAAAATGGACTAACAGATCCCTCAGGAAAGAAAGTAGAGACAGTCAAACTCCTCTTCATCTATACACAAAATCAGAACCAAAAAACAATTCCACTCACTGTTGTTAATCCGCAAATATGCAACATTAGTTGGCGCCAGAGACCACTCTCCGAAATATTCGACTGCTTGCGTCTGTGACAATTGGCGAATAAATTCAGTTTGTCTCGGTCTGTAAACGAATCGATATTTCAGTTTCATGCATGAATAAGCAATTAATTTTATGTATGATCGATCATCTTACCTTGATTGGACAAAACTTTTCGACTGAAAAGCAACGACAGGTCGAGGATAGAGACGAAGTGTTCGGGTGTGATCGCTCAAATTCATTAAGACGTTCGGAGAAAGCAGAAAACGAACCAATGCAACTCTTGAAAAAACAAAAAGTGGTGTAAAATCCTAATTCTATGTAGTTAGTACTAAAAAGTTTAACTATTTCTTGTTCAGTTATATTAAAGTTAAAGTTACTTAGGGATTACTACAAGTCCTTCAACCCTAGCATGCCAAAAATGGGAGAAATTCACCCAGTGGCTTATTTTCACCCAGTGGCAGTTGTCCTTCTACACGTGCTTAGTTCATCTCATAGTTAGTGTGCCGTTTTTCTCTCCCATATTTCCACTTGTACTTGGACTGCATTACCCGATGTGATTATTTATCAGATTTATCCCACTAAAATCATTGATCACTTACAAGCTTGTCACCCTC
This sequence comes from Halocynthia roretzi, assembly GCA_013436055.1. Classification (NCBI taxonomy): domain Eukaryota; kingdom Metazoa; phylum Chordata; class Ascidiacea; order Stolidobranchia; family Pyuridae; genus Halocynthia; species Halocynthia roretzi. The sequence continues at coordinate 14,140 of QRAM01000407.1, forward strand.
AGCATGTTTCTCCAGGGATTATGGTATTTTCACCAAAGCCAATGTGTCCTTGGAGGCAATATTTACTATGTTCGGGATTTTAAGGTTAAAGTCCATGAAAAAGCCATAATTTTTTGTACTTTTACAATCAAAATCATATATACACATAAAATCAAATGCAGTCTTATTTTCTTACAGTTTACCCAGGCAGCGCCGATTTACTTATCTAGTATCCAGTATACTATGATCTCATAAAGAAGGGAGCCTATCCTATTCAGTGCTGAATAACTCAACAGTTATCAGTAATGACATATGACCTCACCTTGCTGCGACATCGACGCAATCTACATCATTTCCATATATCATTGATTTGTTTTTCGAATTTTCCTTCAACCATGAAGATGAGAAATCATGCGACGGCGGATTCAAACTCATGCTTGCAAGAGCCTAGAAATATCAAAATATCTTTGAAGTTTTACTGTTCAAGCCTATCACAAGTCGAATAAACAATGAAACCTGTTTCAAATGAGATTTTAATGTAGAAACTTCCGGTTCTGGCAATTCAGGAAGAGGAGGAACTGATTCCGGAGGAAGTAACTGAAAATAAATGAAATATAAAACATATTCAAGAGATATGAATATGATATACAGTGGATGCTGCTTATTGTGATTGCTTTGAGACAGTCTCTTTTTGATAACATTAACTGGCTGATAACATTAATTGACATACAGTGGATGCCGCTATATGTTGTGGGACCGATTGATATTGAAAGTGTGTAAATCTGAGCCATGGAAATTGAAGAAAATTGCGTAACGATAAATATTAAAATTGAGAGAAAGTGCTATTGATATCTATGCAGTCATTACGGTTTACGTGATTTTACTTCAGATTATACTCGCTTGACCTGACATTTTCGCAGTCACGGTCTGTGTTCAGACAAATCCATTAAAGCGTGACCTTTATCGTTGCTCCTTTTTCACCTGATTATACTTTTCATCTCTCATTCATTATTCATTGTTAAACTAATCCAAAATTTCCCAGAGGATTTGCAAATCGAAATATTAAAATAGGAAATGTGAAATCCAACCACGTGCAATTTAGAAGATGAGATTAACTGTGCAAGATGAAGTTATATATATATATAATACGCACCCCAACCATGATCTCCTATATCCCTCACACCTATTAGCCATCAAACACATGCCTGAAAACGAGCGGTTAGTTACATCTTGTGGCTTTATTAAGCCATCTTACTATCATTGAGCGACTCTGGCTTCGCGGGCACGTATCTAAATTATCTGAATTATCTTTTCTCAATGAATAATACGCAACCGCGACTTTTAAATAATTTTTTAAGGCTTACCATCAGCATGAATTTGCATGGTCTGGGAACGGATTAATTCAATTTCCATTATTTCTAATGGGATTAACTGATTCAAAATGTGAATAATTCAGAGTTCAGGAATTATTTTGTATTTGATGGATGCGATATTTGTAGTCAATGATATCACTGTTATTGGAGATATTAGTGTTATTGTATACCACTGTTATATACCTACAATAGATTTACCTCATTTGAATCCAGATCTACCAACCAAACATCATTTGGAAGAGAAAATTTCGCCTCGTCAAAGAACGGTGTCGGTACTCCGATGATGTAAGGAGTTGGAGCCAAGAGAAGTTGCTCGGATCCGGGCAGACACACAGGAAGGAGCGGTATGATGGGGAACATGTATTGCAGAGGATAAAGCATACTTGTCAAAGCCAGAATAGACATTGTTAATGCATTGTAGTCACGAGAACGTAGAACAATCTGGAAACAGAATTGTTTTAAATTTTTTTCTCCCCGGATTATTATTGAACAAGATGAAAGAAGAATATGTGAAGTACCTTCTGTTCAAGCAATATCGCCGTCAATACCTTCAAGCTCAAGTCAATCCCAAGTAATTCCAACGGCAGATGGAACGGAAAGTCGAGCAATGTAAGACGAGAGGGGTCAGGAAGGGCAAAGTTCAAAGTTAACTGAGAATAAAAAAGATTATTTCAAATAAATAAAATTCAGAATAAAAGAGTAAGAACTTCAACACATTGTAACACATCATTACAACCAATTGATTCCAATGTGCCCCCAGATACCAGGCAAGTTAGTGTCAATTGCTTTTTTGTAAATCTAGCATTGGGCCCAAGACTATAAGCATACGATTCATACGATTTCCAACCTGTAATTCTTCCGGTAATAATTCGAGTGATAATCGAGTTCTTCCTGGAGTCGGAACCGGAGCTAGAAGTAGTTTATTTATCCATTCTTCAATCTCCTGGACTTCTCTCGAAATAACTCCAGAAAAAGCAGAAGAAGCATCATCAGTACGTCCACTTAGCACTGCCCAGATACTGTGAGAAAAGTAAAATAAAATGCATTGAATACAGCGAAAATGCAGTAGTAGTGTTATCAAAACCCTTGTTAACTGTGATAATTGTTCAATGTTTCATATTATCATCATAGGCATAGTACAATAGTAGTCATTATAGACTATTGCAGCAATCGCAAAGAATATCTCTGCCTATTGTGGATACTCAGAACATATTTTACCTGTTGTGGTGCTTTGATAATTTTGCATTCCGACTCTCAATTCTATGATGACATGCTTCGATAATTCTCTTCAATGTTAAAAGACATCTAGAAATAATGAAAATAAATCAGTCGATGCTGTTAAATTATTTTATCGGCTGAGTTGAATACAATTTCACGAGAAGAATTGGATTCAGATTGGTAGATTAGAAAAGTTGAAAACCTAAAGCGATTGCTCTTCCCCCACCTCAGCAGGGAAGTGGTTCCATATTTTGAATAGTCATTCCTCTCAAGAGAGGAATTGTAGTATTTCAGGGGAGGTATTTGGATTCATAGATTGGTAGATTAAAAATGTTGAAATAATAAAGTGACCGCTCTTCCCCCACCTCAACAGGGAAGTGTCTTCTCTGGTTCCATATTTTGAATAGTCCTCTCAAGAATCGAAAAGTTGCGAAATTTTGAGCTCAGTATTTTTGTAATTTCCATATTTTACCTTCTAAATCCAGATACAAATGGTTGTCGACTTATGATACACAGCGACGTCAGTGTATGTGTTCGTATCGTGCGTTGCCATTTACGTCTCGGGCTAGCACCTGAAGAAAACAAATTAAAATATGTTGGTGTGTCACCTGCAGGCTGATAATAATATATGAATAACAATAACTATGTAGCCAGAAACAGCACAAGATTTATCAGGAACAAGTTTTACTTATCATATTATTATTCCAGTCATTTTACATGGAATCAACTAACGAGCTACCCTTGGAGGGCCCAGAAAGTTAATTTACCAAATAACTCTATAAAAACATGGTTCACCTTTACAGTTTTCCTTGATTGGAATCACTAGACTTTTTGAAATAGCAGCTGAGGATAATTCCTGATGCTCTTTGCTGCTCTCGTGCAGATTTTTTGTATCGTTCAGTTTTGTTTCATCATCGTCAGAGAGTGTCGATTCTCGCGCAGATTTCTCCCTATTTTGAATCCTGAAGTGAGGATAAAATGATAAAATATGTGTCGGCAAAGCACAAGTTCCTCAACGCTGGTGAAATGGCTTAATATATTCACGAGATGTAACAGACAGCATACAGCTGACATGATCTCAAATGGATTCAACTCTAATATTATTCAACTGACTTATTTCTTTGCGTTCGTTTCTTTCTTCCCTTGTTCCGCAATTTATCGAGATCTTTTCTCTCGAAGGGGCGATAAAAATTCACGCAAACCCCGTATCTTATGAAGCCACTGTCTTTTTCTGTCAGTGTGAAAACAAATGAGCTTGTATCTTCGTGAAGACCTTGATTTGTTCTGTGAAAACAAATTATAAATTATTACTTGGAGAAAATGAAATGGAATTTAGGAACAGTGGCTTAAGTAACAGTAATCCTAACCCTTAGCTAACCTAAGGAAACCTAATGTGACCACGTTTTCGCAGGGACCACACTAGTAACTGATGTGCCTAATGGGTTAAAATAGTCCTGCAAGTCAGACCACATTGGTAGATATGTTATTTTCTAACTACACACAAATGTTCACAGCACAGCAAAGACATCATATACCATGATCACACATTGCACATGAACCACTCACCTTCTACAGACATTCGTGCAACCTTCTGGCTGGCAAAAATACACGACATCGTGAGGAAGCGAGAATGATGGAAGATCTTCTTCTGGAAATCTGAAAATTAAATATAAAATTTGAGTTAAATAATATAAAATCAAGACGGTTTAAGAGAGTTCACAGCGCCCATAGGGGGCGCTATCACCCATTTTAAGAACAGCTGGTTCAATGTAATGGATATTCTTCAGAGCTCAGTGTATCCAACCCAGGGGAAAATGGATTAATCAATATAGATCAATAATATAACCCTCATCCCCCTCTAACAGAAAATTACAACTAAAAGGAATATTGTAAAACAGATGTCATGACCTAATATATAAGAAAGGAGTAGGTCACTGTTTTGATGTTTTTATATAAATATAAATCATGGGTTACTCAGTGACACAAGAATCTAATAAATTGAACATAAGGTATTTCAGGTCACTATAAATGTTTATTTAATGTAAAGAGATCGGAATGATTAATTACAGTGAAAAAATCTAAATAAATGAAACCAAAACAACTTATTCCAGGCCAATATATTTCCCACAGCCACTAACAAGATCTAATTATTATTATCTGCAATTGAAATAATGGAAAGTAAAATTATTCATTCCCAAGCCATAAAATTCATGCTGGTGTTAACGAAGTTCCGATTTAAATTACTCCCGCGGCAAATCACAAACCGTGCATTATAGGATTTGATGTTTATTTTCACTGTTACCAAAGTATTAGGACAAGCTCAATCAAGTTCTGTCGGGTTGATGTTAAACAAAGTGTCAATTTTAATTATTACCGCGTCAAATTCGGTCGTTCACCGCAATTATAACATGCTGTCAATCATAAACGTACTTCACGCAGCGGGCGCAAATATTTCGCTACGTACATGGAGCTTTCGAAGTGCATTTTTTCACAACGCGCATTCATATAAGGAATGGAATTTATGAAACGTCTGAAGTTTGAGTCGTGTGAAGTACAAGGCATAGCTGTATTTTTATTTAAGTCGAAATCCTTATTTTTAGGAATTAGTTTTGTTTCCCGCTTGCATAACTCGCAAGTCACGGTTGAATAAATTGACGTCAATCTTTTATTCACTCAAGCGTACTAAATATGTCTCTGATAATGTTAACGGCTAAGATCTTCATTGGTGGTTAAAATGGCTGCGATAGAAATTTGATGAAGTTTCACTCCGGTTAGGAATTAATTTTAGTGACGTCATAATTTTCTGTGGTTTCGTGTTATGGGAAAATATAACAGGGATTTGTTAAGTGTTTTCTTTGTATTTTAACACTGTTTCAAACGACTTAGTGATCATTTTTGCGTTGTGTGCGTTTCCATTGATACCTCTCACTCAGAAAGGTCGAGGTTCCCAACCCACACCCTTAGGAATTGTTTGATCAATGTTCACACCACCTAAAAAACTAACAACACATTTGAAGATGAAAGAGTCTAATTTCCAATACACAGAGTCGAATAGTGAATAAAATTGTGAATGGTGAATAAAATTGTGAATGGTGAATAAAATTTACAGAGTGAATAAAAACTTTCATAATATACGTTCAATTATTCGCTTGCTTATTCAGCTAGATCTGTTATAGTTACAGCTTATGTTAATGTTTATTATTAAATTATGTTAAATTATTTAAAATCTTTTTTCAAATATTCTACTATCTAAAGCAGTGCTGTACATAATGGATTCAGAGGTTATTCATAAAGTCATCTAGACCCTAGGGAACTTTAAAACAAATTGCTCTTAATCCAATCGCTTTAGTTAATTAACATTTGATTACACTACACATGTGAATGGCTTATTTTATTATTAAAGATTTATTTTTCCCGCTTATGGGAAGCAGCGCTGCACATTATACAATCATTATAGTACATTACAGAAACATAGTTTATGAATGAAGTCCATCAGGCCCCCGGGAGCCTGAAAAAAAGCCACTTGCCACTTAACAGTTTGGTCACTCCTGATTGTAACTTATTATTTGTTATTATAGTTAATTATTATTAATAATTATTTACCATGTGTCAAATAAAAAGAATTTTCGCTAGTGTAATATAATGCACGAGAATTATAAAAAGCGCATATATCTCAAAAACTTGACGTGATTGGGAAAATCTGACACCAGATTCGAACTCAGCACAGCCAAATTACATGGGAACGGTTGTTAGTTTTTGTTTGTATTATTTTCTTTTAGATCACTGTAATCTTGATGTTATATGGTGAATGATGATGATGAATCAGATGTTATAACATTTATCACACATCTACCATCTATCATTTACAGTTGCAACAAAGGACAATTCTATGATGATCTACAGCAGCAATATAATGCGAGAGATTATTCTACGACAATTTACTGAAACAAAGAGAGCTATTAACTATTGTCAGATATTATTTCACATGATCAATCAATTCTCTGCAGAGAACGAAGCATTTACTCAATGAAAAATCCCCTCATCAATACCTGTCCAAAATGAACAAGTTTCTTTCATTCTTACTTAAACAAAAGAATTATCAATCAGGTTTGTGCTACAATTTTTGCATAATGTCGCTCGAACTTCATTATCGCTGGACATTCAATTCGCTACTTGTAGCCCTGAAAGTTCTATTGATATATATGATATTTGAAATAGTTTTGTGCTGTAATTATGCAGAAATTACTGTTATTACGTGTGTATAGAAATTGACATGATCTGTAAATAATAATGAAGAAGAATAATGGCTTGTGCTAGAGTTTTTTTCGCACAAATACTTTCACATTTTTGAAGGTTTCAATTACAATGAACTCAAATACTTCATAGCAAGAGTTCTAATAAATCATGATCTCAATTTGTACCTTGCAAGTATGAATTAAATATTACCCAACAATCTGCTACAACACCTGACTACTTTAAACTCCGGAACTGAGTTAAAAATTACCCCACGGTATATAAAGATGAAACAAAAATAGAAACCATGAAGATCATAACTAGCAAAATGATTCAACTTGTACGGCACAATAGTTTGAAATATCCTAAGACCAGCATGGTCCCACTTCCCTGTTTCAAGGCCTAGTTAGCTACTAACTAATCTGAACCCACTGAGAGATATATAAACATGAAACAAAATTGAAACCACTATAAGAAGAATTTTAACTCACCGATTCAGTAATGTCGGGTTTTGTAATCCGGATCCGTTTGGAAGTCGAGTTCCGACAATCACAAGATAATCAATTAAAGATTTATTTGTCATTTTTCATAAAATCATTCTAGAATCTGTAGAGGAATATTCAAAAAATATTTTGAGGTCGAAAGAAAAACAAGAATATTTTGGTTGAAAAGACATTTCGAAGTGATGATTGACATAGATTACCCATGAAATTAAAACAAGACTTTCAGGGTTGTTAATCATAGTGTTAAAAAATTTTTGACAAAGTTTGAATTTTACAATGGGACTGTATGGTCAGTCAGGTCCAAAGAGAGAGTACACAAACACATTTTGTCTTTCTGAAGTAGCAATTATGGCTGAAGCTGAATTATTTTTTGATCACTGATATAACAAAAGCAACTCAGGTATGAATGATTTTGCCATTGGGACGATCAATTATGAGATGTGATTGATAATACCACAATACAACATCTTTGCACCTTGCCAAACAGCGTTGACTGTACGTAACTAACAGATAGCAGGAGAACTATACGACGAATCACTATCATGTAGCACAGGGGTGTCCAAAGACCGGAACCATTTTTTTACTGGCCTGCGGTAAATTCTGAAAATATTATGGAATGTGTCCCGCTAGTACTATTGAACGGAATAAATGAATAATGATCTCTCTAGATATAAATGTTTTTGGCAATAAACCTAGCTGCAGCCATTGTCTGCAGTACCTGTCATGTGGTGTCCTTCCCGTTATTACAGTACACAAGGTACAGCACAGGACTGTACAATACATATAAAAAATGAAGATAATTGGGACAATGGATTTTTATTTATTTATTGTTCTACAGCAGTGTATATTTGCATGCAACTTTTGTGGTTAAAAAACATCAGAAGGAACTATTGGGGAGCGTCTTCACTTTATCAAATATGGCCCTATTTGCAAAAAGTTTGGATACTCCTGATGTAGCATATTATCGATTGTATTATCGTGACCTAACATGCAGTATGCGTCCATATCTTTTCAAATATTGTTGGCAATGCAATTGTGCATTTAACAGATAGCAGGAGAACTTTACAAGGACCCGCTATCATTTTCATGTCCTAACATGCTGAATGCATTGAGGAATCATAAACATGAGTCACCGACTAAATAATAATTACTAACAAGCTGGCAATTTGAAAAAAAAGATTAATCTGGATAACAGATGGCTGAGTTACAAGGCATAATTCAGACAAAATGAAGTCACCATAATTACTAGGTTCCTATATGTAGCATCCGAATATAATTACAATTATGTTTAACCATACGTCAGTTGGTTAGCCTACAAACCTATAATTGCAGGCTTTGCTGACTAATTTTCCCACGAGCTGACATTCTTAATAAACATTAAGAACATAGTTGTAGCATTCTTCACATTTTAAGCTTCAGCCATCAACAACAATACTCACAAGGCATCACTCAAAGTATCGCTATAACAACATCCTATATAACTATAACTACAGCAAGTAGTTGTTTCTTGTAGCATTCCTAACAAGCTGATCACAAACCGAAATAAATGACGCAATCAACACAACACGCAATTCACATTCTGGAGTGCATGATCACTTTCTTTTGGTAAGCTTCCAATAATAGTAAACCATTTCTAGCTAACTATTTTATAGTGATAGGTGATCAGTATCGTGTATATGTTATTGTATAGTCTTTCATAGGGTCATAGGGTCATTTTCATAGGGTCATATTTTTTTGACCCTGAATATTTATATATATATATATCATATACAATTGTATCTCAATGCTTCTTACACTAGTCACTCTCATGTTCCATGCTAATATTACAAATATTATTGGCTATTGCTACATCTTCTTGCTCTAGCATTATTCATTCCACTCTATTTTTCACTGTATCTAGTACAGTTTATAGGATACACAAAACACAAGTGTAAATCTACTCGATTATATTGATATCCAATACTCCATCTAACATCAAGATAAACCTCCTTTACCAAAGATAATTTCCGCCACAATCCAGAACAGTTAATCACAATTCAGTTTTGATGATCAATTTCACATTAGTTTTCTTATCGCCACGTATCACCTTTCTCTGAGACTTATATATTACATCTCCTTGCTCTAGCGTTAATCTTATCACTCATTCAATGTCTTTCTCACTGTATCTAGTGCAGTGTACAGGAAATAGCGTTACACATCATCGTGATATACAATTGTATCTCCATACTTCGTACTTTAGTCATTCACATGTTCCATGCTAGTATTACAACTATATACTATTACTTCAACCATCAAAACTTATAATCAATCACAAGACTCAATAAACATCACACATCACTGTCGCCATAATAATTTAACATTCCCACGTAAAATAAGGCACAAATTTGATAACTTAATGGAGTAAATGACGATTAACGGACTCTTTGTGTAAACATACAAAAAAAGTAAATGGAATATACTTGAAAGAAGAGTTGAAAAAGTAAAAAATATTAGTTTACTAATAACACATATTGGTTTAGGGCGTTAAGTTCCTTTTTTAGTTCAATGCAATACACTAGACTACCTAAGTTCTTCATTAGTAATAACTGAATGCTTTTAATAACTAAAGTATTACAATTATATAGACCATTGGCTTCAGACGTCAACTCACAAGACATCAATAAAGATGTCGCTTAAACATATAACATACCGTATAAAAATGAATCATAGTTTGCATGCAATTCTAGATCAATGTAATTGACTAAGTTGCCTTATTTTGTTCAATTTGTAATAGCTGCCTTGAATAACAAGTGAAAATCGTGAAATATACTTGAAATAAGCATCAGTAAAGTAGAAATTCCGAGTTTACTAGCAATATATATGGGTTTATCAAATACAGTTCTATCCTAGCTCAATGTAACCGACTATACTATTTCAGTTTCTCAATTTTGAATAGCTGAATGCGTTTATTTACTAAATAACTTTCATTGATTACATCAAGCGAACTTTTCCTTCCTCAAAGCTTTCCTTACGACGCCACAAATCAATTCTTCAGCAAATACCGCAAATAAACACATCCGCCAATCACAAGCGTAAACCAATCACATACGCCAACACGCAAACACGCAATATTGTGATTTCTAGCCTGAGACAAATCGTTATATCTTACGTTTTATTCACTCTGAAGGAATCAAGATAACGATAATGTTAGATTCTATGATACATCACAATATTGCGTTATAGTGTTTGATAGAAGGGTGAGTGGGACGGCAATTGTATTGCGAATAATAAGGGCTTATTTGGTAAAATTTCGCACGATTATCGAAGTAACTCGGGGTTGATTACTTAAAAACGGGAAACCGATAGTCCGTTTGTGCCTATGAAACTTATATGCATCGTTTCTTTATGAAATTCTGCATTCATTGGTGTGTCGTATATAGTGGGACGGCATTCTATCGCGGATTTGAAGAGTTGGAGGAGTTGTTCAAGTGTCCACCACTACATGTCACTGAGTTACCACGCAATATTATGATAAAACAAACAAAACTCTTTGCATTATATTATGTATTATCTCTGCATATAAGGCACCGTTTTATTTTTCATAATATAAATTCCATCACTGATGTAAGAGACTTTCTGTGATTAAACTTAAGTGGTTTAATTCATACCGTACGTGCGAGTAAGCAATATTCCAGTCTACGCAACCCCTACAAAAAAAGTGAGCCCACAAAAGACTATACAATATAATCTACGATTATCCACCCTGGAGTAAAAGCACTGCTTATCTAAAATACGTTCAACTGGTGTCGGCAATAAATTGGCTTTCTATAATAAACTACTAAATTCAAAATGAAGTTCAATCAATTATGCGGTTGGTGAGTCAGAATGCGCAGACACATAAAGAGGCAAGAAAGGGGAAAGCAGCAACAAGCAGAGACCAGTAATTATCGATTGCAACGCACAGCACCATCTAACCCTACTGAAAGAGTTTAAAATATACGTCCCTTGTGATTCAGGAGTTTATGTGAGGGTGACATACGACAGACTATATTGTCTATATAACCCTATATAACCTTACGAACATCGAAACATAGAAGCACAGCATAAGTATGTAGCACACTGAGAACAGTACTGTGCTTCCCTGAGGAAGATTTATAAAGTTACGAACGACAAAGACTAAACACAGTTCATAGAATAACACGTTAATACAAATATCCAGCTTCTTATATTCCCTTCACATATTCTTAAATAACATCATGAATTCCGGTATATGGAAAATTACGTGATTCCCGATTAACAGAAAATGACGTCATTATAGTCTCGACATCAGGACGAAAATAATAACTTGGAATTCACAGCTGGTTAAAATCTCAATGGAGTTGATTACGTCATGACGAAGTGTTCAACCGAAGACAACTGAGAACATTTAAAATCTGTGCTGCGAGCGAAATGTTCAACCGAAGGCAACTGAGAACATTTAAAATCTGTGCTACGAGTGAAATGTTCAACCGAAGGCAACTGAGAACATTTAAAATCTGTGCTGCTGGCATCAATCGCATACGATAACTTACTGACGTAAAGAGTTGGAGCAAAAGTTAGAATTCCGCTATGAATGGATAATGAATATATAAATATTATAGCGAGGACGGGCTTGTGTTTGATGGCGTGTCTGATGGCTGGTAAATGTGACAGGAAAGTGGATTTATTACGTGCCTTGGATCACACTGACTCGAGTTTTGACTCGAAGTCGGAGTGCNATCCGATGTCGAGCTAAGAATGTTACCCGGTGACATCATTGAGCATTTACTACATGGTAGTTACTGATTTAAAAAATATTTATTCCTGACGCATACTGTCACTAAGTCCGTTAAAGTTTTCCTTCGTCTATATCTTGTACCTTATAACACAAGGAAGGAGTATTGATTCGAAGTGACAATGTTAAATAATAAAAAATGGAGAAGAATTTTGCTTTTCTCAACGGGCTAAATGCTATAGAATACAATAGAACTACGATACTTCATTCCAAGTTCGCTTCTAAATAATCTGTCCTAAAAATCACAATCATTTTCAGTATCTAGCATTAAAGACTTATCACGATCGCCCTGTTAGTAAAGAAATATGATGGAATTCTAGCATTCAAATCAAACATTACCACGTACTTAGAAAAATACTCAAGAGACCCTTCACAACACTGCACACAAATGCCTNTATCTGGATGTCATAGTTGGGGTGCGTATTATACATG
>QRAM01000407.1:30482-48225 GCA_013436055.1 Halocynthia roretzi
TCTAAACAATATTTTTCACCGTTAGTTTTTGGGAGTGATATTTTGGTTCTCACATATTTTCCACTTAATCGTTCAATCGTTATCGTAGTTATTTTCCACTACTAAGAATCATACAATTCTATTCCCTATAGCCCAAGCAAATATTAGAAAAACTGCTTACTATATGCTTATCACCTATATGCTTAATCCATTTAGGGCTGTTATTGGAATGCCAGCATATAAGCCGTAAATTATACCTACCCTAACCTTACAGGTAAAACCACAAAGCTGCAAGACTTCAACATGAAGGTCGACGTACAAGATTTCAAACCGGAAGAAGTGAAGGTTAAAGTTCAAGGAGGTCAAGTGCTAGTACACGCAAAACGGGAGAACAGAGACGAAGGCGATGGAATGTTTGCGTACAGTTGCAGGTATTGTGATGTCATGGTTACGTAATTTAGCTACTGTTACGTCATCTATTGCCATTTTGCACGTTCACAGCGAATTCAAACGCGCGTTCATACTTCCGGAAGGTGTTAGCGCAGAACGACTGACGTCATCCCTGTCCCGCGACGGGATACTGCAGATAGACGCACCGGTAGCTGTCGCTATAGACAACAAGAAAACGGCTGTTCCAGTCACAGTCGAGCATACTAAGTAAATGACGTCATTAACGCATCGAAATTTGAATAAAGGGAAAATGCGATAAAACATGTTTATTGGACAGGTATAAATACTTTGAGCTTGTCAGGCTGTACAAACTTTAACATTGTTGGGTCATAGGGATCTTTCACGGCACAGTACAGATTCGTTGGCCACTCGTAATCGAAAGGACAAGGTAAATTAGTTATCACAGGGATTTCCACCTTTTTCTTATCGCGTACCACTTGGAGATATAGTATATGTATATTATATATAAGTTATATATATGTTATGTTATGTTATGTTATATGTATATAGTTTATGTATATTGCCGAAAAACTCCTCTCGACGGTCACAATAATTCAATCTTTTAATTATCAAACTATATAACTCTTGCAAAGAAGTTACAAAAAAATCACAACAAGTAGCCTAATTTTTAACTTTAACGAATAAATTAATGCTCTTTGCTTGTAAATTTAACTAAAGTTTGAAGGTTACTCGCGTACCATTTGGGTGACTCTCGCGTACCACAGGTTGGGAATCACTGATTAAGACCTATCAGCAGATTTATTCAAATAACGATTATGCCAAAGCCAATCGAATCATTTCGAGCTATCCGATGTCGAGCTAAGAATGTTACCTGGTAACATCATTGAGCGTTTACTACATGGTAGTTACTGATTTAAAAAATATTTATTTCTGACGCATACTGTCACTAAGTCCGTTAAAGTTTTCCTTCGTCTATATCTTGTACCTTATAACACAAGGCAGGAGTTTTGATTCGAAGTGACAATGTTAAATAATAAAAAATTGAGAAGAATTTTGCTTTTCTCAACGGGCTAAATGCTATAGAATACAATAGAACTACGATACTTCATTCAAAGTTCGCTTCTAAATAATCTGTCCTAAAAATCACAATTATTTTCAGTATCTAGCATTAAAGACTTATCACGATCGCTCTGTTAGTGGAGAAATATGATGGAATTTTAACATTCAAATCAAACATTACCACGTATTTAGAAAAATACTCAAGAGACCCTTCACAACACTGCACACAAATGCCTTATTACATTGTAAAAAGAAACGTACGAATTATACGCTATTTTCGGTTATGAGCAATGCTTTCCTATCGTCGCAAGTTGTCTGTTCAGACGGGAGCTACTGAAAAGAATTTCTGTTTAGAAAATCGCTGACACCGACAAGCACACTGGTCTATATCGTTAAACTCACCTGAAATATAACAAAAACCAAACTAGATCAATATTTTAGATATTTTGCATCCGTGAAATTACAGAACCGAGTCAAGTGTATAGTGTCAAGTCGAGTGACGTACACAATTCGATCAGAATCGACTTTATGAACGGCTGGTGTACATGAAATTGATGTTAAATTCGGAGTTCGTAACTGCAAGCGTTAAAATCTCGACGATTTTACATAAAAAACTAAGTAAAAAGATATCTGTGATTGCGAGAAACTAATCTTCGTTATCTATTGATGAATTATTCCTAATTTTCGCGATAAAAAACGATTTCCCGAGCAAAAAAGAACGGAAACTGTAAAAATACCGGCAAAAACTAAGTCTTATTTTCTCGGAAAAAAGCATCCGGGAGATGACGCTAAGGCTAGATCCTCAGAAGCTCCATCTAGTGGTTACATTTACAATAGATATTAAACCGCTAGTTAATAGTCTCGTTAATCTCTTTATCCTGCTTATCTTCGTCGATTTCTTCGTGAATGACGTCATTAGGGACAGTGATTGGCCTTTTAAAAAACGCGGCAGTGACCGCAAGGTTCGATCGAGATCTTTTGAGTGAATATTTAGCGCTGATTTGGGAGGATGAGCACTGTAAAACAAGAGAGGGGGGTGGGATAATTAACAGAAGGAGTGGGATGGAGTAGGGATAATATTCGTGGTTAAAGAGACAAAGATGAATAACACGAGTGGGATATTTAATAGGAATAAGATGACTAAAAAAAGGGGAGGAGGGGTAAATTCTAGATCATGCGAATGAATCAAACTACATATCATCTTATACACCCTACACATGTAATAACGAATATAAAATGTTGCGTAGCGCTGTTTAGATTCCTTCTCACACTGACTATGTACCAATAAGCTCTGTAACAACGAAAATGTACCACACCTATAGTACAGTGCAACACAGTTTGCTATACTACATGTTTTCTCATATACTGTGTCTCCAATACTTCATACTAAGTTCGCTTCAAATTAATTTGTCCTGAAATTCACAAATATTTTTACTCACTTTTAATGCTACGACATCTTCGACTGACAAGAGAGGGGACAGAGCGACAGGTGACGTACTACGATGAACAACATCAGTGACTTGTTTCCGCATAAGTACACGCATACGTTGATCAGCTGCTATCTCGTTATCTAATCCTGTTTCATATATCATGCTTTTCACTCGACGAATGGCTTGAGGTCTGAAATAAATGAATGAATTTATTTGTAATCAGGATCAGGAATCATTTTGATTGGCTCCCAGAAATTACAAATTTGAAGAAGGATGCCATTTATTTACATTATCAAATTTTTTTTTACTTTATTTTTCGTGACCTGGATTTTTGGCCCTAAGGCCCGTGTCTTATTTGCCTAATGGTTAATCCGGCATCGGTTGCAGCCAGTTGTCCAATTTACCCAAGGGTATAGATATAATATATTGATACATAGCACCAATTAATATTATTGAATGAATTCCTGACAACAACTCACTTAAATTTATTTCTGTCGTTGCTCTTTCCGTCGTCCGAATTAGCTGGTTGTGATGTCATACACACATCATCAACGTCATCATTTCCAGCTGCTGGGATTGGCAGAGAGGCAACTTCAAAAATAAACAAACGACATTAAATAAAGGTCAACCATGTTGAATTTAGGGAGTTAAATTATAATCGAAGTTCGAGCAATCCCAACATTTATTTTAAGGAGGATTTTGCCGGAGCCAATCAAATCAGTTTGGGAATTACGAGTTACCCGATGTCTTGTATTAAATTATGAGATGTGGTTGACAAGCGTCAAGATCTACTTTCCTTGTCATACGACGCACCTAGCTATGCACCCTGCTTGCACGAACCATTTGAAAACCTATAGGAAATCAGAGAAATTTATCTAGGTGTTAACTCAATATAAATATATAAAGTTTTTTATCCGGAATTCTTTCGAAAAAATGCGGTTTAGTTCATTCTATTTGATATGTAATGAGATTTTTCATACTAAAGGGTCCCGAACATGAAGGTACGATCCACCGAGGTCTAAATCTATCCCTATTACCCTCTTACCTTGTTTTGTCTTACGATAAATTTCGTAAAACGGCGTTTTGCATAGACCACTCTCATGGTGAGACGTCCGTTCATCGTCCAAGTCCAGAATGAGATAATTCGATTTCTTATTTACTGATGTGACGTCATCATCGCTTGAATCGACGTCATCCAAGTTGGCACTACTCGTGAACGATCCGGCACTTGACCAATCAGGACAAAAATCGGATCCAGAATCGCTAGTGATATCACAATTGTCGTCTCCTATTGCAAAGGTAACCGGAGAACCTCCTGCAGTAAATAAACAGGAAATTATGAATGAAAAAAATTATAATGCCAGTAAGTTGATCCAAGTCTTAAATCACAAAGAAATCTCCTGAAAACTAGGGGTCGACAAATAAGTCAAGCATAAAGTTATCGATAGATGACAGAATCGAAAATAAAGCTCTAAATGAAAACTCCCAAAATATCGAAAAAGCTCACCGTGACTTGTGGAAGGATGTTCTTTATGCTTCTAAAAAAAAAATTTCGATTAATTAATTATTCCAGATGAAAAATCAATGTTCAAATTCGTATTTCAATTAACCTGGTTTAACTGTTTCGTCACAGAAGCAATAATTTTATCGCAGAGTTCGAAATTCGAAATCCCGTTCAGTAAAACTTCAAGAGAGGGTTTGTTGTCGATTCCGCTCAGTTCCTCCTGCGATAAAAGTAATATTTCATTGTGACATACATGACGTAATAATAACAAGAAAAAACAATAAATCCTAATAAAACACCAAAAATATTGAACAACGACGGAGAAATAGAATGGAATGACTGCAAGTACTATATTTTCATTTAATGTCAGCTGGGAGAAGTTGATACTTTGTAAATACTTCACTGTGTTGATTCTACTTTCCATTGTCACTTTTTGTCAGTGGGTAACTAAAGTATTCAAAGCAAGCACGGATTATAAAACCACCCTTGAGCAATGTACACACTGGACAGAGCTGCAATGAATGCAGCATCGTTGCTTAAGTTAGCGCCAACCGCCGACCGGCGACCGCCAACAAATATCGTACGTATAGCATGTCAGTAGTAACTAGGAAAGAAACGCTGAAGTAGTCGCTGCTTTACAATGTTTATCATGATGATATGAAGTGTGCTTTGGGCCCATTATCACAGTGGACAAGGTCTTTGATAACAAAACTATGCCCATAACGCTGTAAAGAATGGAAACTGCGTTATTTCGGATTGATATTTTTCGATCTTTTTCAATAATTCTCTAGAATAGAATCAACATCGGTCTTCACCTTACATACCACGTCTGCTCTTATATGAGATAAACAAAGAATCCTTATCTATATCCCTACGTCACCACTCTTACGTCATTAGTTATTTGCTTTTCTGTTTCAAGTTTAGCTTCGACGGAACCCGTTTGCGTCACCTTACGGATCTTATTCGCTTCCTGTCCGGTGAAGTTGGCACGCGCGTCTGCTTCATTGGGACGTTTTTTAACGTTGGACTTGTCCATGTACAGTTTAGAAAGGAATACGCAGCAAAATTAACGATTAGAATCCATTATATTTAACTATTTACACAATAACTGCTCACAAGACCTCGCTGACGAGTTATTATTTACCATTTTCGCTAATTACAGATAACTACAGTGACGTAACAAAACACGAATATAAATAGCTATTACGTAACAAAAACTACTATATTTACAGTTCACTACGAATGGAAAATTAACAGTCCGCTCACATGATGTAGAAATTTTTACAAAATCTACAAAGACTAAGCGATATTTCAGATCTCGGGACCTTCGTGGTGTAAAACGAGAACCGCGTGATCTAATATGGTAAATTGATATCATACGAAGCGAAACAATAGCCATATAAGGTAGAAAATTTGATAGAAGGTGCAATATCTCACAAAACCCACACAGCGTGACATTCGAGAATCATGAGCAGGTTACGTAACAGGGGAGATCCCCTTCACGTGATGCATAGGTAAAGCCGAGCTTGGAAATCGGTAAATACCGAAATGATTTTTGTTGTAAAAAAATAGTAGGATAGTAAGGTGGGTATGACTTGGAAAACGGGGGTAGCACAGTTGTTTGGGTGACCTTATCTGGGGTAATACAGTATAAAGGGTGACCCTTGCTCAGGATAGGTTCAGCCAAACTTGAAAATCGTTAATAGCGACTAGTGCCATTCTTGTTGCAAAAATGCAGGGTAGTAAGGTATCTGAGACTTGATAAACAGGGGTAGTACAGTTGTAAGGGTGATCCTTGCTTACGATGGGTACGTCCACGCTTAATAATCGTTAAATAGCACCAGCAGACACAGACACAGACACAGACACAGACACATACACAGCTGTATGTAAAAGATTGCAAAGGGAAAAATTCTGCAGGCAGATTTGCAGGCATCAGTAGAGGTAAAGGCAATATTAAGCGTCAGATATATTTATATTAATAACTTAGTAGATCCATCTTCTATATAAATAAAAGTAAATGTGTGTTCGCCGATTTTACGCTACAGAACGAAACGGTTGAATAGATTTGAATTAAATATGACTTAATGGATCCCGGCGAATTTTTTAAAGATGAGTCGGAGCCTATGCAATAGCGCTCCCTGGCGTCCAGCAAGAGCTACTTAACTATTTAATTTTCGACTGGATGCTCACACTAAGTCCTTTAATGGCTAATAGGACAGAGGTGGATTGCTCTGCTAACATGCAACATGGATGTGCCACCTGTTCACTCGCCACCTACAAATGTTATTTTTTCTCTAGTTGTAACATCTACTTTAAATCTACTTCTACTTTAAAAATTTGTACTTTGAATATGATGTGCGACCCGATAATTGAAATAAAGTAAGAAAATCTATTCTGTGGAAATTATTCACGTTGGAAATTGGAAATTGAACGTTGGAAATTATAATGTAAGAAATAGAATAGAAACAGCTCGTGTAAGAAAATGTCTTTCGCGGAAAATGACGCTGTAAGAATGCCTGATGTACTTATTACGTAAGAAATAGATCTATATTCAGTATGAAATTGTCGTAGTAGGAAACTGTGTGAGCATATCGCATATATCCAACAACTATACAGTTTCGCTTTACAAGATTAAATTTCTAATTTAACTATAGTGAAACCTTTACTAAATGAAAGCTCTACTAAGCCACACGTTCAGTTCTGGTTTACTAGGTGGAATTGGGATTTTCCACGAAGCCTTAAGAAGCGAATACAAGCCATGCAATACTAATATAACCTTTTCCCACTTTCCTTTATATACAGTATCGTACATACAGTATCTGATTTACATACTGCTTTGTTTGCTAATATCTATATTAGTCAAACGAAACCACGCGACAAATTCACGTTATCATAGTGAAATTCTTCCCGTTTCTCGACACGCGCGCGCGCGCGAGAAAAAACGAAATATTTACATATTCATGAAATACATAAATAAAGAACAACTCGTGCAAATATAATTAAAAACACAAGATAATGGTAGCTGATGGATTTTCAGACCGTTGCTCTTCACTAACAATCCCAACGACCTGATCGTAAAATAAATTGGTCGGTAAACGAACTTCTAACTTAACGACTATATTGAGATTTTATTACGTTACTGACGGGATAGTGATAGACCCAAGGGTTACTATAGCCTCGTAGGAAGGTCACCATCATCTCTGTATTGGCCCCGGTGTCCCGGTGTTGCCGGTATCCTATTTATACAGATGGGTTTACTGTGAGCTGGTGCCTTGCTCACGAACACGTAGATAACTCTGACGAAGTTCGAACACGTGACCCATTGCTTATTATAGTAACACTGTAAAATGATAATATTGAACACCACAACTTATTGGGTGAGCTGGTGATTGTGTCGTACTCGGGGACACAAAGAGAGCTCTGACGAGTTTCGAACACATAACCTATTACCTACTATGATATCACGTGAAATAATGAAACTGAAACACACGAAATTAATTCACGAAGTTATTTTTTTAGTTGGGAGAAAAGAAAATATAGTAAACGTGAACAAAGCGACTTAAAAATCTCTAAAACTTTCCTAGGGGTTTTTCATTCGAAAATTCATTAAATTCGATTCGCAATATGGAAATTGAAGGGAATACAATATCCCACAATATCATGACTCAGCCATGAATTGACACATATCTGTCTGGTTAATTTAGCTGAATAATAACAGTTTCGTTGTGGGCGTTGTACTCATTCATAAAATTATTTTGAAAAGTTCGTTGTTAGGCAACGCGGAAGTGACATTACACTGCCCGAGGTTCTGCTTATACATTGATATAGAGTAGGCCTTCGGATAACGTCATTTCGTTATGACGTCGATGAAAACATTGTGAAATACAAATACGTTAGGTATACGATAATTTCACAAACCTTTAGTGATAAACTGTAATATTCTACAAGTGGTATTACTAACGGACCATTTTTGTAATTGTTTGATTTGAGTTAACTGGCGGCAAGACTTACTCTCCACTATGACTGTTGTCTCCCACTGATTAAATGAGTTAATTACGACAGTTTCTTACAGCAAAATTCTTTCAGCGACATATTTACCTGGATAACAATCACACTATTTGTTTGATATACAAATATTTGCTAAACAATTTTTTGTTGAATAAGGTCTTTCAAGTTATTCCTCCTCCTATCTGGTACATCGCTATTGACAAAGGGAACTCAGTACTTTTAATTAAACCAGAATCCTCCGAACGAATACAGGTGCTCGCATCATGAATCATCGCAATTAAACACTCTGTTAGAGTATTAAGAAACGACTTACTTGTCCTTAAAATCTTACGACTAGAATATATTGAAATTCTTATTTCTTCCATTATATTATTCTAGTGCAGTGCATCATGATTTACAAAAGCGTACGAAAGCGCTCAGCTACTGCTATTACTAACGCACCATGTTTGGCTTCAAGTAGTAAGGCTTGCAGCCACTACGACCATTGGAGTCACCCAGTTGAATAAGTTAATTACAGTGGTCACACAGTATCCACGATTCCTGTTACGAACAACCTCTTGAAACGTATGTCGAGGACTCACTGTATACGAATTAAAGGATTTGCATTGTCGAATATATATATTTTTGAACAGTTGGATTTAAAAGCTATAACAACTGTTAGCACCGCCATTTACAGCGAATGATATTTCAGCAAATTTCGTCCAATTAAGCTTTCGTATAATTTATATACTCGTAGTTTTTGAGCAACCTATTGTAGGCATCGACTTTAGATCGACTGAACAAACAGATAAATAAATATTGACAAGAGAAACACGAGAATATATTCTCAATTCATCGTCTGTGCACACACACATTGCAGATAAAGCTAGTGTTTGAATGACGATTGAGATCATATGACATTGAACCTCAAGTGTTGCATAAGGTGAATGGCCGTTAAACAAAACCTCCCTATGATAATATATTTCTGGTCATAAATTGTTACGTCACTATTCCACTGTTTTATTGGTAATTAAGTAAACACATATGTACATACAATGACCTAGAATTGTGCAATCTATATTTCTGGTCATAAAGACATCAACAAACTTCTAATTGAAGAGCCAAAACACTTATTTCACTAGATGACAATAGTGGAGAGCAAGTCATTCCACCACTTAAGTCAAAGCTAAACGAAACGAAGAATAAATTTTGAAGACAAAATGGTCGTAGTGTAGATCTTGCCACCACTTAATTCAAAATCAAACATGGCGCACCAGCAATAGCACTCTCTGAGCGCCTTTGTACAGCATCGTTTATTTCTATAAGTTCGTATAGCTATCATATACCTCATGTATTTCTGGTCATAAAAACTTCATCAAACTTCTAACGGAGAGCCAAAACACTTCTCATATTCACCATTATCACAATCGATAAGGGTCTTGTATAACAACTACATATATTAAGCTACTAGCAATATGGTTACCAATGGTCTACAGAGATTTGTGTAAAATTTATAGACGACGGTCACGAAAAGGTTCCAATGTAGAGTCAATACTATATTACAATAGTATTTAAATGATCCAATAAAATATGCAAGAGTTGCTAAAAGAATTAATGTAGAGACCAATACTGTTGTACATATGAGACAGCGCGAGACAGATATTCCGAATTAGAGTAAATTACGACTTAGTAGAGGTTAACTATATTTACATTGAAGGCGGTTGTAGCGCACGTAACATATTCTAGAGATGAAATATTTATTCATGACGAATTTCATTTGTATTGGCGGATGTAATCAAAATAGGATCGTGTGAGATAGTAGTTTCATATAGCTGAGAATTGAGTATTTAGTTTCAGGACATTAAGGGGAAATGCTTAATGAGATTACTTGGTGTTTCCTCGGTTATGGAGTTAGTTAGTATTATCGCAGTGTTCAAGAGTTTAGAATGCATCGGTATAGGGGACCAAAAGGCGGGTTTACAGGTTGAAAGAACCAACATGAGCTGCAAAACGTCTTGCGCCACAGAGAGAAACTTAGTGACAAAGGATTATAAGCGTTTGATAACGTAAGCCGAGATCTAAGCAAATAGTGATGTTGGGAAATCGAAAGTCAAGGCTGTGATAGGTCCAATACAATATAACTTATCCCTTTGTTACTATTACCATACAACACTGCACAGATATGTCTTATTACATTGAACTATTCATTACAATATAACTTATCCCTTTGTTACTATTGCCATACAACACTGCACAGATATGTCTTATTACATTGAAGTATTCATTACAATATAACCTATCTCTTTGTTACTATTACCATACAACACTGGGCAGATATGTCTTATTACATTGAACTGTTCATTACAATATAACTTATCCCTTTGTTACTATTATCATACAACACTGCACAGATATGTCTTATTACATTGAACTATTCATTACAATATAACTTATCCCTTTGTTACTATTACCATACAACACTGCACAGATATGCTTCATTACATTGAACTGTTCATTATAATATAACTCATCCCTTTGTTACTATTACCATACAATACTGCACAGATATGTCTTATTACATTGAACTATTCATTACAATATAACTTATCCCTTTGTTACTATTACCATACAACACTGCACAGATATGCTTCATTACATTGAACTGTTCATTATAATATAACTCATCCCTTTGTTACTATTACCATACAATACTGCACAGATATGTCTTATTACATTGAACTATTCATTACAATATAACTTATCCCTTTGTTACTATTACCATACAACACTGCACAGATATGCTTCATTACATTGAACTGTTCATTATAATATAACTCATCCCTTTGTTACTATTACCATACAATACTGCACAGATATGTCTTATTACATTGAACTATTCATTACAATATAACTTATCCCTTTGTTACTATTACCATACAACACTGCACAGATATGCTTCATTACATTGAACTGTTCATTATAATATAACTCATCCCTTTGTTACTATTACCATACAATACTGCACAGATATGTCTTATTACATTGAACTATTCATTACAATATAACTTGTGTTATCGAAAAGAGACTGTCCAACAGATACCACAGTAAGCAGCGTCCACTGTATATCATATTCATATCCCTCACTTAATGTTATCACCCAGTTATTGTTATCAAAAAGAGACTTTCCCAAAGCGGGTATGGAAAAATAAAATTCCTCAAACAATGAAACTAATGCTTTTCCATGAACTATTCCCTGATAGAATTTTCAAAAGAACTTGATTTGATTCATGCGTTGATACGAAACTCATTATAAAATAGAAGAGCAAATAAATATCCCTGACACATATTCATGTGAACTAGTTTTAAATAGCTTTCGTTTAGGTCATCAATAACTAGCAGAGAAACGAAATTCCCTCGTGGACATTTATGACGGAAGATTTCATATATATCCGTATTAGTGACGTAAAACTACTGTCCAGTGAGAACACTAAAATATTCCCCCGAGTTCGGGAATAACGTTGCAACTACCAAAGACTAAATACCATGACTCAGGGTTTCCCAACTTTTTTTCGCTGTGGACTCCCAGGCGCTGATTCAGTCAGGATTTTTGGGAATTGTAAAATTATACTACTTGCTGCCCAACAAAACTACTTTATATTAGCGTACTTAGCATTTGATAAAAAGCGTACAAGGATACCACATCCCTATTTCGTTCATTTCAGTTTATCATTGTTTTCGGGCCCCATGTAATCGTCCACCTGGACCCCGTAGGGAGGCCCTGCCCTAAGTAACCACATTGAATATGGTTGGAATTGGTCTCACCATTTGATTTTTGATATAACGGACAAACAAACGCCCTTTCCCTTTCAAATATACAGATAACAAATTTAATTAGCGTTGTGTGTTTGTTCAGGTCATTCAGGTCATCACATAATCACCGGCAATGTACATAAGTTTGTGTTAAATAAATATACCGCGCCCTCTCTACATACAGTGTTCATATATACAGCTGCCTACGTAATCATTGGATTTTCCTAGTATAGCCTTACTGTTGGAAATTTTACAAATCTCTAGATTTTTGTCCAGGAATATCCTGGATTCTGCCGCTGACCTTCCATAACACACAGATCGTCATAATACAGTAGTAAACGACATTACAAATTATTTGACCACTCCCGAGACGCACAGTATATATTGTTGGTTGCAGTTCATATTCTTCGCTACGTAATTTATTAGAATTTAGTATTATGAAAAGCCGATTGTAGCCAAAACCCAGCAACAGTTAAATACTTCCCACTACTGAAATAACCAGTGCTTATTGCTACCCCCCCCCCCCGAGAAGGGATCTAAACAGCGCTACGCGAAATATTATATCTGTTGTTACATTTGTATGGGAAATGACATGATATGTACTTTGATTCATTCACATGATCAGGAACTGAGCGCTATGACCACAATACGGAAATATATATATATATATATACAGACACAAATACAGTTTCATCTTTGTTTGTAAGATATACAAATATTGTGGTTAAAATATAATTATCATCATTGATCCGGGGCATTCACCATAGAACGAGAAATAAATATTTACACAAACAATTTGTAATAATCATTTGCATTTCAAAAATCCCAGAAACCTATTTTCAGAAACATTTATCCCGCCTCACATCTTTCGAAATATTTACGTAACAACAAACCACTGTTCCATAATAACGACGTAATAATATTCCTCTGTGTCGTAATAATAAAGGTTGTTTTTCCATACGCTGTACATCAAATTCCCGTGAATTTGAATCGCAAATATTATAACGCAATCGTGACGTAATAAAAAAAGTAGAGTAGAGTAGAGTAGTTTTGTTTTATTTTGCGATGATGATCCGTTTAGGGGGGAAACACCTCGCAGTGAAATGCGGTTATGACCCATGTAAGTAAGTATTATATATAAAGGGTACTGAGATCTGTTCCTTGGTCAGTAACATTGTGGAGGTAGTTGAGAACACTCATTGATAGTCTTGGTATAACGTATATGCCGACGCATAAGTCAAGTCTTAAGGCATGAGTGGAGTCGAGTGGAGCAAAAAAATATTGCCCAAAAAATAGAAGTCAACTAATACGCCGAGCATAAAGTTGTTGATACATGGCAGAGACGAAAATAAGGATGTGACACTGCCAGCAGGCCTATATTCATACAGCAGTGTACTAATTTTATTAGGTATATACCACAACTTGTATGAAAGATTGTATATACTATTACTAATATATAGAGTATTGCAAGGAAGTTTTATATACTACTTGCATGCTAAGCTGCTGGTTAACAAACGCTGGTTACAAATTCTTGATAGTTAGATGGAAGTGGTGCTGTCTTATTTTGAGGGTCGACTTATCTGGCGAATATAGGCTAAAATCTAGAATACACGGCAGAAATTTAGGGAATTCAGGAAGAAACGATTTCATACGCCAGTATATGCGCTATTATCGCGCGCAGAAAGATACGAGAACAGTTTAATCACTTCATCCGGATGGTGGCGCGTTTGGGTCATTACTTTATATATCCGCAGTTCAGTTCGTTAGCTCGAAGTCGACGGGATCAGGCAAATTACTTCGAGCTATCTGATCATTAATTTTGATAAATATTTTGCTTTAGCCAATCAAATCCGTTTGAGCTAACCGGGTTTACGACCTATACGACATCGAGGTAACGAGCTACCACTAGCTCGTTAGCTCGAAGGGAACAGGGAAATCATCATCAGTTGCCATACATACAATCAGTGGTGGTCGTGAGGTCAAATCCCAATTAAAATAACCCCAGTTTCATTTAACGTTGCTGGTTAACATTAAGCAAAGTTCATGACCCTTCCCATACTTCCACGCCTTTCATTCAACTGTTATCATTTCATTTAGATCTTATCTATTATAGATATTACTAACATTTTATCAGATAAAATATTATCTCGACGCGTTCGGAAAACCCGGAAATCGAAAAAAACATCGGAAATTTACAACTGAAAGGTAAGAATTCATGTATTTATGATTAGATTTTAGATAACCTTTAAAAAGGAGATTTTTGTCGCATTTCAAACCTCCGGGCGATGGTGAAATTCTAAAATATTATTCTTAAATCATAACATCAATAAATATGACGCTGGTATTTCACGATTGTAGACGATTCTAGACGTAACAAAGGTCAGTTTAGTATCGCTGTGACGTAGTAGGAAAGTTTCAGTAATATTTTCAAACTTGCAGAATTAAATTAGATTAGATATATGCAAATGTGTTCATTTCTATATTCTAAAATTCCAAATATGAATGAGAACGTATATTTGATTGATAACTCTTTTACCGGCGATAACAATAGCTACAACAGTCGATATTGAACCCATTTGGCAATAACGATAATAGTTGATATACTACATGATAGTGACTCTTTGTATAGTTTTCCTGCTATCTGTTAGTTACGTACAGTCAACACTGGCAATGTGCAAGGATGTTGTATCATGGTAATAGCAATCACATCTCATAATATCATTACCTTATTGCTTCACAAAGATAATTTTTCCTTTACGATTGTTTCACTAGCGAATGAAATCATTTAACGAGTAAGGACATAGTTCGTTACTACAAGTACCAAGCCCTCAAGTAGAGCAGCATCCAGAATAAATAAAAATGAATGTAATCTCGTTAGTTTAACGCTGTACAAATCCAAACACCTGTATCGATTCGAACTTAATTTGGTCTGGTGACTTAGGAATACCGACGCGAGTCATGGCGGCGTTATTCTTTCAAAGAAGATGCCTTGGAACCCGGACACGCGCCGTTACTGCTCTAATATTCTAGTAAAGACGAACAATCAATTCTATTTTCGGTTGAATGCTTACACTAAGTCCGTAAAAGTTTATTCGGGTTGTGCTTGGTTGCCTGCCAGTTCTTATTATATTGTGTGGTATTGTGTGGATAGGGAATATAAAATACCCAGGAATATTCGAATAAAAATGGGGTCCATTTTAATATTTCATCACTATGTTTAATATTTATCAATTGTGCGTGAGTGCGTCACGTCACGGATCATTGTGACGATTGAATAGAGCCAAACCTACGCAATATCACATAGTCGAATGTATTCGACGTTGCGTAGTAAGGTGAAAGTAACCGTACAGGTCACTGTACTATAGGTCATGAACCGTACAGGTGACTGTGATATAGGTCATGAACGTGAATAAGTTTTGTTAGCACCAAATTTATATAAATGTTAAACAATCTAAAGTCGAATAGCCTAGAATTACCGAGGGAGTTATAAAATTCAAAATTTAAGGGGATTTTACGGCATGTATGCAATCGAAGTAACCCCGCTTTTCCCGAGCAAGCCTACAAGTATTGATGTAAGCATCAAGTCGAAAATAGAATGGTTAATTATTTTTACTCGGAATTGTTTCAATCGACTTGGTATTTTGGTCGTAAATCAATTAGTTCATAAGTCCATATTACCTTGAAATGCCTTTTAGCAATACTACTCCCCCTAGCACTAAAACCAACATTACTAACCTTTCGTTTTTCACCGACCGTGATGCGAACACAATAACACATAAATAATCTATATCAATGTGGAGAGAAAACACGGAGCATCGTTCGAATACAAAACCTCAGTGCAAATAAATACAATGAATACAAGCTCTTTGCCACCAGCAACAGTGTACGAACCGCTATAACAAAGAACGGGTATTACAAACAAAATTAAAACCTTCTCGATGTCCTTGAGCAAGGCACATTCACCAGCTCACAGTAACCCAGCTCTAAAAATAGGGTATTGACAACAACTGGGTGTCCTTCAATATGGTAACAGTGACCTCTTGGGTTCATCATCACCCCGTCAGTGATTATAGGTAATATCATTGCACAAGCACCCGAATAACATCTAAGAAGCCACTGGCTAACGATACATTTGTAGAAATGTCAGCTCATAAAGTATTGGAAATATTACTTCTATTAACCCTGTCCCTCAACGTCCTCATTGCCGTATTGAGTGCATCGCTGCAGTCGACCTAGATATAAAATTAAGGTATTCGCAACTCTGAGGTCATTACAATGAAGATGGTGACATTCAATGAGGTTATTGCAACCTCTTGAGTTCATCATCACCATCCTGCTGTTGTATTATATTCAGACAACAGATTGTGTACGTGCAATTGAAATACGAGATAGTTCCCATGTGGTGTTTACTACATTCCCTGCTATTCAACATCGAGGTACTTTTTACCTGACGCGACATATGGACGTCAGCCCATTCAATTCAGCAGAAATCAGTACAAGCGAGTTAACCCTATAACCACCAACATAGCTTTTTACTAACGTCCGGTGTGATTGACACATCTTAAATGATGACGTGACTAGGATATCCTGGATATATGAACTGAGTAGCGTTTTTGGCATACTACAACGGTCGTAAGTGCGATTAAACGGTCGTTAAACGAGATTTTGTCATATTTAACATGGGGGTTTATTGTATTATTCACAGTACTTTTATTAATCATGTCGCTGTGTTTGCAGGGGGTAGGCGTCGTTCTATTATTTCCATAGGCCTATTTCGACCACAGACATGCAACGTTGGAGGGTAAAAATTGATCAGTCTTCTAGAACCTTCGATAGAACACCTTTCAATGAAATTCCCCTTCAGTATTAAGTTTTGTGTGTAAGTTTCTTTTAGTGGCTTAAATGAATGTACAAAGGATAAGAAGATAAAAACAGAGTAGTAACGAAAACAATCTGTTTATTAAGAGTTTCACTTCACTATTTCGCTTTCAAATGCTTTGTTTTTGGTAACGAGCAAATAATTTTTTTGATAATAAGCAAATGAAACTAGAGAAATGAAACTATCTCGTACTTATCTTCCATTTACTCATTCACTTTCAAAATGCTTAATACGAAATGTTGATAGGTAACATTTACCTAATTTTAACTTGTTAACTATTAATAAACTAGCAGTAAAGGGAACAGCAGTGTACAGGGGGTAGAGTCATCCCAAATTACCTATATTAAAGCCCCAATTTGTCCAATACAAATCACAACAACAGTAACATTAACACCACTGATAGGTGAATACAGAATCACCAGAAAATTATACCGAAGGCCTATTTATAAAACCCACCGGTATTTCACCGTAATAAAGCAGAACTGTATAATGTCGACACGAAGTCTTAACACACAGAAAGCAGAAGTCATTCAACAAAGGCGATAGCGTACGCAAGCCTTAATAATGTTTGCTCTAGCATATATAAGATATATATATATATAATGCAATGCTCTAGCATAACTCAGAAGTGACTCGGAAGGGATAGGTTATATTGTAGTGAATAGTTCAATGTAATAAGAC
>QRAM01000407.1:48364-66038 GCA_013436055.1 Halocynthia roretzi
TTATCATTTCTAACAACGATACTGTTGATTATTAAAAGCATTCGCATTCGTGCATTCGCGCAGGGGAAGAGGGGCTGCTATTTATCGCCAAAACTCAGCTGCAGTTAAATATTTTTTTACTACTGAAATAATCAGTGCTTATCGCTGCATAGTCAGTGTGAGAAAGTATCGAAACAGCGCGACACGACATATTATATTCGTTGGTGTGTTAGGACACTCGCGTGGGTGAGGATGGGGCTCCTATTTGCCCCGGAACTATGGGGAGGCGGACGTGACCTCGAGTCTAGTAATAAAAAATTCCCGAAGATACATTACGTCTAAGTGATTCACGCTATTTAAGATTGGGGAAGGAAATTCAGTAATCAACAGGAAACCATCAGACCATTGTCAGCCAAACCCTCGGAATTTTTTCAAAAATCCATTCTCGAGATTTTCAAAGTAAAATTGTTGCGGCTCTTTGTTTTCGAGTGGTTTATGGGGATTTCCGCGTGTGATAATACGAGAGATATAAACTTTTTTGAGAGAGTGGAAGAGAAAAAGGGGAGGATGAAACGATGTGATTGGTTGATTACGGGGAATTCCCAATCGCCATTTTTAACGAAGTATCGATACAGCGTCCTTTCAGTATTGCGCCTAGCTGCGAAAATAAGTCGCATTTTAAACCAGAAACGGTTTGAAAACGCGTAAATTCGAAGTAGTTTATGATTATGATGATGTGCAGTGAAAATTGCAAGGAAGAGGGACATGGGTTAGTCGGTGTATCATTGATACTTCGAATTTAAAAATGAACGAAGTACATTGATTTCGTCTTGGTGCCTTCTGTAAGGCAAAGTACGTTTGCAAATATTAAGTTTGAGGGTAAACTCGATGAAGTTTATGATTACGATGAAGTGTGGTGAAAATTGCAAGGGTGAGTTGCGTGGGTAGGTTGAAATGGGGGGTAAAATCGCATTTAAAATGTACATAGTACATTTAATACGTATTGTAATGCGGAATGCGTTGAAATAGCGAGTGCAATAGTTCATTCAACATTTGTATCGATTAGTGAAAGATTTTCAGTAGTACAGCATGATGCTAAATCTTTAAATATAACATCAAATAACGATCTACTAGAAAGAAATCGATATCAAGTGATTTCAGACCTACTTCACTAAGGTTCAAATCAGCGCAGATTTAACATTAAAAAAAAACAGATTAAAAGCCGAAAATTACATTTACCATTTGTGGTTTGTGTTATTTTATATTTTACCAAGAAGAGAGAGGTTAACCTGCCTTCAGGCTGCAACTAGAGCTGTTAGAAACAGCTGTTATAGATCGAAAATTTAATTTACAACTTGTGGGTACTGGAATTAATAGAATTAATTGGTAGTTTGAAGTTATAAATATAATATTTAATAAGTACTTATAAACCAGAATAATGGTTATCTTAATGCAGGGAAACTCAGTCTCGAGCATTTGGACAGGACAGACAGTACAGTTCTAGATCATGTGAATGAATCAAAACATATCATTCCTATACACATGTAACAACGAATATAATATGTCATGTAGCGCTGTTTAGATCCCTTCTCACACTGACTATGTAGCAATAAACACTGGTTATTTCAGTAGTAGAAAATGTTTAACTGCAGTTGGGTTTCGGCCATGAATTTGCAGTTGGGTTTCGGCCATGAATTGGCGCAGTTGGGTTTCGGCCATGAATTGGCTTAGTTGGGTTTCGGCCATGAATTGGCTTATCATAATAAACTACATGAATTGGCTTATCATAATAAACTACTATAAACTCTATTAGTATTGTTATTTTAATGCTTGTGGATACTCTGAATTTCATCTGTACAATAGATATGCATAATACTTTACAGTTCAAATATATTTTAGTTATCGTGGTTACTTTACAGATCTGATAGTACGACAACAAGATTGTGAAACCAGGGATTTCAGGAAATTCCAGAAAAATGTAAAAAATTTCATGAAAACCCCTTTTTCATCAGGGATTTCGACCCAACCCTTCACCCTGAAATTTTGAGAATTACGTGAAATACCTGAGCAAAACGAGAATTCCACAAAATATCTAGTTTCACAATCTCACTTAGATATACTCAGATCGTGTATAGGAGAGAACTCAGAGAGATTTCAGGCTTGAACAATTTACTCTAGTTTCTGTTACATACATCACAATGTCTGTTGTAAGGATACATAACTAGCGCTATCGATTTGAAAAGTTTTAATTCGTTGAGTTTTTCTTTCACATAGTTTATTATAAAACTTATCGTTCAAAACACAATGAATTATAACAACTGGAAAAAAGAACAAGATCTTGACAATAGTAAATATCTACGGAAGACCACGAATAATATTATTACACCACAATCGAATTATACTATGACATCACGACACAGTATGACATCATCGGACGATAATCACGACAAAGTTGTTTCTATAACAGACGAAAGATTTGATTCCGGAATTGCATCATTGACCGCCAGCGAGGAAGAAAATAACAGATACATTGACGAGATGTGTGGCAGTGATAACCAGACAGACAGACAAGAAAGTACAGGACAACTTCCTGACATTATCGAAGGTGAGGTTTTTTTATTATTATCAATGTGTGTATGTGTGTATGTCTGTCCCCATTTCCCTTTTATTTTTACTTATCTTGCAATCCACGGAAAATAGTTTTAAGCATCTCGATTAAGGTTATATTGTTGCAGGTGGTGAACGCAACAGTTTCGAGAGTCTTATGAAACAACTCAAACATACAATACTCCCTAACATACTCCAACTGCAAAATATCCATTTGCAATGCATTTTCATTTCGATGAATGGAATTAGGGGTCAAATAAGTGGGAGCATGGGGCTGAAAACAGGGTCGCATTATTCACGGATGAATGATACTTACGTATATCTGTATTAATATATAAATTCACAGTAAAAGCTTGATAGGTTAAAGTCGAAGAGACCAGGCAAATTAATTTGGGCGAACTGAAGTTTACCGTGTCCACTATGAATTTATCAGTTCAAGCTCTCTGCCGGAAGTTTATCACGATGTATTATATTCTCTTAAAAATTTAAATTACATCATATTTATCATAATTATATTATATTAAAAATTTATAATCGTACAGATGATCCAATTCAGTCAACAACGTCAGATTATGAGAGCATAAGGGAGGATATGGAAGATCTCATCGCTCCATACAAACCAGATATGTACGGATACTCGTAAGTACATCATTTCATCTTGGTATTATTGCAACATAAATCATTAGTTCTGACATTTACTATGACTCACAACCGATCAATACATTTCATTGTTCCCATCCCACATTGTAGGGGGGGATTATTGTAATACAACAATGTCTGTACAATTATAATTTTGATGAATCATGGTGAAAGTGAAAATGAGTCGCCAAAAAATCCCATATTCAACTGATTGATAAAATTTATAAACCAAATAGTAAATTCAGTGATACATTAAACCTAACACCTGCCATCTATCAGCTATCAAATGACCTTTGGATTACAAAAAGAAATGAAATTCTCATTTCATGAACAACTATCTAATCTTAACCATCCCAGTGCTGATGAAAGGGATGATGTGATGTGTGATATATTGACATGAAAATTATTCTTAATGCTCAGTGACAGTACTAGAATCCATGAGTCATATCATAAGAACTGAAAATTCAAACCTTAATTCACACCTCAGGCAACCAGCTCATAGAAAACTGAGAATATATTTATCACCTTTGACCCATAATTCAACCATGTCAAACTCTTTTCCTTTTGGTAACTGGAAAGTCCACTTTTGATAATGAACGGTTCAAGAACTCTTATTCCCCACTTCACTCCACAAAATCTTTCTCTCTTTATTATCTTACCACTCTCACATCGTAAACCCATTTCTTAATCCCTCTTTGTGCGAGCTATCGTGACAGCCATCTCGGTGGAAATTCCCCACAGCTTAGCGAGCACAGTCTATGTTTATTCTTACATGACAAATATCAAACATTAATTTGCTCGAAGATTAACCTGCTACACACAAGCTGCGAAAATATTTGCAACATTATTAACCCTCTCCGCGCTGTTACAATTCAATTCAATACAAATTACAACAAAATGTGACAATAATTAATAGCATAATCGCTGTAGTTGTGTTATCAAAACACTTAGCTGTGATAAGTGCCTCAAAGCACACTTCATATCATCATCCTAGACATTGTACAGTATTATTGTATTATCATCATCATGGCTGAAGCCAATAGCATATATAGTTGCAACACAAGCATGGAACATGTAAATGACTAGAGTACGAAACCTTGAGATACAATTGTGTGACGATGATGCGTAACGCTATTTCCGGAACACTGTACTAGATACAATGAAAAAGACATTGAACGAGTAGAGTGATAAGATTAACGCAAAAGCAGGAAGATGTAATATGTAAGTCTCAAAGAATGATGAGACGTGGCGATAAGGGATTTCATGTGGAATTGATTATTAAAACTGAATTGTGATTTACTGTAAATTGTGATTTAGTGATTTACACTTGTGTTGTTCGGAAGGGTAGGCTTGATGAAGTTTGTGACTAGTAAACATAAACTGAAGCACTCACATGATTGTTCAAATAACGAAAGGTCTTTTTAAACACGAAAAATGAAACCTTTATTTACCATTTCGAATTGTTTATCACACAATAATAATAGGAATCCCCCTTCAATGTAAATATTTAGCGAGGCAAATCGTGCGAATGAATCAGAGTACATATCATGTCATTTCTAAATGTAATAACGAATATAAGATGTCATGTAGCGCTGTTTAGATCCCTTCTCACGATAGCTATTTAGCAATAAGCACTGGTTATTTCAGTGGTAGAAAATATATAACTGCAGTTTGGTTTACGCAATAATTTGGATTCTATATTAAACTACTAAATTTAAGATAAAATCTAATCAGTTATACAGATGTGGTGTCGGACTGCGCAGACACATAGAGAGGCAAGAAATAATAATAACTTATCATATAACATTGATTATGAATTAACAATGATATATATATAAGGTTCACTTCACACACATTCACTTTTAATTATACAGATTCGAATTCATTCTATGTCCCGGGGCATTATCAAGTAATGACTAATTCTACAAAATCGCATCGAAGGATTTTAACAGACACTTTGTTTTTATTTCAGACATCTCCACATCGCAATCTTCAACAAAGATGTCGAACAAGCGATCAGCATGATAGAGGAGTGCCCAAGCCCAGTTTTACTTAATGTTTTCACGCCAGATATTCATGTGAGTATTAATTATGGTATTATGCTATTTCAGTAAAGGTCAAAAGATTGACCCCTATATTAAATCAAAGATTTATTCATACTAAACAATAAATACTAAGATTTTTTATCTCATTTTCCAAATTCTAGAAGTTCATCTTTCAATTCGATGGATTTAATTGAATTCGCCCAATCGATATTTGAATTTTCAGCCCTAATGATATAAATGGATATATTGATTATGATATGGACTCCAGTACTCAGCATTCGAAATCATTTTTATATCAATATATATCATACCAGAATGCTAATAACAGTAGTTCCTAGTTCCATCAACACCAGTAGAATTCCCTGCCTCAGTGTTAACATTTATTGACATAATTTATAGTTTAGTCATTATCAAACAGTTGGAAATCCCCAGATACTGAGGACGCTGAATCATTCGTGCGATTGATTTGTTTTGGAGCGTTGTCATGGCTGTTATTTAATTTCTTGACATTGCTATTGTGTAACTGGGATTTCCAAAGCCAATGTTTCAAAAGGCAACTTGAGGTTATGAACCTTTACATAGGAATACAGGAAG
Organism: Halocynthia roretzi; assembly: GCA_013436055.1. NCBI lineage: Eukaryota > Metazoa > Chordata > Ascidiacea > Stolidobranchia > Pyuridae > Halocynthia > Halocynthia roretzi. Next base: position 54,229 of record QRAM01000407.1, read on the forward strand.
TGGAACTGGAAGTGGAACGACCCATTCCATGTGTGAGAAATATGAAATAACCTGAACTATTTTTTATTTTATTACAGAGTTCATTACATCTCGCAGTTTACGCAAACCTCCCCGAAATCGTTCGATTTCTAGTCATTTTTGGCGCTGACAACAATTTCAGAGACAGGAAAGGTAAATGGACACTTTTGTAGTATAGGTATCAGAAGTAGTTTGCCTAACCCGTAAAAATGTCTAAAATAACACTAAAACAAATATACACAGTCGTCCCTCGCTATATTGCAGATTCATTGAATGTATTTAACTTCATGATAAATGCCGTGCCGTACAGTACTCCCCTGTTTAAGCGCTAAAAGTTAAAAAAAAAAAGTGAATAACCGGTCAAATGATTGTAGGAAAGGTTAATAAGGTGAATAAAAGCGTGTGAATGATTTATAGTGGTTCAAATACGTTTAAATAAATTCAAATAATCGAATAAATATGTGGTTTTTACTTTGTGGATTTTCACATATCGCGGGAGGCTCTACCGTAGACTTATTGCTGGATCAGTTTTATCTCGTTCTGTTTCCGATTACAGTTCCATATATTCATTATCATTTTTGGAAAACCACAGAAAATTTCATTGCATTACATTACAACTTCTGATACAATTTTACTCTTTTCAACTACACTGGTCATTTAGTTTTTTGCATATGTTTTGATGACTAATTCAGACTTGATCAACTATTTTCCAGGAAACACACCCCTCCATACTGCTTGTGAACTGGGAAGATTGAATTGCATTAGAATGTTGCTTTCACCATTTGATGAGAAGGAAAATATCGGACTGCAAGATAGCATCATCCCGCAGGAAGTTAATGAAAAAAATTACGAAGGTAAGCGTTGTATTAGTGATACATGATACAGACGAAAATTAAGCCGTTAAACTACCAGCAGGCCCACATCCATACAGTAGTGTACTAATTCTATCCCCCCCCCCCCCTACCACAACTTGTATGAAAGATCCAAGTTTATATACTACTTGCATGTTGAGCTGCTGGTTAACACATACAAATTCTTGATAGTTAGATGGAAGTGGTTCTGCCTTATTTTGAGGGTTGACTTATTCAGCGAATATAGGCTAAAACCTGAAATACACCTTACAAATTGATGGGTCGATTTATGTATACATATATTTATATTAATGCCACTTACCAGTACACAAGTACAATTCTAATTCTCATGAAAAACATAGTCTGTCATAACAAATTACATCAAAAAATGATGTAAACATCATATGACATTTAATAAAATCATTTAACATTAGTGAACATCTCCAGGAACTGTCTTAACTTAGATTTGAACCGGTTTATCTGGCTACAATGCTATTAATACCATGATTTATCCCCATCAAAGTTATGTAACATTACCTACTGCTGCTGCTGGCATATAGTTACAACCACTTTGATCATTTTGATGTGCAATATCCTAAGTTTGATAGCAGAACAATATGGGACGCATCCTCTTTCTATGTAATCCCCCTTCCTGTCTCTTACTCAAGTCATGTTTACCAAAAACATGTTGACGAACTCAGAACAAGGTCGTTGAAGACTTTCAATATTTTCAATGGCCACTGGATTATGACTTCACACAGAAAATTTGTTATGTAACAACAGCTATAAGAGTCCTATTATCCTAAAACAAACACTACTGTCATTTACTACGTAAAGTACAATGACGTTTACTATGAAACAACAAACCTTACAAACAGCTTTCTTTTGGAATGTTTCATAATTATCTTGCGAAATATGACACGCATGGTTTATGACATCATAGAGTGATTTCCGCGCGTCGAAATTTTTCGTTTGAAAATTTCAAACATTCAAATTATTTCATTCGAATTTCCTCCAGAAATTTTGAAAAATTCCTCAAAAAGTTTCATAATTGTTTTTTTAATTAGACTGACAGATCAACCCCTTATCACTCCAGACAAAATCTCTATGTACCTCTGGGTACTGCATTCTTTTTCAGTTACTTTTGACTTTATTTGAGCCCCAATTCAAAGACCCGAAGTTTATGGAAATTCATAGAAATTTACATTCAAAATTCCGCAAGTTTTTTGTCAGTATTGCCTCGGTCTGTTGCACTTTCAGTTTATGTCAACTAATCACCTTGTTAGAAATTCCAACGAAATTTTCGTCACTTGTTATTGCTTCGTAACATGAACACAAACATGTTATAAACGTTACTTCCTTGATAAGTGATGTAAATTTCCCGGATTTGAATTATTACAAAACACATCATGGTATGATAGGTTTGCATAGGGAAATTGAAGTGAATAATGAAACTAGAAATACAGGCACTCCTTACTCAATGGCCACTTACACTTACGACAATTAGATATTCTTTCTAAAAATAATAACCATGTTGTCATTCATCTTTTAGGTCTGACACCACTCCACCTGGCAACGATTCACAACCACAACGAAGTCGTGAAGTTTTTGCTTCATCAGACGAAATGTAACGCGAATATCGGAGATTCAAATTCAGGACGAACTGCTTTACATCACGCTCTCGAACGACATTGTATCGAATCATTTTATTCCCTGCTAGAAGCTACGATCAACGTCAATGCAACAACATACGATGGGTAAGCGATGAAAACTTTTTAACATAAGATATACAAAGAGGTTTTCAGCCGGGGGATTTGGGGTCGACTGATCCCATTTTGAAGACTCTGTTTTGTATAAGATAATATTAGCCAAAATAATCACAAACGATCCCTTATACATCAGACCTTTACAGAACATAGTTTAAATAGTTCGTCTTACGTAAGTGCACGCAGACACCCAGACAATAACTAGCACGCAACTTCTACTTATTCTTTCTTCGCCCAGAAGAAGTAGTAGTCAGTTGAATCTGCAATTCTTTCATCCCAAATCCTACCAAGACATTAGGTTTTTAAATATTGATTTCAATTATATTCAATGAAAGATTTTATTTATTTATTTAGCTGTGCGCCAATTCACATTGCTGTCGGTCTCAATCTCGAACACGAGACACGAAGTCTGATGTCACAGGGTGCCAACGTTTATATAGAAACGAACGAGGAAATCAAACCTCTCGACCTCGCGAAGACAGAAAGTTTACGGAAGGCGCTGTTGCGTAAGGAGATGTACGCCACGAAGCGAGATATGATCAAGCAAAGATAAACTCACAAAAACAAACAGCAGAGACTAAGAGCACAGATGCTAAAACGTGCGATAATAGAAGATATGACATCATCGGTGATGTAATTACTGATGTTATAAAATAATTACATCAATTGTAATTTTACACCCAGACAGATTAAGTAGGCGTCAGATAGAAGATATACTCGCAAACAATAAGCTATATCACGGGTGACCAAACTGCTGAATCAGGGGGTACTAAAGCTAAGCTGAGTCCATGATCAGCCTTGAAGAGGCGATCATGTCCGTGATCAATTTTTTTTGAAGTTTTCTATGGCCTGGATGACTTTATTTATAACTAATGATTCGATAATGTACAGCACTATTTTACAAGAGCATGTGAATAATTCTAAGTGGATTGTGATAGATTACATGATTTCAAACATAAAAATATGACATTCACATGTTTAATGTGGTCCAATGTTAATAAACTAAAGTAATTATGTAATATATCGCAATGCCCTTGTTATAAGGATCATTTCTACGACCAATTAACTGAGATCTTTGGCTATTCCCGCTGGCCACTACATGTCATTCCAACATTGCAAAATTAATAGTCAAATTATATCATTGCTGAGGATTCTGTAATGTACCAATATGAGTTCTCTCGAGTATACAGGAATATAGTGGAAAAGAATTCGATCGGACACGCACACGTTTACTTTTATGTATATATATACATGGAATGTACAATACAAAAGCCACTTGATATACCTGCATTGCTCAATAGCTCAATCTTTGACCTGTCTCCATTTACCATTTCACCCTATAATATATTTCATTCCCCCTTTGATGGATAATCGAAGAATATCATCAATAGGAGTCATCAATACAAGTTTCCTTGATTAAATGCAAGGAATGCTCAACTGTAGTTTTTAGAAATAGTGCGACGAGTTGGGTTTGATGTGACCCCATTAATATTTGTAAGGGGATTCTCAGCTGTTCGAGAACCCACCCGAATCAAATGAAACATTGTTGTAGAGTTATTATTATTTTTTTCATTATATTTCTTTCGATATTATTGTATTGTTTTTTTCCGGTGTGTAAATAACCGCGCGCTGAAGCAAGGGACGATCGATTTCAGTTAAATGTCTCCAGTGATCACAAGTTTTTTCCCAATGTTGTGTATTTTACCGAGTGGTTGCTTCGCTGATGGTAAAAAAAATGTGTAAAATAAAACTTATTGTTGAATTTTAAATTGTAATAAACCCGATCGAAACAAAAATTGTTTCATTCTGTTAGTTTAAGGATCCTGTAGGAATGAAGAGGCTACGGTGCGTCTATGTCAAGCATTATACCATGCTTTACCAGTTCAAAGTGGTATAGACTGGATGGCATCGCATTGTTAAATAAAAGTCTTATTGTATGGACCCAGTTGTGAAAAAAGAAAATAGAAAACTGATGTAATCTTACCCCAAACACTCCAAGCTACAAATGGTTGCATTGCAGATGGTAATTAGCAGTGCAATGTTATATCTGAACTGACTAACCGATGCAAGAATCCAACTCTAAAAATCACTACACAAAGTATATTCCTACATTCAAACAAATTGAGAAAAAAGAGATAAATTAAACTAGTAAACCTGGTGATGCCATTAAACAACTTGTGTAAGCATCCAGTCAAAAATATCTATCACGGTAACAGTATCTATCATACAGCGGTTCCTGTTTCTACATCCATGTTCTCACTATAACTGATGTCTCATCCTAGAATCCAGCACTCAAAGTCACTGCAATAGATCATAAACAGTAAAAATGGGGATTCTAGCAAGCCTCATCCCTAGCCAAAGAAATACATAACATTGTGATGTAAACAATATATCGCTACAAACAAAAACAATATAAACCAATCATATCACTATTATTTTCTCTCTTACCTCAACCTTTACAATAAACTATACTAGGGATTCTAGATGGCTCTGTAACTAGAACGAAGAAAACAAGACATAGAAACAAACAGAGACATTCAAAAATCTTACAACTCACTGTTATCCAGAATCCGGAAGTTATCAATTTTTCCATAGCTAGAAGGAGTAGAATTTCATCACAGCCATAATTCTCTTTCGATTTTTCATCTTTTTCTTCTGTTTTATGTTCAAATATATTTTATCTGCCTAATACTAACTGCAAACGAGAATAAAATAAATTAATTTGCTGAGAATCATGAGAATCCTCCAGAATTATAATGAACAGAGATTCAACGCAAAAGGACTAGGAAAATTTACAACCGCCATTTACAGAATAAATCCGCCAAATAATATAATGTTATGGCAGAGGAAGCACAACTTTTCCATAACCTTAAAGGCGGATCGACTTATTTAAGCTTCCTACTGAGCTTCCGTAGCTTTATTTATAACCTTTGTTTCTGTAATGTACAGTCGTTTAAAACAGCTTAAGAAATACAAAGAAATCACTTAACAAATCCCTGTATTATTTCTCCATAACACGGAACCACAGAAAATTATGACGTCACGAAAAATAATTCCTAACCAAAGTGAAACTTCATCAAATTTCTATCGCAGCCATTTCAACCACCAATGAAGGTCTTAGCCGTCAACGTTATCACAAACATTTTTTGCACGCTTCAGTGAATAAAATACTGACGTCATATAAATACGACACCTGACGTCAATTTATTCAAGCGTGACTGGCGATTTATTCAAGCGTTAAATGGTATTCCAGACAGACTGAAAATTATGATTTAATTTATAAACTATGGTTCTCTGATGCGCTATTCTGCGAAAGCGTATATGGAAAAGAAATTGTTAATAATTTCAAACATATAAAAAGATGTCATACACATGTTTAATATGGTTGAATATTGATAAACTAAAGTAATAATGTAATTGTAATATATTACGATGCAATGTAGCCGTTCAATTCTAGATCATGTGAATGAATCAAAGTATATATCATGTCATTTGGTATACACATGTAATAACGAATATAATATGATCACTAAGTGTTTCTAAACAGCGTCGAAAATACAAAAGAAACACTCTAAAATTCCTATATTATTTCCTCATAACACGGAACCACAAAAAATTATGACGTCACGAAAAATAATACCTGACCGGAGTGAAACTGCATCAAATATATATCGCAGCCATCTCAACCACCAATGAAGGTCTTAGCCGTCAATGTTATCACAAACAATTTTTAGTACGCTTGGGTGAATAAAATATTGACGTCATTTATATAAGATACAAGACGTCAATTTATTCAAGCGAGACTGTCGATTTAACCAAGCGTGAAAGGGGGTTTTAGATAATGGAATACTACAGCTACTGAACTAATCCCTGAAAATAAGGATTTTGACTTGAGTAAACATATTTTATTGAAAGAATATTCACTCTGGAAGATATTTTACTGACTGACTGATAAAAAAGCGACTGATGAATTCCCCTTAGTACCAAATAAACAAATAGGGACTGGATATAAGCTAGCTATGTCATTCCATCTCAACAAACAAATGGCTGATAAACAATGATTGTTTACCAAACAAGGAGTTATTTTGACAATGGACAAGAAGGCAAAATCGCTGTATCTTTAATTCAATTACTGTTTGAAATATATATACTCTTAACCCTTTAATCTTAACACTGAAAGAAATTCCGACTTTAAACAATAATTTTACGTCTACAGAGGGTAATGTAGAGTACAACAGTCTTTAGAATTTTAGATGATACAATAAAATAGGTGAGAAGACGCATCAACACAAGCTACCAGAGCACAGCTACTACTAAACGAGTCACGCGCGTCATTCCGACTTAGAGTTAATCATTAATTAGCCTATATTCGCCTGATAATTCAATACCCCGAAATAAGGCAGCATCACTTCCATCTAACTATGAATAATTTGTATGTGTTAACCAGCAGCTTAGCCTGCAAGTAGTATAAAAAACTTGGATCTTTCATACAAGTTGTGGTACAAGACTAACATGATAGAACTAGTACACTACTGTATGGATGTAGGCCTGCTGGTAGTGTCATGGCATTATTTTCGTCTCTGTCATGTATCACAGGCGCAAAAACAGGCAAGGAATAATAATCACTTATCTTATAATCTTATATCTTATAATCTACGCGGTTCACCTCAGTCATTGGCTTTTCCATGGACCTAATATATTAAATATACATATACATATAGAGTTCGAATGTTAAATTCCTGAGAAATTTCATTCGGAGTTCGACCAATGTTTCTACGTTCGAACACGTAGTAAAAAAATGCACTCCATGTGTTCCAAGTTCCATGAAAGTACCACGTTTGTGATCAGTAACATGTTATAATTGCAGTGATATTGCGTAATATTTCTTGTCTCTTTATGCGCCTGCGCAGTCTGTAAAATATTACCACGCTCTATAGCGCGTGCTAATCGTCTTTCAGAAGCGTTCCCAACGCGCATTCGGGAAGGAAAAACCCATTTACGCTGATGCGCGAGTTGTAACAACGATGAGTATATCAATTTGCAGATAGCGCGATATTGTCGCTTTATGACGCTGCGTCCCCAAACACACAACAAATATGATATGACATAATAAAATATATCGAATTATGAATCATTCATCAGTAATTAAAAGTCTTGAACAGCAGCAGGAGATAGTAGAAGGAGATATACAACTTCAAGAGAGCGGAAAACATTTCAAATCATTTGTATTGTTATTTTACTATGCTTAATTCAGCGAGGTAGCAAATAAATTTTTATTCCATTTATCTTCAAACTCAACTGAAGGGACTTCTCACTTAACGACCTGGTCGTAAAGCAAATCGGTAGTTAAACGAATTCCTCATTTAACGACCGTTCCAACGATATGTTTGACTGTATTATGGCTTGTGAATTCTAGTGTGCTTGATTAAGCGAGAGAGCGAAAATTCTTCTTTTATTTATCTTCACATATACCAACACTTACCGATCTGGTCGTAAAGTGAATTGGTCGGTAAACGGAATCCTCACTTAACGACCGCTACCTTCCCAACGACCTGGGAATTATCTTTAGATATTGTTTAAATGTCCCTCGACAGGTGATAGAGTATGAAAAGTTATTAAGTATCAGTTCTATATGAATTATATAAGTCTAATAGAAACAATATCTAACGGTCGTAAATGCGTAAGAAACTCCTCACTTAACGACTAAGACCCGTTCCTGGTCATTAAATATCTCAAGATATTGTTTTAATGTTCATAAGAGCATGATAAGTTACCAATTATTGATCAATCATCATTACGGCAAATCAGTTTTCGTTGCGCCCCAAATACCGATGGTCCTTAGATGAATAGCAAATCAGGTATTGGGCCCAGTGATGTCAGATAGGAGGGAATTTACAATAGTTTAGCATTGCAACATATCCACAAACATAAACGGTGAACGTCACTAAGATACTGACATTCAAACTTCAAAACGTTCTCAAAATTACCTGTAATTATTTTCGATAATTTTCATCAAAGTCAATTATTCGAAAGTTGAGCTGAAAACTTCAAACTTAATTGATTGGCTCGTTCAAATTTTAACGTAAAGAAAACTTATGAGACGTCACAATGTCCACGAGCATCATTAAAGCTGTCATTAGCTCAATGGAATGTTAACCCGGCAATAAACGAAGTTTCACAAAGCTCTTGTGATGTTAAATTATGTTTATTTGATTTACATATAATTCTAAGCCATTACAATTACCATATATGTCGGCGTTGAGTCGAGTCTTAAAGCATAAAAAGTCGAGTCAAGTCTTGAAGCATAAAAATCGAGTCGAGTGGAATCTATCTATTGTATGTCTATTGTACTTGTGCAGAGAACGTTCAGAGAACGTATGGAGAACGTATGGAGAACGTTCTGATCTGTACTTTGTCGATAATTCAGTAGAATATGAATATATGGACGTGTAGTCGGAAACAGCACGAAATAAAACTTATCAAGAACAAGTTTATATTCCTGTTTTATTATTATTTTAGTCATTTTTACAGTGTAGACAAATTAATATTCAGAAATCTCAAGGTAAGCCAGCCCTTTGCTTTCTATACCAATTGGCAAGGTAAAATAATGACATTGCAGTACGCTTATAACCTTATAATGTAGGAACATTGCATGTCTGCTCTTAAAGTATACTAGCTCAAGTTCACTACTGTTACATATTTTGTACCGCTCCGCGCTCATGAAAGTCAGCCGTCGACATTTCGGGTTATTCCCGATAGAAGTCCGGAAAATTGTGGGTAAACAGACCTCGTGACGCTAATGGAATTAAATTCAGGAATTCACTAAACGTTTTCATTCACGTTCTGAGCGCGGAAGGCGAGGGGTTAATTTGATAAATTATATCGTAATAACATCAGTTATTGAATATTAACGAAAATCTCGCGATCTAGGAAAAATTTCAGACGAGAAAACCTTAAAAACATGTTTGTGTTCCGCGTAGTTAATTCTAGTACGAAAGCATTCTTTAGTTTGAATTATAATTTATTAGGAGTGGGAGTTAGTAGTAGGTACTCCTCGTTTAACGATGAAGTTTTGTTTTAACGACCTGGAAAATACATTATTAAAATATTTAATATATCTTTAAATATCGACATGTGATAGATTCTATGAGAGTGTGAAAAGTTACCAAGTATCTAATCTATATGAATTGTCTGAATAAAAAAATACGTAAAGGTTTAATGGAAATACTATCAAACGGACGTAAGTGTGAGGAGCAGTCGTAGTTTGGTATTAGTGATATCAGTCGTATGTTTGAGGAACGGTCTCAATGCTTTGAATGCTAATTTCCTCATTTAACGACCATGTTCCGTTTCAAATATCTTTCGATATTGTTTTATTGTCACATGACAGGTGATAGAGTTCACGTGAGTGTGAAAAGTTATCAAGTATTAGGTTTAAATGAATTATCTGAAGATGTAAAAGTCCGATTTAAACAAGTGAGTTCATAAGAGTGTAAAAGGATTACTTAGAATTGTTTTTCACATTGTAATAAGATCAGTTAGTGCTACCATAGTAAACTATAGTGTTACTGTATAAGCAGTATTAGTTCTATTGCGTGGCCAACAGTAGTAGTAGTGGTCAACAGTAGCAGTAGTATTAGTGATATTTAATCTTGTCGTTATTAACACCCTGTAAAACATTGCGACATTATTTCTCTGTGACATATTCCATAACATTTGCAATATTTCTCATCACGTATATCGTACCTAGAAAGCAATACGGAGGCTAGACGGGAATCTGTATGCCAGAATTTATCGAATTCTAAATAGATATTCAGTGTTTTGACATGCAGCAGCTTGGTATTGAGGAAAGGGAATTTACTGTTTATGTTATAACAGAGCAGCTACATAATGTAAATATATATCTGACGACCTAGTGCATACAATATCACCAGCTAGGCAGGTTGCAGACCAGACTGAACTGTATGTATTATCGATAGTTTATAATATTAGTTAGATGATTGACAGTTTCTTACAACAACATTTTCTCACTACATCAAATCACAACTAGCAGATAGCAGTACAACTATACAAGTAGCCGCTATCATGTGGTATATCAGATACAATATATACAACCTAACATGCAGTATGCGTCGATTTCTAAGTTAAAGCCAAGGTAAAATATCAGTTTCAATATTTGACAAACAGAACCTCGAGTTCCCCCTATCACATATCTGTAATCTAATAGCTGTTTTTTTACTACGATGAATCATTTCTTGACCAAGTATAGAGATTGATAAGCCAACGGCAGTAATTTATTTCTTGTCAAAGATTGAAATTATTCATGTAAATGTAAACACATAGTGACCCCTGATCTCTGTCAGCCCCTTCACAAAGACCACAAGGGGTCGGTACTGTCTGCCTTACTGTCTTATTTAAATTGAAATAATTTTACTCGTTGGGTGAGCGCTATCGTAAGGTCCCAGTTGTACTATACCAGTTATCAAACATGCATCAGTGAGTGATAGGTAATGAGGTTGTGGAAGTGGATGGAATTCACCATACTACTATATTTCGTTACGTGTAGATCACGAGCAGTAGTTCAGACGTAGTAGAACACAGTTCGATTCGATGGATCAGATATCAGAAAGCGAATATTGAAATAACATATATTTTTCTATCACGAAATCGGGGAATAAAATCTCGCAGAGACACTTCCAGTTTTCCACAATATAAGCCGCGGCTTACAATCAAATAAATACGGTAGATGCCGAGCGTATCTATTATTTTTTACATGGTCGTAAAAACTGATGTAGCACATGTTCTCTGCTCTAAGTAAGGGAATGACATTGATGTCTGGCGAGAGTGTCTGTTATCTGAAAATCGATTTGGAGTTTATTCAACTTAACGTCACTGCTGGGATATATATATATATACATGCTGTCGATCACTTGCCACAGCGAGCGCAATCTTTCACTACACGCGTGGAACTTATGAAGTGCATTTTTTCCCAGATCCCTATCCTAATCCGATCCCTTTTCAATGAATTTAAACAGTCAAAACGTCAAAGTAATTTATTTTACTACGCGCGAAGTTAGAAGGTAGAAGCATTGGTCGAACTCGGAATAGAATTTCTCATGTATTCAACAATTTAAGTCTCGAAGAACGAAGTTACGGTCGTACGAAGTACGAGGCA
>QRAM01000407.1:67863-82812 GCA_013436055.1 Halocynthia roretzi
ATTGAATTCCTAATTCTCAATAAACAGCTCGTTGACATAGATATACTAATGTATATATTGTGGGAACAGCGTAGCTTGATACCGCAGTTAGCTACAGTTAGTACCTAGAGTCGCATATATTGGTGTTAGTAGTTAGTTAGTGGTAGTCGCGTGTCGGTAGTTAGTATTTACTGGATGGAATAGCGCTCTAGCTCAGTGTATATATTTATATATTTCTAGACCCCGTTAAGCCGGATAGCAGATGAACCGGACTAAATCTGCGTTATGAGAGTGACTGTCCGCGTAGCAATTTATGATATTAATTATTTTTTACATATTGTACTGTTAAATATTATTATAAAATATAGATTTATATATTTATTTACCCCTTCTTACACTTACTTCTTACACTTCTTACATATATCAATAAGCACTGGTTATCTTAGTAGTAGAAAATGTTTAACTATCGCTGGGTTTCGACCATAATTTGCTTTTCATAATAAACTACTAAATTCAAGGTGAAGTCTAATCATCTAATCAGACGTGGTGACAGACTGCGCAGGCGCATAAAGAGGCAAGAAAGAATAGACATAGATATACAAAATGGACAAGGCGCTATGAATGGATGTGACACCCTGTAGTAAATCAGTTTAGTCTTATTCTTAATGATCTTGATAGTCGGCCAAATCTGCTATCTTGTTATTCGTTTCTAAGTAAAGGAATGACGTTGAAGTCTGGCGGAAATTTATCTGAAAATCGATCCGAATTTATTTACCCTGACGTCAATATTATTACTAAAAAGGGACGCGCAAGATAACATGTCACATATATATATACAGTGGTCTCTCGTACTTCGTATTTAATCCGTTTCAGAAAGCCGTTCGAACTGAATTGTTCGAAGTCTGAATCAATCATACTTAGCAGAAACAATGGAAAATGAATTAATTCGTTCCCAGACCCAATTTCGAGCCTATTCCGATAAACTTAAACGGTAAATATAATTTAAATCAGATTTAGTCCGAAACCGCTAACTTCTAGAGCGTTCGCTATGTAGTAAATGATTTTATAATATATATATTTATCTGCTTTATATAGTTATATAATGTTTACAGTATTTTCTGTCATTGCTGAGGATCGCTCGGATTCTTTTTTTGGACGCTGTCAACAACACATACAACACTACATAAGGCACAACATATACAACACATAAAGCACAATATAATTTTTCAATGTTTTCTTTCTACAGAAAATTATTTAGTTACTGAGTAGCATGATGAAGTTGCTTTGCATTTGTTTAATAATACTCTCGCTCAAATATCAACAAGTCAACGGAAGTCTTCAAGGTGAGATATTAATTCCAGTATGTCGATATCAGAATTTCCCGTAAATAAACCCTGGCGGAAAAAAGGTTGAACCTTCCGTTCAAAGGCCCATGGGGTGTTTATTTGTTTGACACAGAATTTCCAACTTACAGAAAATACGACATTTACTGTAATGTAAAAGCTATTATTTACGTATTTATGCAGCATTTAATTTGATCATACTTTGGAATGGAAACTATGTATTGGTATTATGCTACGCTTTCAACTAGGCGCGTCTGACAACGTGAAACAGAGCACTAATATTGTTAACAAGCGTTAACAAACGATCAAACAAATAAACGAGTTATTTTATATAGAGTGTATACGGTTACTTGACAGTTCCGGATATTTGAATACCGGATAAGAGGAATTTACTTGCAGCCGCTTCAGCGAACGGTCTTTTATTAATAACCTATGAGGAAATTTAGAAATCAATTAATTTCCTTTTCACCCAGCCATTCCCTGCAAGTACTCACAGTGCGCCCATCCACGAGGATATTTTCACGTTTCTACGTCACAAACATCCCTCAATTCTATAATGTACGGTCGTGACGTCAGAACTTTCTTTGTGACAAAGAATCATCGGACTCGCTTCGATGTTACCTTTCACGTGAAGAACATAAAGGTAGGAGCAAAACGAAGGAATACACGAATTTGAATAGGGAGTTTCTCATCGTCAAATCAGTAAAGCTAACCAAAATTTTAAGCCAAGCGATGTTCCTAACCCTGGTGGTGTTTTTACCTTGAATTATTTTTATTTACTCTATAAGTTTATTGAAATGGATTCAGGTTAGGGATTGGGAACGGAATAATTCAATTTTCATTATTTCTAACGTACAAATTGATTCGGACTTCAACCTCCAGGAACGGATTAAGTACCAGGCATCGCTGTAATTTAGTTCGTCCACTTCTATATTGCTGTTTATATTTCTAATTCTCTATTTCTATCTCTAGAACATGGACATGAGATGGACTCAGGTTGCAATAGCTGCTTATATGGTCGGGTACAATAAGATCGAATACGTGAAACTGACGTCACTTAACGACAGAATATTCCATTTCAAAGCTGTGACGAATGTTCAGATATCATTGCTGTCGACACAAAACAATGCTCAGCTTGATATTTATTATTACAGTAAGTAGAATGCAGAAAAAGACGGGAAAGTCATTTAAAAGCGAGAAAATGGAGATCGGTTATTATACAACGCTGTAAATCTTGTGGAAATTACTATTTTTCATACCATATCATATATAATGGACATCGCTTTGAGAGATGTGATCTCCAAAAGAGATCACAGTAGGCGGCGTCCACTCATTACATTGAACACTGTATATCATATTCAAATCCCTCATTTAATGTTATCAGACAGTTATTGTTATCAAAAATAAACTGCCCCAAAAGACACATACATACATACAGACATATAACTCAACATATCCTTTTACCCTTTTTTTAGTGGATTGTGGGTACATTGATCGTGCTAACAGCGAGCTATCTTACCCCGAACCCCTCGTACCGGAGGACAGAGTTATAGCGCAGTGGGATCTGGTATATGCTCCTTATATCGTACGCAAAGCTCCGACATGTTGGTTCATTGTTTCGTGGGATCGTTATTACAAGAGACACGAAGTGGAAAAGACATACGTCATTATAAGAAACGTAACGACAATGGGTCATGCATCAATTAATGTCTTTGACGTCATGAAAAACGAGTTGCTGATGACGTATCCAAGAGACAATGAAAGATATGACATAGCGGTTACTACAGCCAAGGTATGATAGTCTTATAGGCAGTGATGGTTACCCTTCGTTACATTTTTATATATTGAAGACAGTGTATATGTGAAGACATACATTGATTACTCCTACTTGAATTCATATACAGTCGGCCCTTCGCTATATCGCGGTTCACTTATCGCGGATTCACTACATCGCGGATTTCATATAATATTGTATTGTATGTATTTTAATGTAATATTGTATGTATTTTATTTCATGATAAATGCTGTGCCGTACGGTACTAGTATGTTTAAGCGATAAAAGTTTAAAAAAATTAAATAACCGATCAAATGATAAACATTTATTTATTTTTAAATATTTTCAGATAAACACAACTATCGAAGTCGGATTGGAAGGTTTCAGCGCGTCACAAGTTCTTTACGTTGAATTAATGTGTCCAGCGAGATGGCTAGATTATTGCGCAAAAACAGCTAGATTCCAAGTTCTGTTCAAATGTAAGATTGTTATGTCATTGCACTGTCATTGCCTATTTCCTGGTTTGCAATGACGACCCTTAATAGTCACAAAAAAATAGAACAAAAAAATAGAACAAAACCCATCTAGGTGGTTGTTCGACGTTTAATTCGTTAATTTCGAAGATTACCAACATCTACATATTTCTTTTACAGCTCTGAATTACGATGATGAATACTGCAAGCGGGTTAGTATCTATATTTCATCTATCTATATCAGTTCATTGTCGCTTCATACTTCGTACTTAATCCGTTCCAGAATGCCGTTCGAACTCTGAATTGTTCGAAGTCCGAATCAATTATTCCCGATAGAAATAATGGAACATGAATTAATCCGTTCCCTACCCTAATCCAAAGCTATTTTAATAATTTTAAACAGTAAATACGCTTATTTTAAATTAAAAACAACACAATGCCTAGAATACAGTCCAAGCTCGTCACCCCTAGCTTAAAACTTAACGGTTAACTTGAATTGATTCGATGGTCTCTATTAATTTAATCCCTTTTAAAATACAAGTAAAATATTCGTACATTCAAACTTCAAATCAAAATTCTCTAGAAATTCGAAGTCTTGAACGTACGAAGATAAGGTCCCGCGAAGTACAAGGCATTATTGTATTTATATTATTATGTAGTTATGACATCATCCTGACTCATGACGTAATATGTACACTTTTCATTGGATAGATTGAGGCGAAATGTCGATATCAAAGTGGTGACGTTCCGTACCAATGCAAACCATTGGATAGATTGCCACCAAGAGACTACGACGAACTCAACGAAAAGGAAAAATATAAGATCACAAAGTGTCCAGCGATGAGAGATCTATTGCATACTATATCACAGACAGTAAGTTGAACTATAAACTGATAACGTAACGAATGAACGAGTTAAAGATTTCAAAACGCGCAATGATATAAAAAAAAATAATCCCGAAGTGCGCAGCACAACGCCGCGATCGACATGCATACGCACCGCTAATTACAAAAATTGTGAATATCTCTTGTTAGAAATATCGGCCAATGCTTATTAATATATCACTAGAATTAAGAAGTTGTGCTGTAAATAGTAAACTAGCCCCCATACCCTGAAGTGCGCAGCGTTTTCCCCACAATCCCTCAAAGTTCTAGCTGTGAACGCCGGTACATACGTAGCACTAATTACAATAGTTTCTCTGCGTATATAATAAACAACTATACATTACTATAAAATACTAAATTAACTCACTCACTTTACAGTATACTTAATCCTAGAATGCCTGTATGAATAGTAGCCTGTCTGTATCATGTTTAGGATATCGGTGATTAACGAATACAATAATTAGTACAAACTAATAAAATACTAATAAAATACTAATTTAATACTAATTTAATACTAATTTGAGACAATACCAATACAATATTAATTCAATACCAATACAATACTGAAACAATACTTATCGTTCATCTTATTTAGTCACTAGTTGTGAAATATACTAGATACTTAATCCTGGAATGCCTGTATAAGATATCCTACTGGTCTAAGCAAACAAACTCCATGTACAATATCTAACAAGTACATTTATAACGATAGCATAAAAACCAGAAATGTCAATTAGTAGATAAAATGAAGTTACTTACGTTTTGTATCGCTCCAAGATATTGTACAATAAAATCCAGAAAAGTTAATGAATAAAAACCTGTCTGTAAGAGAAGACAATAAAAATTATTAATAATTAGTAAAATTACATATGATAATACAGTATAGTACGATCTTACATACCTAAGATAGGAAATGCGAGCGGTATAAAGTACGGCTATGATAACGCTGGTATCTACATAAACTCCGCTATCACTCATATACACTTAAACTCACTTCAATTATACTAAATAACGTTTAGAACAACAACAATAAGTATAATATTTAAAGTTAAACCATCTATACTCCTAATCCAATTGCTATACACGACAATTCAACTGCGTATTATTTGAATTTCGCGGCTTCTGCGACAACCTGACCCAACCAACTACGGACGCTAATGAAACAATACCAATATTAATTACAACCGCCTACATAAAAAACAAACATATACAATAACAAATCAGCACAAAAAATCCGCCAATATCATTCTAACTACCAGGCATTAAATAATTTAAATGCGAACAAACTACAGCGACTTCCGGAGTTTAAAATCACAAAAACCTCAAATAAAATTACAGATATTCATCAATACGATAATCTTTCACGGAATAAAACAGTTGTCCAATTGAAACACTATCAAACGGTTGTAAGTCACTCAAATCAAACATTTTTTATTTGTTTCTCCAGGTTGACATGAGTAGTAAAGTTACCACTGACAAGCGAATGGGAATGAGAGCTATGTGTTCCAATATGAAACTGTATTGCACGTCAATAAGAACTTGCAAATCACGTAAGCAGCATTTTTCACACTAACAGACAAAGCCTCACTTACTTGTAGGCCAAAGTCATTGATAAGCGAGGTATAGATGCTTCCTCTCAAGAGGTCTTGCATACGCCTGTTTCATCTGACTCCTTATATGCATAATTGATAAGTCCTCATCAGTGCGAGTCTTAGGGATGAATGAAGTCGTCCGCAACCTTGGCCCTGAAATTTCACAAAAATTATAAAAAAATCCGTAAGTTTCAAGCGACTCCATATACCAACATTTTCCACCGCATTTTACGCGTCCACTGATGATTCATCAACTAGATTCATATGCATTGACTTGAATTTTGTTCTCAGTCAAAGTAAAAACCATAGTTAGCTGTTGGTCTGCTGGCAATCTGTTGCAGGTGCACTAGTATAGTTTAAATTTTTCTCGTATTAAAATAAAGTAAAGAGTAGGGATAGGTAATAAATGATCAACTGAAATTCAGGGTCAAGTGGGATCTTCTGGGGTCACAATTAAGGTGATCCAGAAATATAATATATTCTCTTTCTACTACAGAGGGTCCATGCTCTAAACCATGTCTAGACATGAATGTGATGGGGATTTGTCGAAGTTTTGCATGACAACGGAAGATGATTTTTCTACGCTTTGATGCTTTCGTTTGATTTTTCGTCAACTTTTCCCCGAATTTGCCAACTGTTTCCGTGCAAAATTATCAAATAAATCAATAAACGGACATTTTGCTATTGGAACCATGTGTATTTGAGTCACAGGAATGAACCGACCTCAAAACCAGTAGAAAGGATTTCAGAATAGAAACATATATTATGAAATGAGCAGTGTTCCCTCCAAGTATTGTATTCAGTCAAACTCTTGATTATCTGAACCATCCATTATCGATCAAAAAACTTCAATTCAACAAGATTCAGGCATTATAATAAAAAATATCTGTGAAAAGCTCATTTGATAAACAACTGTCCAATCTTAACCTTCCAAGTGTTGATTTTAATGCAACTGATAATCATTAGCTGCACCTGATTGATCATGATAAAAGGGAGCACAATAAAAATGATGTGATTCTGGAATGATATATATTGATATAAAATTGATTTTGAATGCTAAGTGACAATACTGAAGTCGATAAGTCATAAGGGCTGAAAATTCGAACCTTGATTATTCAATGTGCTGGTCCTGAGGAGTAATCATGTATTGAGTGTACTCTATATCTATTATATAATTCTCCGCAGATGCAGTGAGGAGTTAGGAGTAAAAACAAGAGCCCATCATATTAAATCAATAATTATTCAAATTACTAGAAAATACTGAAGATGATTATAAAATAAATTGATATAGGTTAAAGGTTGATAGGTTATAGGTTGATTAAATAATAGTCATAGCAAACATAGCAAACATAAAAATAGCAATGTCAATTGACAATGACCACTAGATGATAGATAATTATTTAGTGATGAATTCAGTTAATAACAATACTTTTCTCAGATGTTAAGCGAATCCCTTATATTAACAAAATACTTCATTGTGGAAACTAAACAGTGTAGTGTTCAATTCTGGATCATGCAAATGAATCAAAGTATCATGTCATTTCCTATACACATGTAACAACAGATAAGATATGTCACATAGCACTAGCTATCTCTGTACTTGGTCAAAAAATAATTCGACGTTGTAAGAAAACCTGCTAACCAAGCCGCGAAGTAGATTACAGAAATGTGATAGGGGATACTCGAGGTTCTATTTTTCAAATATTGAAACTGATATTTTTAACTTAGCAAAATCTCACTAAAGTCAGTATAGCGGGGCGCTAGCCCAAGCAAATATCAGAAAAAGAGTCGCTGGACAAAAAAAGGTTAAGAACCACTGATGTACATGGTATTAGTACTTTGCTCTTTCTGCATCCTTTTTGTGTAATTAATAAGCTCTGTATTGCTTTTATATTATTAGCATAATACAATAAAACTGCAAAAAAGAATGAATGGATAGTGGGTCCTCTGAAAACTGGTAGAGTTGGGTGAGTTTAAATTAAGTAATGGGGAATGAGCTTATATTGCTCAATGATAAATACAAAACAAATAAATTGTTTATTTTAGCAAATTGAGCTGAATTTCGAAGTCAATTTCTTTCTTCATTTCTTTTTTCACTTTTCTAACCTCGCGACCTTTCCCGAACTCTTTCCTGAGTTCCTTTCTGTTGATTTCTGGCAAGATCCGGAGCCGGATTTTGTAGAGACCAGGATGCGGAAGATCTTTCGTTACTTGTAGGAAACTTGCTTCGTTTTTCTCTCGGATCTTGAAATGTTTCGTGTCATTTGTTTCTTGGCCTTCTTCATCAATTAAACTGTATTTCATCTTTTCCTTGATGGCTTTCATTGCAGGAAGCAATCTGTGAACAAGACAGAAACAGATCAGAGGGTGCTATGGGCGACACTAAGTGTTTACATTTACATAAATATCCCCATCTTTTGCAAGGAATAATATTACTGCCATTGGCTTATCAAACTCTATACTTGGTCAAAAAGGATTCAGCGTAGTGAAAAAAGGCTGCTAACCAAGCCGCGAAGTAGATTACAGATATGTGATAGCGGAGATTCGAGGGTCTGTTTGTCAAATATTGAAACTGATATTTTTAACTTAGCAAAATCTCAATAAGGTCTACACTATTGTACAATATCTAGAAGCAAAAAAAGAAAAATCAAACAGGAATCTGATAACAATGAATCGACGACTACAGCAAAGTTCTTTTAGACGATTAGATTAGGGAAATGGAAACAAGGGGATCGATTTAGCTATCTGTTATATCAATTCTATTCACATGCAAATCGTCGCTGGGAATTTACAATCATTACCCGATTGCAAAACAAATGATGTACTGAAATCCAGCAGACACTCCCAGAAGGAAATGCTGACTTCATTCATGAGATTATTAAGCTTATGCTGATGGTCATAACTCAGAATTTATCGGTTATAACAAAGAGTTGTTGACTTTACTGACCTTATGATGTGATCACGTTTCTTGATATCAGATAATTTAACTTTGACAATCAATGGTTCTGTTTCATTTAATTTTCTTGTTGTCGCATTTANAAGAATCATCGGACTCGCTTCGATGTTACCTTTCACGTGAAGAACATAAAGGTAGGAGCAAAACGAAGGAATACACGAATTTGAATAGGGAGTTTCTCATCGTCAAATCAGTAAAGCTAACCAAAATTTTAAGCCAAGCGATGTTCCTAACCCTGGTGGTGTTTTTACCTTGAATTATTTTTATTTACTCTATAAGTTTATTGAAATGGATTCAGGTTAGGGATTGGGAACGGAATAATTCAATTTTCATTATTTCTAACGTACAAATTGATTCGGACTTCAACCTCCAGGAACGGATTAAGTACCAGGCATCGCTGTAATTTAGTTCGTCCACTTCTATATTGCTGTTTATATTTCTAATTCTCTATTTCTATCTCTAGAACATGGACATGAGATGGACTCAGGTTGCAATAGCTGCTTATATGGTCGGGTACAATAAGATCGAATACGTGAAACTGACGTCACTTAACGACAGAATATTCCATTTCAAAGCTGTGACGAATGTTCAGATATCATTGCTGTCGACACAAAACAATGCTCAGCTTGATATTTATTATTACAGTAAGTAGAATGCAGAAAAAGACGGGAAAGTCATTTAAAAGCGAGAAAATGGAGATCGGTTATTATACAACGCTGTAAATCTTGTGGAAATTACTATTTTTCATACCATATCATATATAATGGACATCGCTTTGAGAGATGTGATCTCCAAAAGAGATCACAGTAGGCGGCGTCCACTCATTACATTGAACACTGTATATCATATTCAAATCCCTCATTTAATGTTATCAGACAGTTATTGTTATCAAAAATAAACTGCCCCAAAAGACACATACATACATACAGACATATAACTCAACATATCCTTTTACCCTTTTTTTAGTGGATTGTGGGTACATTGATCGTGCTAACAGCGAGCTATCTTACCCCGAACCCCTCGTACCGGAGGACAGAGTTATAGCGCAGTGGGATCTGGTATATGCTCCTTATATCGTACGCAAAGCTCCGACATGTTGGTTCATTGTTTCGTGGGATCGTTATTACAAGAGACACGAAGTGGAAAAGACATACGTCATTATAAGAAACGTAACGACAATGGGTCATGCATCAATTAATGTCTTTGACGTCATGAAAAACGAGTTGCTGATGACGTATCCAAGAGACAATGAAAGATATGACATAGCGGTTACTACAGCCAAGGTATGATAGTCTTATAGGCAGTGATGGTTACCCTTCGTTACATTTTTATATATTGAAGACAGTGTATATGTGAAGACATACATTGATTACTCCTACTTGCATTCATATACAGTCGTCCCTTCGCTATATCGCGGTTCACTTATCGCGGATTCACTACATCGCAGATTTCATATAATATTGTATTGTATGTATTTTAATGTAATATTGTATGTATTTTATTTCATGATAAATGCTGTGCCGTACGGTACTAGTATGTTTAAGCGATAAAAGTTTAAAAGAAATTAAATAACCGATCAAATGATAAACATTTATTTATTTTTAAATATTTTCAGATAAACACAACTATCGAAGTCGGATTGGAAGGTTTCAGCGCGTCACAAGTTCTTTACGTTGAATTAATGTGTCCAGCGAGATGGCTAGATTATTGCGCAAAAACAGCTAGATTCCAAGTTCTGTTCAAATGTAAGATTGTTATGTTATTGCCTATTTCCTGGTTTGCAATGACGACCCTTAATAGTCACAAAAAAATAGAACAAAAAAATAGAACAAAATCCATCTAGGTGGTTGTTCGACGTTTAATTCGTTAATTTCGAAGATTACCAACATCTACATATTTCTTTTACAGCTCTGAATTACGATGATGAATACTGCAAGCGGGTTAGTATCTATATTTCATCTATCTATATCAGTTCATTGTCGCTTCATACTTCGTACTTAATCCGTTCAAGAATGCCGTTCGAACTCTGAATTGTTCGAAGTCCGAATCAATTATTCCCGATAGAAATAATGGAACATGAATTAATCCGTTCCCTACCCTAATCCAAAGCTATTTTAATAATTTTAAACAGTAAATACGCTTATTTTAAATTAAAAACAACACAATGCCTAGAATACAGTCCAAGCTCGTCACCCCTAGCTTAAAACTTAACGGTTAACTTGAATTGATTCGATGGTCTCTATTAATTTAATCCCTTTTAAAATACAAGTAAAATATTCGTACATTCAAACTTCAAATCAAAATTCTCTAGAAATTCGAAGTCTTGAACGTACGAAGATAAGGTCCCGCGAAGTACAAGGCATTATTGTATTTATATTATTATGTAGTTATGACATCATCCTGACTCATGACGTAATATGTACACTTTTCATTGGATAGATTGAGGCGAAATGTCGATATCAAAGTGGTGACGTTCCGTACCAATGCAAACCATTGGATAGATTGCCACCAAGAGACTACGACGAACTCAACGAAAAGGAAAAATATAAGATCACAAAGTGTCCAGCGATGAGAGATCTATTGCATACTATATCACAGACAGTAAGTTGAACTATAAACTGATAACGTAACGAATGAACGAGTTAAAGATTTCAAAACGCGCAATGATATAAAAAAAAATAATCCCGAAGTGCGCAGCACAACGCCGCGATCGACATGCATACGCACCGCTAATTACAAAAATTGTGAATATCTCCTGTTAGAAATATCGGCCAATGCTTATTAATATATCACTAGAATTAAGAAGTTGTGCTGTAAATAGTAAACTAGCCCCCATACCCTGAAGTGCGCAGCGTTTTCCCCACAATCCCTCAAAGTTCTAGCTGTGAACGCCGGTACATACGTAGCACTAATTACAATAGTTTCTCTGCGTATATAATAAACAACTATACATTACTATAAAATACTAAATTAACTCACTCACTTTACAGTATACTTAATCCTAGAATGCCTGTATGAATAGTAGCCTGTCTGTATCATGTTTAGGATATCGGTGATTAACGAATACAATAATTAGTACAAACTAATAAAATACTAATAAAATACTAATTTAATACTAATTTGAGGCTGAGACAATACCAATACAATATTAATTCAATACCAATACAATACTGAAACCATACTTATCGTTCATCTTATTTAGTCACTAGTTGTGAAATATACTAGATACTTAATCCTGGAATGCCTGTATAAGATATCCTACTGGTCTAAGCAAACAAACTCCATGTACAATATCTAACAAGTACATTTATAACGATAGCATAAAAACCAGAAATGTCAATTAGTAGATAAAACGAAGTTACTTACGTTTTGTATCGCTCCAAGATATTGTACAATAAAATCCAGAAAAGTTAATGAATAAAAACCTGTCTGTAAGAGAAGACAATAAAAATTATTAATAATTAGTAAAATTACATATGATAATACAGTATAGTACGATCTTACATACCTAAGATAGGAAATGCGAGCGGTATAAAGTACGGCTATGATAACGCTGGTATCTACATAAACTCCGCTATCACTCATATACACTTAAACTCACTTCAATTATACTAAATAACGTTTAGAACAACAACAATAAGTATAATATTTAAAGTTAAACCATCTATACTCCTAATCCAATTGCTATACACGACAATTCAACTGCGTATTATTTGAATTTCGCGGCTTCTGCGACAACCTGACCCAACCAACTACGGACGCTAATGAAACAATACCAATATTAATTACAACCGCCTACATAAAAAACAAACATATACAATAACAAATCAGCAGAAAAAATCCGCCAATATCATTCTAACTACCAGGCATTAAATAATTTAAATGCGAACAAACTACAGCGACTTCCGGAGTTTAAAATCACAAAAACCTCAAATAAAATTACAGATATTCATCAATACGATAATCTTTCACGGAATAAAACAGTTGTCCAATTGAAACACTATCAAACGGTTGTAAGTCACTCAAATCAAACATTTTTTATTTGTTTCTCCAGGTTGACATGAGTAGTAAAGTTACCACTGACAAGCGAATGGGAATGAGAGCTATGTGTTCCAATATGAAACTGTATTGCACGTCAATAAGAACTTGCAAATCACGTAAGCAACATTTTTCACACTAACAGACAAAGCCTCACTTACTTGTAGGCCAAAGTCATTGATAAGCGAGGAATAGATGCTTCCTCTCAAGAGGTCTTGCATACGCCTGCTTCATCTGACTCCTTATATGCATAATTGATAAGTCCTCATCAGTGCGAGTCTTAGGGATGAATGAAGTCGTCCGCAACCTTGGCCCTGAAATTTCACAAAAATTACAAAAAAAATTTCACAAAAATTAAAAAAATCCGTAAGTTTCAAGCGACTCCATATACCAACATTTTCCACCGCATTTTACGCGTCCACTGATGATTCGTCAACTAGATTCATATGCATTGACTTGAATTTTGTTCTCAGTCAAAGTAAAAACCATAGTTAGCTGTTGGTCTGCTGGCAATCTGTTGCAGGTGCACTAGTATAGTTTAAATTTTTCTCGTATTAAAATAAAGTAAAGAGTAGGGATAGGTAATAAATGATCAACTGAAATTCAGGGTCAAGTGGGATCTTCTGGGGTCACAATTAAGGTGATCCAGAAATATAATATATTCTCTTTCTACTACAGAGGGTCCATGCTCTAAACCATGTCTAGACATGAATGTGATGGGGATTTGTCGAAGTTTTGCATGACAACGGAAGATGATTTTTCTACGCTTTGATGCTTTCGTTTGATTTTTCGTCAACTTTTCCCCGAATTTGCCAACTGTTTCCGTGCAAAATTATCAAATAAATCAATAAACGGACATTTTGCTATTGGAACCATGTGTATTTGAGTCACAGGAATGAACCGACCTCAAAACCAGTAGAAAGGATTTCAGAATAGAAACATATATTATGAAATGAGCAGTGTTCCCTCCAAGTTTTGTATTCAGTCAAACCCTTGATTATTTGAATCATCCATTATCGATCAAAAAACTTCAATTCAAGAAGATTCAAACATTATAATAAAAAATATCTATGGAAAGCTCATTTGATAAACAACTTTCTAATCTTAACCTTCCAAGTGTTGATTTTAATGCAACTGATAATCATTAGCTGCGCCTGATTGATCATGATAAAAGGGAGCACAGGGGGGGGGGTGTGATTCTGGAATGATATATATTGATATATAAATGATTTTGAATGCGAAGTGACAGTACTGAAGTCGATAAGTCATAAGGGCTGAAAATTCGAACCTTGATTATTCAATGTGCTGGTCCTGACAAGTAATCATGTATTGAGTGTACTCTATATCTATTATATAATTCTCCGCAGATGCAGTGAGGAGTTAGGAGTAAAAACAAGAGCCCATCATATTAAATCAATAATTATTCAAATTACTAGAAAATACTGAAGATGATTATAAAATAAATTGATATAGGTTAAAGGTTGATAGGTTATAGGTCGATTAAATAATAGTCATAGCAAACATAAAAATAGCAATGTCAATTGACAATGACCACTAGATGACCACTGACAATGATCACTAATTATTTAGTGATGTGTTCAGTTAATAACAATACTTTTCTCAGATGTTAAGCGAATCCCTTATATTACCAAAATAGTTCATTGTGGAAACTAAACAGTGCAGTGTTCAATTCTGGATCATGCAAATGAATCAAAGTACATATCATGTCATTTCCTATGCACATAGAACAACAGATAAAATATGTCACATAGCACTAGCTATCTCTATACTTGGTCAAAAAATAATTCGACGTTGTAAAAAAACCTGCTAACCAAGCCGCGAAGTAGATTACAGAAATGTGATAGGGGATACTCGAGGTTCTAGCCCAAGCAAATATCAGAAAAAGAGTC
>QRAM01000408.1:0-83180 GCA_013436055.1 Halocynthia roretzi
GTGAGATATTACTGTATTATTCACAATTTAATTACCAGAACGTACAAGAACTTATGTATTAGTAGGTAGGTCGATGGTGTGTGAGATATTACTGTATAGATTTAGAATGGCTTATTCACAATTTAGTTACCAGAACGTAAAAGAACTTATGGATTAGTCTGTATACATTTCTATACTGAGTTGCTTTTACAATTGATCTTGCCATGCATGGAATAAATCTGATATAACAATTATTTGTACAGAGCCAAAACTCATGTAAAGTTATCTGGTAATGGACATGAATTGTTAAGACATGTTCTGACAAGATATATGTAGCGAACCATTTATCCGATTTTCAGGAAACCGGATTTTTTTTAAAAACTTCACTCGAATAAAAAATCAAAGTATATGATACAATTAGGAACTGCAGGACATATTTGCAGAGATAAACCTGAAAATCATGACCCAGCTTTGGAAGTGTATTAAATTGTGTCTGTTAAATACCGTTTCGTTCTTTACTTTTCATTGTTTATTTCGAGTACAATAATTTTTTCAATTTCTCAGTCACGGTGGGTATTATAATCTTAATAATACTTATGAATAATCTTAATAATTTTCTCTCGATATTTCTTATGGAATTAAGAGAATTCAGAAAATTTTGGATACGCATCGCAAAGCACGAGTTGCTCAACGCTGAGAAAATAGCTGAATTTATCCATGATATGTGACGGACAGCTAAGAGCATTCAGAATAGCCTTTAAATGAGGCGATAATTAACCTCAGCAGTTTTAAGTGTGTGTAACTTGTGTTTGGGTGTGAGGGAAAGCGCTGTTTACTAAGTGCCTCTGATCACACTGAATTGAGTTCTGACTCAAGGTGCGTGTGGTGTGCGTATTATATTTGGAGAATTACGGTACATATTAAGGGTGTCAAAAAAAAATCCGGTGCACAAGCTCACCGGAAAAATGGTTCGCTACCTGTATTATAAAACTACAACCTTATTTCCGACGGAACTCTCACATGACTGTAGAGACAAATTCTAAAACAAATTGTCGAAAAAGAAACAGTAAAAAAGTTAAAGGAGGACCACAGTGAAAACAAAAACATAAGAAGGTTCATGACTAAGGAATGTTCAACATATCAATCCAGATTGAACATTGATTTACAAGCATTGTTCAATCCCGAGTACATTTGATAGGGAAAGTACGAGCACAGAAAATACATAAACTGACGATCAGTCACATATATTCTAGTCAAGAAAATAGAATTCTATTCTGTTATATACAGAAGGCAAGGATGGGCGGGTGGGAACACTGGACTGGACTCGCTAGATATAAAATTATTGCCTCTGATGCCTAATCATAATTACTAAGCAGTGGAGGCTATGGCTATAGCCTACTTGTTGACGACACTGCATGTTGTGGGCTGATGGGCCGACCTAGTGAAGGATGCCCAGGCTGGTTTCAAGACCCAGTCCCCTCCTAATATTGGGCTTACCTATCATTCAATATTTAGCTAATTTACTATGTGTTTATGCAGGTGTAGCCATTTCTGTGTCATAACAGCAATCATTATGTTGCAAATCAACAGCGCGATGAATCCGTTCCTATATTCGAACCCTTGATAGCCAGTCTGCTATTATCATCATTATTGTTCTGTTATCGTTGTATACCAATGCTGTATACTGTTAGCTGACACACCACTTAATCGTTATATTAATAGATTATCACTTGCAAAATTATATTATCTCAAATTTTGCAAGATTTCTCGAGACCGAACCCATAACGACTGAAAATAAAATTACCAAGAGAAATAGTGCTGGACATTCCTACTGTCATGAACATTCCAATCGTAATTTCAATTGCAAAGAAATAGTAAAAGTAAAATTAATTTTAAGTACCGATACCAGTTGATCTTGAAGTCTTTCGGACTTGTCTCGATTCTCTTCTTCTTTCCAATTTTTGTCCTAACCTCGTTTTGTTGAACCTGTTTCGAAGCGGCATCATTTTATCCCAGATAATATCGAGCAAGGACGAATACAGAAACGGATTCATCGCACTGTTGATCGGCAGGAGAATGATAGCAGTAACAGAGTATGCTATATCGCCTACCTCAATACCTAGATAAGCAAGGTAGGTAATTAAATACAAGAAATGTAACAGCCGTGAATACATTGGATTGGAATCAACCTGTATCTATCATTAGGATGGCATTCCAATAACATTTTTTTAATGAAAAAAACAGAGGAAAACTTACCACCGACTTTAACAAACGCCATAATGCATATCGGCATCCAGCAACAGAAATCGGTCATTACAATACGACTTATTTTCCTTTGCAAGGCGGCTGTGCGATCTTCAGCTGATGCTTTGGTAACCTTGGTAGTGGTTGTCCTCCTGTAAAGATGACATGAATAACACAACTCAGTCTACCAAGGTCTCTACACGTTCCGTTTTATCACTAGTTTTCCTAGTTACCATGGCTGGTGGGCGAAATGAATTTATCTGCTATTGTATGGGTATAATGATTGTTTTCTTTCAATAAGAACTAATTCAAGAAGAATTCTAGTAAGGTATACATACATAGAGATATAAAATATGAGCAGGAGCGATAAGCGGCTAGAAAAAGGGTACAGCATCAACATGACGAGACTAATAATTATTGTATGCAACGGGCAGCATCTCGAATTAATATTCTCCCACATGGAGGAGTTTCAGACATACTATACTGGGAGCTTATCAGAAGGTTGACCCACAATGGACTATATACATTACCTTCTCATCGAATACATACATATCGGTACTCAGATCGTTATCAAAGCATTGGTACCCAAAGATTTGTAAAATATATACACATGTTTAACTCCATAGTGTTCCAATAAAGAGGTTTGAGGGGGCCTATCTACAAAAAACTTCTCACCAAAACTCTACCTGTATATATAGACATAGCTTGACAGAATGAAGACAAACGCGAAGAAATTAAGCAAGATTAGGAACAGAGAATATCCCCATGACAAATCTTCCTGCAGATCTGGAAAGAGCCGTGGAAGACAGACGCTATGGGCAGAGTAGTATCCGTAATATCTTTCTGGAACAAAGGTTTCATTCAGCACAGTCTGTGCCTTCAAAATGGAGTGCCAGTTGTAGCCATTCCTAGATATGAAAGAATTTAACTGTATATAGAATCCTGGTGTAAATGGTGGCAAGTACTGAAATTCCGGCCTTCTCTAAACATCTGACACGAATATATGAATAAGCTTTACCATAATACGAGCTCTAAAATCATGTATTGTTAACAATAAGCGTGTCATTTTTTGTCCTGTTTCGCGTCAAACAATTTTAACAGACATGATATCACCACGCATGGTGAATGCTCGGTTGCTTACTGCATTCACAGTACCCATTTTTATGTGGTTAATAAAACGACTTAAATTACAGCTTTTTTTCTTCATATTTTTCTCATTCGATAATACTTATGCATATATAGTAGTTCTAGTATTGATGAGTTTTGTAAAGTGATAATTTGAAGAGTGACATCCAGAAAATTCAGTTGCGCAACAACCGATAGAGAGGGAGTTAGTTCTATTATTATCATTTGTGTTACAGGCAAGGAATATATAATTTGACAATGTTATTACAATCAACAATGTTAACTAAGGTTGAACTGTCCATGTAAATACTTATTACTATCATCTATTTATCTTACGCAACAACTTTGCTGAAATCATGATTGGGTCCTTCCATAGTCAGTAGCTTTTTTGTGAATGCGACAATTTTATCTTTGCAGGTGTATCCGAGATAAGAGTGAGTACGATACCTAGATCAAAGGTTACCAAGGTTACTGTTACCTTTTTGTGAAAATTACAGTAGAATTTTCCAGATAATATTTACCACTCACCAAACACAAGACAAGAAATACTCCCGTGCACTGTATGCAAGAGGAACCACACCGAGAATAATTGCGAACACCCAGGCGACAACCAATATCAAAACAAGAACTCGAGTTTTTTGAGTCTTGTATGGTCTGAAAAAAGGGCAATGAAGCTTATTGATACTATTCATCTAGACATTTAGGAATTCATTAAGACAATTCCCACAATAAAATAGCAGAATTATATTATAATTGTTGTTACTGGAATACTAGAAGGTAGGAGACTGGTAAGAATATTATTACAGGGTAGTTTGATGAAAATTCGACTAATTATCACCTGACAACAAGGAACAGTCTGTATGCTGTCATGATCAAGAGTATGAACACGGAGGTCTCAGTTCCAATCACAGCGATGGCCCCGAGAGCCGAACAAGTTGAACTGCTTCGCCATTCACCATCTTGCAAACAATATTTTTCATCGCTCGCGTCTTTGACACCAAGTGCTATCAAATATATCTGAAGAAAAAATGTACCTTTTGAGTCAAACGATCCTTGAAAGTCAATCTGCCATTTTGTTAAAAGGGCAAAAAAGTGAAGGATATATTGTAATACTCACACCAACTAGAAGATCTGAAGCAGCCAGGTTTAAAACCATTATTCTATTGCTGACTGATATCTGAGTAGGAGTCCCAATCGGTTTAATCAGCATGATGGTTTGATGAATCATTACTGCAGTATTACCAATGGTTGAAAAGATTCCTAGGAAAATATTATTTTGATGAAGGACTTGTATCTAATCATTGAGCTTGTTACGACCGGTTCGAACAGGATCGGAAGGTAACTAATAAATATGCGATTTTTAGCAATGACCATTTATGATTGCTGCATATGCCAGCATATATATTCATCAGCCTACAAGTCACCCCTAAAATTAAGAGTAATAAATCGTTCCATCAAACGGATGTTATAAACCACCACTAATATATCAGATTCTTGCGCACTTACCAATGATCCAGAGGAAGACGATGAGTACTCTCGATTTGATCAGATTTTGATCAGATGAAAACGGATCTGTCCCGCAGTTGTCACATTCATCACTTCCTTCTTTGCAGTCTTTTTTCTTGTCGCATCTCTGATTTCACCGAAAAAAACAAGGAAACTGTTATGACTGGCACGAATTCGACAGTCATTGCATCAGAACGGCTCCGATTCAAAACCAATTCCCGGAAAGGCATGACATTAATGTTGTGAATATTTTAAGGAAGTGGTAGAGTAATTAATGTACAAACATTTATCAGGCTTATATGTACAGGCAATTACTTGAATAATGCAATTACTGTAACCTTTTACCACATGCTTTATTAGTCTACTGACACTAACATTCAATGACTAACGATAATAATAGTAAGAAAGTAATAGTCTAAATTCAAACCTGTTCAATTGGTATGAATTTAGTTGAACCTCCGTCGTTGCAATAGAAATGTGTAATATTTTCCTTATTACAGTCCATTTCATCACTCTGATCATCACATTCCTTAATGAGAATAATATGAAAAATTAGTAAAACTTTAGTACTGCCAACATATGATACAATAAGGGCTGCCATATGTCCCATTTTTAACGGGGTTGTCCAGTTTTCAAGGCCGTGCTATGAACAGAAAAGTATGATATGTCGAAGAGTAAATTATAATTCCATGCAATATTTTTATTTTGTTTATTTTTGGTGATATTTTAATCCTTCATATTAGTTTCGGACTGCCATGACGTGCAGGGAAGCTGTGTTAATGTGTAACAGCTATGTGAGCACACAGCAGTGAATAAGTTTACTCACAGCACGGCCGTTGCATTCATGACTTTGTGGAATGTGGATCGGCAGTCTCGTCTTTCCCATATTTTCGCAGTAAAATCTTCAAACAGCAAAATAAATTTTAAAATTCGCATCTTCTTGTTGTTGCCTAGAAACTGTATTTCTTGTTTTCGAACCTGTTTGAACAATTGAACTCATCGGCTGATGTCTCTGGTGCCGTATCATTACATGTTGGGTTCCCATCGCAGATTTCATAGCCGATAATTTCAGAATTTGAGTTCGGGCATCTGAAATGGAATCATATTCGTCAACAATGCAAAATTCCGATCTAAGTATTCTGTGAGCTGACGTAAAATTAACGTCGAAGATGATATGCGACCAGTAATTCCCAAATCACAACCGCGAAGAGCAAGACTTGCATCTGAGTTGCAACATCAGATTGCTCATTTTGCATATAATTTGCATTTGCAATAAATGATCTTTCGTTATTGCTATATTTTTGTTTATACGGTAGACAAATGTTTGCAGTTTAAGGTCAGGTGTTATGTTCTGTGACCAACTGATATACTGCAGATTGCTAAATTCATGATTAACTAGTGGCCGAACCAAGATTCTAAATACTAAAACACAATGGGGTCCGCAAATGTATCGGGCCAGCAAAAAGGGTCCGCCAGGAAGAAAAGGTTAAGAACCACTGATCTAAACAGTAAACTCATGAAAATATAGACCCATTGGCCTTTTTTAAAAGCACTTATTTATGAAGAAATTCAATGATTCTGTTTTCTCTTGCATTTGTTATTCTAGTATTATGGATTCTCCCTCTAACTTCAAATGTGTTTAAAAAAGCACCACAACAACTAAATTTAAAACCTACTTCATTCCATATTTGTGAAGGAAATTACAGGAACCAGGCAATTCACCAGGACAAATGCTGGGGTCACATTCATCTTCCATTGCGACACACAAGGCTACACCGTCACATTTTGTGGCATAATGCGGCCAGACATATTTAAACGGAATTCTTCCTGGAAGGGTTCGAAAACATGAGGATGCAGAAGGTATGAAAGTACCAGGAATGCATATTATAACCAGCATAACCTTCAACTACCATTAGTTCATGACATGCAGTGTTGCCAATGCTATAAATTCCACTGGTCAATAATTAATCACAAGGCAGAAAACATTTTAGTACACAGTTGAGAGTTCCTGCCAGAAGAAGGCAGGAGATTTCCATGATAAATCTTTTTCATTATTTATTTTAATGCATTCCGACGAACCATTTTTGACCCAGCAGCACCGAACCATCGGTCCACACCCAAACATCATTATTGCCAGTACGCACTTGGTAATAAGCCAAAATTTTTATGGCAACTGCTGAACTTACCTATTATTTGCTTGAGCGAAGGACAAGGAGTTAGACCAGCTGAAAGAAGAATGTAATAATAACAATTTTTCTTAGGCTTTCATATAGCTATTGCATTAGAGAGTCCAGAGTTTTCGCAACAAAATGTCAGTACAGAAAATCAGTAAATTATAATTCAATGCTATATTTTTATGTCGTTTATTCTTGGTGATATTTTAATTCTGCATATTAGTTTTGGACTGCCCAAAATGTAGCTAATTAATAGCTATATACTTTTAATTAAGAACCCAACTTAAAATACCAGTTTCTTTTTTTGAAGCGTCCCGGTTTTTAGTTATGAAAATATGGTAGCCCTACCTCTACATGAAGAAGTTTTCCACGTATTACAAATAAACATGTCAGTTTCGCAGATGGATTCGTCTGAATTGTCTGGGCAGTGTTGAACAGCTGATAAAAAAAAATTGATTGAAGTTCACAGCACTGGTATTACAGGAAAATAATTTACAACAAACAGGTACTCCTCACGCGATTCCCTCGTTTAAATACCGTTATCTCGACTGGCAACAACGACCGTGTTTCCGTTACAACTTTAGAGATATCGATATTCAGATATTTCATATAAAACCGATACTTGGTAACTTTTTCGGGACTTTCATGGACTCTATCAATGAGGAGACATTGAATCAATATCTAAAAGATATAATTTCCAGGAGCTGATCCTGGTCGATAATTGATTAGTTCGTGTACCCAACAATTTGATTTAGGATTCGGGGCGTTGGACCGGAACGTGGGTGTTAAATAGGGTGTCCATTTCTAAATTTCCAAGAAAGATTTTGCCGACACTAACTGTTAACCTAAATTGAACATGTTTAAGTTGAAATATATGCATATATATACAACGAAGAGTTGATTTCTCAAATATCACTATAATGTAATGAAGGTAATTCTGTGGTTTTCTAAAGGGAGTGCTCAAAAGCAGGACTGTCTTCTTTAGTTCATATACCCAACAATTCTTTATGATTTGAGGCGTTGGAACAGAACGTGGGTACCGAGTGAGGAGTCTCTTTATTGCACTAATTAATCCCTGAATTAGCTCGACTTGAATCACTCACCATCACACACATATTTCTTTCTAATTTTCGTAACATTGTCCTTGCAAAGAAAATTCTCGGTGTCAAGAGCACAAAAATTTTCATCATATCCGTTGTCACAGTCGTATCTGTGAATCAAATGTATTGGGACTTTGGAAAAAGGGTCAGTTGGGTTAGTATTGTAGGATAGTTTGGTCACTCTGAAAGCCCACTTGCATTATGCCAGGGTAGGTGAGAGTTAGAATAAATTTTAAAAGCGCCAAAGAATTATAAAAAAAATTGGGTGGAATCCTTGTAGTTCGATATTCTCCAATTTTTTTGCGTGATTTAATAAAATAAGCCTCAAAGAAGCATACAATATCATTTTTACTTTTCTGGGATGACAGAGAGGGGAGAAACGACGATTTTAATTCACCCTCCAAAAAGTGATATTTCAAAAGTACTGATCGCTTTACTTCGGTTAGTTTGGTCACTTTAAAAACTGACTTATGTTAGAATAAATGTTACTTAACCCAACTCCTAATCATCACTCATATTTAAACTACGATTATAAACCTCTGATACTCCTGCACGATCGTGGAGCCAGGAACGCTGGATAATTGATGTAAAACTTTTATTGTAATAATACTAAATTATTAAACTTACTTTCCGTTACATATTTGTTCCGGTTTGATGCAAATCAGTTTCTCTTTTGCAAAACACTGTAGTTTCCCTGGACATGCGCAATCATCCGAGACTGA
This sequence comes from Halocynthia roretzi, assembly GCA_013436055.1. Classification (NCBI taxonomy): domain Eukaryota; kingdom Metazoa; phylum Chordata; class Ascidiacea; order Stolidobranchia; family Pyuridae; genus Halocynthia; species Halocynthia roretzi. The sequence goes on from QRAM01000408.1 coordinate 8,851, forward strand.
AAAAGAAATTACCAACAATAGCAAACAAGAATTAATGAAAAAACAAGCTCGATCGAACAGAAACAAAAACACCTTGGTTAAATTGACCGCACTTTCTGTATATGAGTACTTAGGATCGCTCCACGGTCTCCCCGTAAGACAACGTCGGAATTTTTTCAATTTAGCCTAATTTTGTGGCCTAAAACTTACACGGGATCTTGTATACTGCATTCAGCCCCTTATGCGTGATTTTTTGGAGTTATGTATTGAATGAAACTAATTCTGAAAGAAGTTTTATTTAAGCAAGCACCGGGCTGCGAATTTTAGATAGGAAGTGCGACCGGTATTCGTGCAGCCAATGACCAATGTGACCTTTACATTAAAAAAAACATAGCACCCGAATCGATATAAATTCCCTCAACTCCAAGCTCGCCTGGACGTTGATTAAATAAAGAAAAGGGGGTTTGCTACAACATGATGCGGTTTTCAATTATGTTTTCAATTATCATCATTTCCTTTATGATATGATTACTAGATAACTTAACTGTGCGCTGTACTGTCGATGACGTAACAAGTAATATTTTTATTTCATTATTACATCTTACATTATTAGCAGAACACCTCTTGCGGCTCAACTTGTTGTAAGGTTACCCATGTTGTGATTCGGCTTGTTGTAGAGTTATTGCTACCTTTTTGGTATAGTTTATTGTTAGTTTAGTTCGTACTCTGTCGTTTGAACCGCTACAAATACACTCCTGATTACAAGGAGGAACTCCGCTATCTGCGTTCGATACTCAGAAGATCGCGTAATACTTCGGTACAGTGTAGCTGGAGTTTGTGCCAACAGGGGCGTTCCTTGAGTTTGCCGCCGCATTCCCCCACGTAAGAGCAACCTAATACACACCGATAACCTCGATGTATATCTACCAACCTTTGCAAACATCTTGACATAATCCCGAAATTGCTGCGCTTTTCGTTGAATGATCGCAAAGACATTCGTCAGATAGATCATTGCATTGGATGATGTCATCACACACTTGATTATTAGGGATGACGAGTGATCCATCGAGGCATCGGAAACATCTGTCGTTGGAGAAACCTGCACAGGACCAAGGTTGCCTGACATTATGCAGGTTGTATGACATTGCTTGCTTGAAGTCTTTTCAACGTGAATGGGGAGCTATGCTAAATCTCTGGAGCCCACGCGAACGGAACTGTATATTGTGGACCTATAGGCATATTTTAATGGGCCATACCAATTTACCTTAAGGGTGGTGAATTCACATAATCCTTTCCGGGATTCGGGTTACTGCTAGGCTTAGGGCCAGGGTTAAATTTACTATAGGGAGTAGAATTGTATTTTTCACCACTACTGGTCACAATTATTACCATCATTAGTTTTCTGTACAAACTCTAAAGTCTTAAACAGTAACATTTCCCACCGTTGAATATCATGTTTAGGAAGTGATACTGGGGTATCGCATGTCTCTCATCATACGTTAGTATATCATTACCCGTCATCGTTGTAGTTCCCGCTACCATTGGGTACAATTATTACCATCATAAATTGTCTATAAAATTATACTCTCTTTAATACAGTGTCTTTTTGTAATAATTCCTATATCTCCCAAATTTGAATTGCAACCGTAACCCTGAACCTGACTTACCGCTAGTCAAATATGTTCCGGTTTCGGGTCCGGCCGAAAAATCACAAAAACATTCGTCGATTCCCCAGTTGCAATCAGAGTCGCCATCACACACGTGATAATCCGGAAGTTTGCAACGCAGAGTGTCAAAGGTCTTTGTAACAGGACACTGGAAACCGGTGCTGAAACGACAAAACAGTCAGAGAGATTCAACTGGTTAGCACCGGTATAGCACCGGTTAGCACCGGTTAGCACCGGTTAGCCCCGGTATGGAGACTAGTAGTATAGTGTGCTATACACAGGACTGCCAGATCGTGCTCATTTCTAAGATTTGTGCTTATTTTGTGAACTGTGAAGTGTGAAATATTACTATGCTTATTTTGATGTGTGTTTGATTGTCTTATTAGACGTAGAAAGTATCTAATCACTTATGTTGGTTACGACTATCGATATGCCCCCTTTCCGTTTCCCGAAATTTATGAGATGAACGAGCTGATACCCAAGGACAAAGGACTGCTGAAGCAGATCATTTCAAATAAAAAATATTATAAGTGATTTGATATTTCTCGCATAAATAAAATTGATGCGGTCGAATATCCAACCATAACCCCATATTCTATCTCACTCCATAGGTTTTTTATTTGGATTCCTACGTTAGTTGACAGACAATAAAACCAATGATAAAATATATGCAGACTGCAGTAAAGTTCCACTCATGCAATCTCATATTGATCACAAGGTGACGAGATATAAATGGTCCGTTAAACATAAACATATGGCACCTCACTCTGGCCTAAGAAGAGTAAACGGACCAGCGGTCGTTCAGCTGTTTTAATAAAGCATTGACCTTCATATCCCCAGGGTGATTTACTCTTCACTTAACGTCCACATTGTTCATATTATTTTCTGATATATGAAATCGTTTGGAAAGGCCAAATCTCTGCTCATCATTTGACCACGCCACGAATAATATAATTTTTACCTTGAATTATGAGTATTCACGGTTTAAGTTTGGGAACGGATTAATTCACTTTCCATTATTTATAATAGGGGTAATTGATTCGACCCTCGAACAATTTAGAGTTTGAACGGATAAGGTACGAAGTACGAGGTACCACTGTACACTGAATCCTCTGTATATCGACAATGTTGCATGCTATACACGTTATTAACTTCCCAGCATGACTTTTAACTCATCGACGGTCACACCGGAAACTTCGATGATTTCAAGGGAAGTTTGCCTCACAAATGTCATGATTTCCGGCAAATATTTCACAATTTTTCGACCATCTTCCTGCCAACGTTTACATTACCAATATGTTACCTCATCTCCCGTGCAAAGTCTGCATGGTCACGACACTACTTTATTCCAATTGATACTAATTTTATTAGTGGTTGATTTCATACGAAAAAAAACTTTTATCATTAGTCCTGTGTTTGATAATCAAGAGGGAATTCTTCCCAAGGGAGGAATGGGGACCACAGATTGTTACATTGAGGTTTTTAAAATACTGACGCATCTGCATTCCCCATCGCGACACGGGAAGTGTCATTCATGCTTGCACACGTTTCATTTAGAAGGCACTGTTCGTGTCAACCAATTTCAGACAGGCGGGAATGATTTTCTGAAGATTTTGTGAAATGTGGAAATGGGAAACACAGGTTGGAAACCACTGTATTGAATAGTGATGCAACAACTAACTTGTTGTAAGTGATTTCATCTGATCCATCTCCACAGTCGGATGCACCGTTACAGAAAGTCACCTTTAGCGCACAAGATCCATCTTCACAATTGAAAGTCGACTTGCAGCCACACTCGTCATACCCTAAATGAAAAAATAATATCTCGTTACGTTACGTCATCAAAATATGACGTCATAAATTTACCTCCAACGCAGTCTAGTTCATGATCGCACATGTATTGTTTAGGTAGAAAACATTCTCCCGCAAAAGAAGTCTCCGAATGCTTTGATTGGCAAGCCATGCCGTCTTCTGGTTTGTGGATATCTTTATTGAACAACATTTCATCACTGCCGCTGTTTGTATAAAGCAAGATATTAAAAAGACCTATATAGTGTAGTACTACAACCATTAGGAAAATAAGGCACAAGCCTTAGGGCCAGCCAGGAAACCACGCCACAAAAAAATAAAGTGAAAAATTGATAATTATCAGGTGATGATAAAAATGCTTTCCTTTATTTTTACGTAAATGACATCCTTCTTCATTTACGCGTTTTTCCTCGAAGGCTTTTCATACTCTGTTCGATGAACCCACCATAATATTATCTGGATTATCATGCCACCTATCAAAATATGCCTTAGGGCCAGAAGAGTCTTTATCCGGTACTAGCTCCAGGGTAATAATAATAATAATAACCCCCATTTAACGTAGAGCTCCAGGGTAATATTATTAACTCTCATATTGTGCAATGTCCCAAAACCTGATATAGGCGATTACAACGTTACTGATGAAGATACATACAGATGGAAGTGGTACTTACTCAGGACATTCAACCTCTCCATTACAGAATCTTTTTCTCTTAATACAATAGGTACTGTTGCAGTGGTAGACGAAATCACTGCAGTCTGAGCGTGCTTTGAATTGAAAAAGTACTTTGTTAGATACATAGGTGGATTAAATGTCGTAAAGCAAATCGGTTGGTAAACCAACTCCCTAATTAACGACCAGGGAAATATCTTCAGGTATTCACACTAAATAACGTCGTAAGTGTGAGGAACGGTCGTAGTAGGCAGTCGAGATTACAGTCGTAACTGTGAGTGGTTGTTAAGTCAAGAATACCGGTCGTGCCTTAGTGGAAAAGTAAGTCTGTAAGTACCAAAACGCGCGCCAAAGCACCTAAACGGATAATTTCTTGAATACTCTTTGGAGCTGCTTGTTCAATACATGTGATATCTTAGCGGCTAAAATCACATAAATATGTCATTGTCTAGCAGAGTGCTCCACAACCTTTTATCGCATGCGGCACACTCATAATGTTTTCAAAATTCGGCGGCACACCTTAACGAAAAATGTAGGAGTTTGGTGTTTGGATGAACGCGCTAATTGCCGTTGTAGCGTTTCAAATTTGCAAGGTTCAAAAAGACCGCTTTTGGCGGTTGAGGGTAACAAAGTTTTTAGGAAAATTGTTGAAGATCTAGGAAAAGTCACAAAGCTTCACCTGGATACATTTATCTCAAACAAAATAGCAAACGGTCAAAATGACCGCCTTGGCGGTTCTAGTGTTAACTCTACTTACTATAAGATGGTGCTTATTGAGAGCGAAAACATATTCAAAAAAGGTCCTGTTAATTAACGAAAAGTATATTCAGGTTACAGTTACACTGCGAAACACCTAACATCGTCTCACAGCACACCGATTGCGGATCACTGGTCTAGCATAGCAATTGTTCTTGCTTCTATGTTAACCTACATATGCGTAAAATGATACTTACTCTCATTGGACACAACTGCAGAGCTCGGCCAAACGACGAAAATCACAACGATTCCCAGAATGAACGTGTAAAAATACATTTTGCTGTTTATTGCTATATTCATTAAACTGAATCTGAAGTAGAAAATAACAGGATATAAATAGCCGTGTCGCATTAAGCTAATATTGCCGATGTTTAAATATTTCGGGAAGAGTTTACAGTACAGGCCTCCGTGACATGAGTCAAATTATATTTCAATGATAGTCAATTTTATCCAGAGTCGGATTCACTTAGTTGTCAGCCCCAGGACAAAGTGGTTTCCCAAATATTTAGTATTTTTTGCATGTTCCAATAATTAATCAATATATATATTAAATGTAATTAATTATTAATGTTGCAATAATCAATATATATATATATATTACTGTAATTATTTTGCAATGACCAAATGTCATCAAATATTGCATAATATTATAATGTAAAAAATAAGAATTTCAACACAATGTAACACATCACTACGACAAATTAGTGAACCCTCTGATACTAGTAGGGCCCTAAGCCAATGGCCTACTTGGCCTATTGGTAAATTATCTATATATAGTCTCAAGGGCAGACTACCCTACTTTGAAAGTGTTCCATGGTCTAGTTAGACACTCTCATAGATGTTTGTGCTTTTGTGCATTATTCATCGCCTCAATACGCCCAATTTATTTTCGTTACAGATTATATTAAATTATTCTTTAATTTTTATTCTTCTTTTGACATATGGTCGACTATGAAGCCATTGACTCCAGTTGTAAGTTTACCACTGTTTAGCTAAGATAAGGGAAGATTAGGGAATCAGAAGATGCACAGTTTATCTCATATGTATCCCTATGCATGTTGCTGGTTAAAAATTGACATATCAATACATAAGTTTCATTTTCTTCATCTAATTAGCTCTATCATCTTCAAAAAAACAGTCCATATACCTTGTCACTTGGTTAAAAACTTCTTCGTTGCAAAACCATTAAGACTTGAAGACATATTCTAAAATACTGGTTCCCACTGCGACAAGTTACGCACTATTTTTTACTTGACAATTTCCTACAATATAAGAATTACTAACGGACTATTTTTACATGATAATCTCTCACATCAGGCTTTCCTACATAATTATTTTTCACGTAATAAATTCCATACATGCTCTATCTACATTTGTTTAATTCGAACTGAAATTTTCATCATTTAAAGACATTATAACCGCTATCCTCGCTGTGATCTTAACAAGAACCCTCAAACATGAGGAAGACCGCACATGTAACACCAGTTTATAAATGTCGCAGCCGGAATACTAATTGTAATATTTGAGCAAATATACGATTGATGTCTAAGTAAAATTCAGCCGTGTATAATTGTCCACGAGAAACTGTTTTTCAGAGAATACGGATGTAAAGAAATAAATTATTAATTATGAATTCAAATGATAAATCTATACGATAAATCACCAGAGCTAAAACACGCAATTAGAAATATCGTATGCTCTAAGGAATACTACCTGTATTTCTAAGTAATGCAACCAGCAGTTTTATTACCTTATCACAGAGAAGCGCGCTTAACATGTTTTTATAGCCTTAAGATATTTCATCTAACCACAACTTGCGATAGTATCGATTTACTGTTTGTCATGGCTTATATTTGTAAAAGCCGCAAAGTTTCAAAAGAGCTGTGATGGACATACAGCATACTGAAAATAAGGTTACAATGTAATCCATTGCCAGGTTTACACACAGACTGAACGTGCTGCAGAGCTGGACCTTATATTCTAGGACGGTTGATCTTTCACCTTGTTTTACAGGGACCACTATTTATGTGGGTAACCAGTTATTGTCAAAATTATACCAAAGTGGAAGATTATTGATATCTTTAAATCAGTAAATTCCATTTAATACTAACACACAATATACGAATTCATCACAAAACTCCTTTAAATGTTTGTATGTTTGAATAACATATATATACATACCCACATGTTACCGTAATTATTTGGCAATGGCCAAATGTCATGAAATATCACATAGTATTTAAATGTAGCAAATCGAAATTTCAACACATAACACACCATCAGATGCTAAAGTTTCTGTACCATGATATCTAAATATATCATTGTAGTATCTATATCTTTCAACAAAGTCATATTATAATAACAATAGTGAGAAAAACAAATACGTCAAGTGTATGTTAGTCATACAAACGAACAAGAATTAATAATGCCGTACGTAAGCGCTCAACCAGTGATAATGCAAGCCATGTTGGTTATTGTTTAGTTTAGAATGGCGGTAAGACTCCGTACGAATCTTACCATGCATAATTCATTCTTAGATATATTCCTGTTACAATGAGCGCTAAACGTGCACTATTTATACCATTAGTCCTCTAGTAAAATTGGTTTAACGTTGTTTCCGTTAAAATCTCTCTATCCAAGAACCCAGTCAAGACGTTAAGTGAGGATCATGGTCGGATTGAGACCCTTTTAAAGGACCCAAGCACTTAAAAAATTCGGTCCCTCCATACTGCTAGCACAGTNGTCGGATTCACCTAGTTGTGAGCCCCATGACAAAGTGGTTTCCCAAATATTTAGTAATGTTTGCAAGTTCCAATAATTAATCAATATATATATTGAATGTAATTAATAATTAATGTTGCAATAATCAATATATATATATATATTACTGTAATTATTTTGCAATGACCAAATGTCATCAAATATTGCATAATATTATAATGTAAAAAATAAGAATTTCAACACAATGTAACACATCACTACGACAAATTAGTGAACCCTCTGATACTAGTAGGGCCCTAAGCCAATGACCTACTTGGCCTATTGGTAAATTATCTATATATAGTCTCAAGGGCAGACTACCCTACTTTGAAAGTGTTCCATGGTCTAGTTAGACACTCTCATAGATGTTTGTGCTTTTGTGCATTATTCATCGCCTCAATACGCCCAATTTATTTTCGTTACAGATTATATTAAATTATTCTTTAATTTTTATTCTTCTTTTGACATATGGTCGACTATGAAGCCATTGACTCCAGTTGTAAGTTTACCACTGTTTAGCTAAGATAAGGGAAGATTAGGGAATNTGGTTTAACGTTGTTTCCGTTAAAATCTCTCTATCCAAGAACCCAGTCAAGACGTTAAGTGAGGATCATGGTCGGATTGAGACCCTTTTAAAGGACCCAAGCACTTAAAAAATTCGGTCCCTCCATACTGCTAGCACAGTGTACTTTAATCTGCAGGATTAACGCGATGACACAGGAGAGACCGCTTTCTTAACAGAACTTAATCATTTTTCATAAAATTTTGAAAATGGCTATAAATTTAATTAATTTGCTAATTGAAATGATAAATTCAGCTATGAAAAACTTCTGAGGTGGCCCTCCTTTCCTTGATGACATGAACACGTGCTTATTTTCGTTTAGAGTTAATCCATCACTGGTGAGGGCCTACCGTACATAGCGGAAATGAGTTTGAATTCTAATTGTAGTTACATACTATAGACGAATGTGGAAGAATTTGACCGAATATTGATTAAAAACAAAAGTTTACAGCGGCTTACAAAAACTGCTTTGTTTCTTAATTCGAGAACCACGGAAGTACAGCACGTAATTTATTGCAATTGCCCTTGCATATCGATCGTTTGAAGTCAGAGAACGAGTGCATTCAAACGAAAATTGAAATTTCCACACGGTGCACAAGGGGTATATGGTTATTAAGTAACAACATATTTACATAAGTAATTCCAGACAGGCTCAAAGTCAAACTTGTAAAAACGTCGTGATATCGTTCTATATTTTTTTGTAAGTGTAAGACCTGACTAGTGACATGGCCTAGTTAACCTCCTTGTAGACCCAAGGTCAAAAGTGGCCCCGAAATTTATAGAAATGTTTGCATGTTTCAATAATCAATATATATTTGACTGTCATTATTTTGCAATCACCAAATGTTATCAAATATGACATAATATTAGGAGGTAAGAAATAAGAATTTCAATACAATGTAACACGACATTACGACAAATTAGTTTTAATGGGCCCGCAGATACCAGTGGGCCCTAGACCGATGATCTACTTGGTCTATTGGTAAATCGGGTCGTGCCTAAAGCATTGTTTTTCGATTTCAAGAATTTCGAGTTATCCAACTGCGAGGGAACGAGCTGTATTCACAATATATAATATAGGTTTCAAGTTAATGATATTTACATGGCTAGCACGTCTACTTATGCCTTTTACTGAAGTCTGCTACTTAGTGTCATGTAAAACAAATCAATATGTCTCGATGGAGGAGTCATATACTCTTTTAAATAACATCTTTGACATTTGAACCAATAATGCATTTATATGCATGCTACAACTACATAATACATAATTAATCATTCATATATTGCATCTGCATTAGGACCGAAATTGAATTCGATTAATCAGTTCATTTATTGCATCTGCATTAAGACCGAAATTGGATTCGAAAATGACTTTGCAATTGATCTGGAACAAAAAGCTTGACTTGAATATCGCCTCAATCTACGGGCCGAGGGGAACTCATCAGTCAGTTACTATCGGCAAGTTTGTTGTGACGTCACCACGATACAGAATGGTAAATTACGCGTTTTTTATAGAATATAGAGGTCCGAAAACATCGCATTCGTGTTTATTGCTGGTTTATGAACATTATGCAATTGAAATTTGAGCTGTTACCCTGCGGGAAAAAAATACGAAAATACGTGGATTTTGACCCAAAGGAGGAAATAGCCGCTCCCACCCCCCCTAAACTCTGTCAAAAGTGACTTTAAAATACAATGAACCAAATATAAGAGTGTTTTTATTTTGCTATGAGCATTCACTCGAAATGCATTCGATGTTCAAGATACGCTCACAAAGCAACGCAATATACATATACTCCGCTTCATTTACAACAAATATTATTATGAATTTTGTTTAGTTAATTGTTTAATTTAATGAAAACAGATCAAAATGTCTGAAATAAGTGGATATAATGCACAGTACATTTGACATTTGACATTTGACATTTGACATTTGACATTTGACATTTGACATTTGACATTTGACATTTGACATCAATAACTGTATGTGTTTGATATAACTGCTTTTATAAGTTGATTTATTGCACCGGAATTCAGATCGATTATCGAGATTAATGAAGATTCAGGTTCAGGACAACTAATCCCGGAGGGACCACACACAGAGCCCCACAAGAGGGGTTCAGCGGGTACATTAGTTCTGGACCGGAGAGTCAAGGAGTGACCCACGATTATTATCTTTTTCAAGCACCGTTTTTATTCGTCTATGGATACAGTCAAATTTCGATTATTCGAACATGTGTCAGTTCCGACATGTTTGAATAATCAATCTTCGAATTTTGCATATACAGCTCTCATGATATAACCTGTGACCTCCATTGCTGCCACTTAGCATTCGAAATCAGCAGGTTTAGTGACTTAGGGTATACTGGCGAAAGGTCGCGGGACTTGAATTTTCATAAACGTTCCAACGGAACCCGGGCACTCCTGGGACTGTTCTAACGCTCCCTAGCGCCAAGAATCCGTCAACGTCGAACGAAACAATATACACAGTCCACGCGGTTTCGATATCACTGCAGTATGGCGTCACACATATGGATATACATATCTATAAGAGCTTTTCTGTTATACGCTAATTCTATTAAAGGCTTAAGTGGGATTTTCGATGAAAAAACGCTTACGCAGGCAACTACAGGTAAAAGTTACCTAGCTATTCCTCTCAAGTTCGACTGGATGCTTACACTAAGTCGGTTGAAGGCTTACTGGGCAAGGCCGGATCGCTCTGTCAGTAGTTTCGAGTAAAATTTGAACTCGCCACTGACGATACAAGTTTTAAACATATTAAGTTTTTAAGTAAAAAAATTGTTTCCATCCGGTTTACCCCAGGTCTACGAAAAGTCGTAACACACCCAGTTGGAGTCGCAACCTTTCCTGCAGTCGGCGTCGGAATTCACACTTCCCTAATCACTAAAATACAGTTTAAAAACCACTGCATGAAGCTCTGATGTTTGACAAAAATTTAGGTGCATAAATCTTGAAGCAAAAAAATCTGAACTGTGATCTGACTCCACATCAATATAAAAACATCCAATCTACTGATTTTTGTTAAACGCGATATATTCGCGGAACGCTATCATATTTGAAAGGCGATAGAAAATCTTTCGGATCTCTTATTCTAAACCTTTATATTAGTGATTATAAATCACCCGTGCTGTCATCAGATAGCTTCTACTCCTGTGTCAGATTTCATCTGATATATGAATCTTGATGCCCGCATATTATCAACACTCTAATCTCCTCTCTCTCTCTTTCTCTCTTAGCAACTCTTTAATCTCCTCTCTCTCTCTTTCTCTCTTAGCAACTCTTTAATCGCCTCTCTCTCTCTCTCTCTCTTATCAACTCGTTAATCGACTTTCTCTCTCTCTCTCTCGTTTAATGTGGCCATAATTTAAATATGGCATGTGTCATTAGACTAAGGGGCCCCGCATTCAACATTTGCTACAAGCGCTATCTTGAAGCGTTCCTGACTTAGGAAATCCGTAGTAATTCGCTGCTAAAGGGGTGACACGGCCCTCATACATGGTCATATATATACATACACCAAGATATATTAATAATTAAAATTTGCAATCCTGTCTGGTTCTTATTCGAAGATTATTCAGGATAATACCACCCGAATACACAAACTTGCATTACATCACAATACATAACAGCACACATAATTTTTATCTATCTTCATTCGACAAGCAAAGTGAGATCATCATCAAGACGAAGATAAAAACATGAAATAAAGGCAACAGACTATCCAGGTTACAGAAAACTTGAAAAAATAGCGTCCCTCTCCATTACTGTATCAGTATAGTTGTATTATTGTGGGTATCATATTACAGTCTTATCTGGATATAATGGGATCAAATCTTCAAATAAAACCTCTCTTCGTAAGCAGCCATGGTATAATATCACGTATACTTCGATACATTCGGATTTGCTTAACGAGGATCCAAAGTTACGAGTTTTCTCCTTAATCTGATTAAGTTTGTAAAAATCAAATAAAACAGAAACTGTAGCTCATGGGCTTAAAATTAAGCCCAGAGAAAGGCGTTTCGATACTGTATATGACCAAGAATGAACAGTGTAAATTATTTTGTAAAACGTAATGAATAAATAACTAAAATAATCACAATCTGATGGCGCGTACCGTGTGTGACATCACAAGCAAAGGTAGTTAACAAGGCGATAATTCATCTATTTATCATCAAACTACCCTGTAATAATATTTTTACTTATAACCTTACCTCCAAGTAAACCAGAAACCAGTAAACCAGTAACCCAGTAACAATACAATTCAAATAAAGAAGAAGAGAATTTTGATTCATGTGAATATTATCAAGATTTCGTCTTTTAGATTCAATTTTTACCGTACATCAAAGCCTTCTGTTCAGGATTCTCATTAACTCAAGTCGAGTCAGTTCACGTTCGAGTGTGAACTGAAGTCATTAGATGCCACTAATTCGAGTCAATTTACTCAAACGTCTGGAGTCAAGTGAACTCACAAGAAATTCGACTCGAGTCATTAGAATACAAAATAGTCATTCGGGACGACCTTTAACCTTTATAACATGCTGCAGGACACTCACTAGATCAGTGCGGCAAAAGGTACCATCTCCAATAACGTGCCCTCCTGCCCATTGGGAATCGGTGCTATCTCTTTATATTCTGTGTCTTCCTGTGGTCCTGGCGTAATAATTTGCGGAACAAGTTAACTGCTGTTTTGGTCAAATGACAATCTGCTCGCTATTACCGTCGCTAAAACACCGTACTAAACGCAAATGAAATATGAAGCATCCTGAATATTTTGCTTGTTTCTACCTGAGGAAACATGATTTATTAATGTAAATATCATTCGTTCAAGCCAGAAATGTCACCGAGTACTGAATATTTTAAAGTGCGGTTGCAGATAACGCGAAAAAGCAAGATCCCATCTGCTGCTATTGTGGTTCAACCTGGTACAACGTGATGATGTAATATACTGCCCGGGGTCATGATTTAACGGATTACGAAAAATTTGGACCAAATCTAAATAATCCTAAAATTTGAACCACGAAACTCCAGTAACTCCGTGTAAGTTTTTCCCGCTCTACGACCACGGTAACCCTTCCCAATCCCACATAAATAATATAGAATTAACATTCATACGATACGGTAGTACATCTAATTTGTATGCTAACGCTAGCAAGATATATTATGGTAAAATATCGATATGACGTCTACCACTGAACCTCAGTTTTCCTCAATTACTCATTTCGGATAACTCAAACTAAATAAACAATATCAAAAAAATTAAACCTATATGCAAAATCAACACGTGCTTAGGGCATCAAGGGAAGCCGAATTCATCATTTAAATCTGATCAAAGGCTTTGCAAGGAAAAAAAAGTAGGAAAAAATTATTCAACTGTAAATGGAAACATACAGAAATAATAACTTATTTTCCTTCTTACTGTAAGTTTTGTTTAATTCCGAATTTTAGGTAAATAAAATTTTATTTTATAGTTTATTATTGTTTATATTTGAATTACAAGTGTATGGGGGAACCAACATTTTTGTAGTGCTCAGGGCATCTAAGGGTCTTAATCTGGCCCTGCAGCCAACGTTCAGGTGAAGGTAAAGATACAATTAAGTTCTGATTCACTTAGTCTTGGATTTGCGACAGTTCGAATCGATACGAACTAATAGATTTTCAAATTAAATATGAATTCAAATAAAACTGCGAATAATGTTCCAGAAATATGTACACGTACGTCCTTTCTATTTACTTTTTTCACCCTATACAGGTATTGGTATTTCAGTTAGGGTATAAAAACGAAACAATAAATATGATTACAGGTAAATGAAATGAAAATGGAAATAGTCCCCATACTACTACAATGTCAATGAGGTATTCGGATTCCGGGATTTCGGATAAAAAGTTCTCAAACAGAATCATTTGTGATTTTTTTACTATACAGATATTGGGATTTATGTAAGGTATTAAAACAAAGCATTGAATCTGATTACAGGTTCACAAAATGAAACTGAAAAAAGTCAACCTGCATTATTTATTTCAAAACTCAGGAAATAATAGAATTTCTTTATTCCGTTAATCGCATCATAGTCGTAATAAAACTCATTACTTTTGATCAACTCCATTGATGGTTCGTCTTAAAATTAATCAATGACAACCGTAAGTAATTCCCTCGAGACTAGAGACACGAATACAATGTCTTATTACAGCAATGGTACACGCTACAATGCTCAACCCGACGAAATTGAACATGACAAACGATTCACTCTCTCCAAAAAATGACGTAAACAATGTGGACGTTAAGTGAAGAGTAAATCACCCTGGGGATATGAAGGTCAATGCTTTAGAATAACATCTGAACGACCGCTGGTCCGTTTACTCTTCCTAGGCCAGAGTGAGGTGCCATATGTTTATGTTTAACGGACCATTTATATCTCGAAACTTTACGATATTCATAAGCTTACATAAGTGGAACTTTTCTGCTACCATATACTGTAAGCATATATTTTATCATGGGTTTTATTGTCTATCAATTAATGTAGGAATCCAATTAAATAACCGGAGGAGCAAGAAACCATGTGGGTAAAAGGTTGAGTGATCGAATGACCTTCGAGATTATGGGCAGAGATTTGATAGACACGGAAGGAATGACAGTCTCCACATTGGGAGAGACCAGGCGCAAAGAATTACTGTTAAATTTGAATACTGAACAAGAAGTAATTGTAATTAAAGTCTTGACTGGGAGACTATGGATTGTCACTACCTGTATTATTTCTATAATATACGTAACAATGGTGAAACGTAACAAAGAATGATTCTATCGTAATAGAGCAGTGGTTTTTTACCTGGGTTCGGTAGAAGTCAAGAATTCTAAGATTCTTTTCCGCAATATTTTATTTTTTCTATCACGAAGGGTTCGGTGAATGCACTGATGAAGCTTGCAGGGTTCAGTACCTCCAATAAGGTTAAGAAAAAATGTACTAGATGTTATTTTATGCCATTGAACTTATCTTTCTCTGTTTATTTAATAGAATTACTTCATTCGTTACTTCACTTCAATTAGAAAAATTCGCTTGGCCTTCTATAACTGTGAGATATTTTCCATAAAAGGTTTATCTGGGATTGATGTCTCTGCTAGTATACTATCATTGTAAATTTCAAAATTTTGCCATTGCATTCCTTAAACAAAAATAAAAAATATGAAAAAATCAAACGCGCATTTCAGAATAAAGCTCACGGAAGAGTTATTCTGAGAACCTGGTGAAAATACCCTTGTCCATGGAAGTTGTGATTTTCGGATACTGGAATTCATTTACTGTTGTTTTCAACCAGGAGCGAATTTTTTTCACGTCACAACGATGGAAAATAAATGTTTATTTTGTCACAATTCCAACAGAAAATAAACTTCCATCTCTCGGCTTAATTCATTATTCATGACTCGCTTGCTCTGAATCAGATTTCAATTTGCTTGAAAACTGAATACCATAAATGAAAATAGAAACCATCAATCCCGTGTGAATTAATTCCCCTTTAATAATTCTGGAAATCTCTTCTAGTTGTAGGCATTTAAAGCCTGGTTTCCAGGCCCCGATTTTTCCGGATTTCGGGAAACATTAATAGTTAGTCAAATATTTTTTCCTAAGTAGCAATGTCTTTTAGAGGAAGAGGTGAGAAAGGGGAAGAAAGTGTCAGTCAGAAGATAAACTTAATAAATTGCTGTAACCATGGTTTTTTTCACTTTCAGTGAAAATTATAACTTTTACATTTCCCTCCTCATTGACTTATTCAAGGTGGGAAGATGGCGTGATACGGTCCGCCTCTGCAGTATTCTTATTCTGTCTCATATACAGTGGTGTCTCGCACTTCGTATTTAATTTGGGCTGTTCGAACTCTGATTCGGTTATCCTCATTAGAAATAATGGAAAGTGAATTAATCCGTTCCCAGCCCCTGAAATTCATGCTGGTATACCGAAATTTCAATTTTGATCACTCCCGCGTCAAATCACTAACTTACTGCCGTGCATTATAAGCTCTTATGTTTATTTTCACTGTTAACAAAGCATCAAAACAAGCTCAAATAAATGCTGCCGTGGTGATGATAAACAAA
The DNA here is from genome assembly GCA_013436055.1 of Halocynthia roretzi. Classification (NCBI taxonomy): domain Eukaryota; kingdom Metazoa; phylum Chordata; class Ascidiacea; order Stolidobranchia; family Pyuridae; genus Halocynthia; species Halocynthia roretzi. The sequence continues at coordinate 25,161 of QRAM01000408.1, forward strand.
GTGTCAATTTAATTATTCCTGCAACCAATTTCACTTCAATTATTACAAACTGCCGAGCGAACGAGCGAGCGCCATTTCTAACCACACGCGCAGTTCGAAATTAAAAGTATCGCCACCCTACAGAAAAAGAGTTTCAGATATACGGAGCAAAGACTACAGTGGATCCTCATACTACGAGTTTAATTCGTTCCAAGACCGGGCTCGTATAACGATTGACTCGTATTACAAAACGCGTTTTTCCGTTGAAATTAATGGAAAACTAATTAATCCGTTCCAGGCTCCAAAAACCACGCAAAATGCCTTTTTTAAAGTATTTTTGAACAGAAACGTACAGTTAAAATTAAAATAACAACCCCCCCCCCCACATGTAATAAAAACATAAGAGATTATAAAAGATTATACAACGCTGACCCAACAAAAGACTATACAATAACATTCGAAGCAGAACCACTAAAACTTAAAAGATGCCCATGAAATATTAAAAACACCCCTCACCTCATTAACAGCATCGATTGTGGTCATGTCGACTTATTGATTCACCTTCTCTAATGCAAATTATCTGAAAAATGAACTATATAACAAGCTAACGTAAACACTAACAGTGAGCAGCAGTTTCAAACGCTTCACAATCAATCGATGTCTTCCGTTAATTTACTCTTTTACCCTTTTTAACATTTGTCATGGAAGTCATTATTGGATGAGGCCGTCTGTCGTCACGCTCTCGTAATCGTTGAAGCAATAAGCGCTTATTATGTTTGCTCATGTAATTCTGTTATTATTACTTTTCGTGTTCCTGGTTCTAAATTTCGAGCACGTATTCAATTTGATTTTATCGGATGATAAACAGCTACAGTTCTGGGCTACTGTTAAAGCGAAGTTGTGTTTACAGCTGCGCAGAGTTCCCTTATATTTGTTTAGAACAATTGAAATTTTTTTAATCATGATAATCCGTCCCGGTCTTATTTTGATATTTTGGGTCCTGTCCAAAGCATACTGTACCACACTCCCATGACAAAAAATCAGATTATTTCCCAATGCTAGTCATCTTAATTTAGTAGAAGTACGATTGAACTATGACAAAATGTTGCTGCTGTTGCTGCTTATTACTTACTATCAATCTACTATTTTCAAACGACTGAGCAGAGACTAAAAATCAAGATACTGAAACTAAAACAAATGTTACTTCATTTACGGTTCGAACTTCCGATGGTATATTATAAACACACACATTAGTATCACCCTTCAGTACACTAAAACTCTGTCAATGGAAAACCCCAAAAAATGCCACCAATTAGAACCTGGGGTCGGGTCTCTGGATTTTTCAAAAAATTGGGGTTTTTATTGGCGGCATTCTTAGTGTACTGTATTACCATTAATACACACTGGGTTATCGAGCTTTACTAGAAAGGTTAAAGCTACGAAACACTGATCTTGAAGAATCTGCAAGCTCACAACCTTCATAACAGCACTGAGGTGCAGTGCCGTGATATTGGGGCGGTTTCCCTGAGCACAAAATTAGCAATAAAAATAATCTGAAAATCCCATTTCCATTCTACACAGGTTTTCGACATAACGGAGCAAATAAACATGGCCACGTAACATTTAACAATATTTTTCTTGGGAATTAAGCAGTTCAGCTACCCTTTCTCGGAGCCTCGAATGAACTCATTAATTTTCACAGCAAATTGTTTATTTTGATTCCGTTAATATTGATAGAAATATTCTTGAAAGAGCGATATGCACTCATATATTATTTAAAAGGAAGAGTGAAACCACAAAATACAGGAATCTCAATATTTGCTACCTCTAAGCCAAGGTATAGGCTACAGCCACTTGCGCTCAACACCACCTTTATTATTAAGGCACCATGTCTCAAGCTTATTTGTCACGAATAAAATCGTTGCTTCAACACGCTTCCACTTTTAGCAATTGAGATCTGGCAATCGTGTAACGAGCGGAACAAATAAACAGCAAATATGTTGAGTTGAAAGTAAACAAAGGGAAACATGCCAGAATAGTGATGTGAGCGTACAGCAATTGGTAATCTCACACGTACAGTTGGAAATATTCATCAAATTAAGGATTATTACGGGAGATTAATACGTCCCATAATAAAGTCGTTCACGTATATACCATATATCCCGTATATAAGTTCTCGAGTACCATCTAGGGAGCTTTAGAAAAAAAATCCACCATTACCTAAGTAAAGATAATAAGTCTTAAGTCATAACAACAAATTAGCTCGAATCGGTACTGTCATTTAGTGTGTTGTTTGTCTTGAAACAACGTAGAAATTTCTCAACACATACCAAATATACAATGGGGGTTCGAATGCCACAATAATGCAAGGACAAAGAAAATCGGATTACGTGCTCTCGGCCAGTTGTGAAATGCTACTTAGTAGCGCCATCTAGCGACTAAAATATTGGATATATATAAAGCTTTTCTGGACAATAAAGAGTGCAAATATAGACAAACGAGCTTTTCCCTTGTACAAGGTCGGGTTGGCTCTGTTATTTCATTTCATAAATGTATATATATATATATATAGAAAGGAGCAAACAAAAATTTGTGATTATGGAGTACGGATAAATAGTAAAGTAATATTGCTATAAATAAAAGACAACCAAGACACACTGAGCATGTTATGGAGATGAAGCAGAATCTTTTAACCTTGCTGTCGGCAAGCTTTTCTGCCTATGCGAGTGCCCCCCGCGGGAAGAAATATGAGCGTAGAAGGGATGGCGATTTGAAAATGATGTATTAGGAATATAATTTCCTCATATTAAATTATTTCTTATAATAAATGATGATTTCGAAAATGTATTTAATCGTAATTTTTTGCTATGTTGGTTTACATCATCAGACATGTTTAACTGCGCATGTGGTTGTACGATTTGTGATTTGTTTGTATGTTCCTAAGTATAATATACTATAGGGGTCTGTCTATACCAGTAGATCTCAACCCCTGGAGCTGCAATGAAGCGTTACCAAGGGTACGAGAGATTTTCTAAATTTTCGATGGAAACTTTTCAGAAAAAGTGCGTCGCTTCCAAAGTATTATTATGAATAAACAACACTGAAATTATCTCGTAACAAATGTAATTTCGTTAATATATAAATGGAAACAAATTTTTCAAGGGGTTGCGAGAACTTATTTTCAGATTCAAGAGGGTGTCGATCACTGAAAAGGTTAAGAACCACTGGTTCATACAAATCACATATCAAGAAGTGTATACTACGTACGGAATGTTATAATCATGATACTCTGTGACGCTGTCAGGAAATTTCGGGCCCTGTGTATATAGTATACTATATTCTATGACACAACTAAGTTGTTTTTCATTGCTAGTCATGAAAGTACGAAAAAAAGCATGAAATATGGAAATCAAAATAAATGAAACTAAAACATATCTGAATAATAGAAAAGTACATCGAAAATCTGCAGTTGTGTACATGCTACATGATAAATGAAAAGAAATCGTTCATGAGCTTATAAAGCCGGGCTATGGATTCGGAGTTGGAGTTATTTTCGGGTTACTGAAAGCGGAGTCGAAATTCGTTACGAAATACCGATTCCTACTCAAGACTAAATGTAAATTCCGATACTAGAATTGTGGTGCAATTATCGACAATTTCGCCTTTTCCTGTATCAAATTATCACACAACTACAACCATCATTGCACTTTTTTGAAATCACATTCCTACAGACATCAGCAATGTTTTCAAATTCATGTGGTTTAAGGCGTGCTAATGTGTGCTACAATCACATATGTATATATCAATGTTATGTTTAATGTTACTCAATGTTTGTAAGTTCTTCAATAAATGATTTTTAAAAGTACAATGGCATAACTGCAGCCTTTATATCCAAACTTTAACAGGGCCGAGTGTTATAAAGCAGCATGATTTACATTGACAGTGATGCCCTTGTATGTTGTGTGCTTTTAAATAATATCAGAATTATATATAATTACAATTAAAGTAGTCAGTGGTATCATAAATTGGGGATTTGGAGTCAAATGTTTCATATACTGAGTCCACATCCCTCTCTATATAGTTTCCATATATTTTTTGCTCGCGACCAGATAAAAATCCCGTTACGAAAGGTTGCATACCTCGAGTCTAACCAATATTATCATCATCACTCAGAGTGGAGTATCCACGTGATCAGCAGATCGTTCTACAAAAAAATAATAAAATTATTACAGGAAATTAATAGTTAACGGATAAAACTTCTTTACCTTGCACGCGATTTGTAGTAATCACAGTTGCCTGCGTTGCTGATACTATAAAAATACAAGTGTCTTAGTGGCATTGTTTCTGCTATTGAATCTTCTAAAAAATTTAACCATAATGTCAACTTAAGAATACAAGAAATAAGGTTTTAGATAACTATTAAAGTGCTGCACGGAACTGCACCTAAATTGGTCTCATTAACTGGGTCTTAAAACCGACAAGAATCGGCCCATTAGCAATGGCTATCAAGCAGCTTTACTTGTTAAATATAATACGGAATGAGGGGCAACCTCTTATAGATTTTGCGGGAAAAAGCCGGGAAATGGTGGTCGGAGTTTTTCATGACAAAGTTTTCTCTCATTTTTTTATCTAGTTTAGCTGCCCCAGCCCCCACCAGGCATCATCCAAATATTCTTATGACTACAACCGTTCTATATTTATTAGGACAATTCTATATCCAAGCGCTTTGTACTATATCCCATATTAAAAAACATTTCAGAGAGCATCGAGTTAACTGATAGCACAAAGATTGGGTGGGGGTATTTCTCATATGCTATTTATCTCAAAACAGCATATGTTTCAATTTCCAATTGTTGACAACTTTAGTTATGACAAGTCCGTCCTCGATATAATGTAATTTTAACTTGTATGTAGTAAAGTTTGAAATGAAATATAATTTATTAAAAAATATCTTCGCCTATTGTTCATTAGTTTCCTCGTGTCTGCTGTAATGATCCATGATAATGATCACGACTCACAATAATAAGATGATGCTGTACAATGTCTATGGCGATGATCTGAAGTGCACTTTGGGACCATTATTACGTAGTTAACACGGGTTTTGATAATTCAATTTCGGCGATTACGCTGTAACGAATGCCAACATCGCTATTCTGAAACTTTCAGATCGTTTTTTTTTCTTGCTCCCGAAACCGCGGATACGGAGGCAAGAGGAGTGATAAATTCTCACCTGATGATGATTTATTGGATCTCATAGTTCTTCTTCTTTCCACCTCTTTGCCAAGGAGGGTCCCGTTGAACCAATTACGAATCGGCATCATCTCCTCCCAAATCATATCGAGAATGTCGGAGTACAAAAACGGATTCATTGCGCTATTTATGGGAATCAGAATGATTGCAGTCACTGTGTACGCTTCGCCCGAAACATAACCGCCTATGAATCAGATAAAAAATAGCTTAAAAGGTTGGTATCAGCCAATATTAGCCGGATAAGTAGACCCCTAAAATAAATGCTGACAATTCTCAACAGTAGTTTCCAAACTGTTTTAGACCACTTTACATTTGGCAAAGTAATTTTTTTTACTTGACATATATGCTGTTGTAATCAAAATGTAAGTAATAATAAAAACTTCAAGCTTAAACTTTAATTAGAATATTTTCTCGATAAAAATGAAGCTGCGCACTTGCTGTCTTGTGGCAGTCGAGTCGAGTGAGTGTATTAAACTTACTTATTAAGTGGTTATTTTATGATTGTAGACTCGGCTTATATACGCCAGCAATTCACTTCGTTTAGAAAGTATATTACAAAAGTACAATACAAACCCGACACTTTGATGAAAGCCATGATGCATATAGGTAACCAGCAACAGAAATCGGTGATCACGATCCTAGTTACTTTTCTCTGCAGTGCAAGAGTTCTATCTTCGCTACTGACGCTAACGGCGCGGGATCTTTGAGTCCTCTTCGCTGCAGAACTGTCAAATATTATGGAAGATCAGATGAGATTGACGAGTTATTAACGAAGTTCACGTATACTGTGGCTTCGATCCAAACTTCGTATGGATGCCATTCGAATGCTAGATTCATGAGAAATTCCATTCGGAATAAGGCCGATGCTATACGCTCGAATTGCGCGCGTAGTGAAAACATGTGCTTGCTACGTAAAATAGGTTTGTGATTTGCAGCATGTTATAATTGACGTGAACCCGCCCCAGCAAGACTTATTTGAGACTTGATACTTTGTTGACAGTGAAAATTAAACATCAAAGCCTATAATGTACGACTGTAAGTTTTTGATTTGCCGCGCGAAAATTGAGAAAAAAAATTGAAAATTGAAACTTTGTTTACACCAGCAGGAATTTTAGGGTTCGGGAACGGATTTTTTTGCTCTCCATTATTTCTAATGAAGGTAACTTATTTGTACATCGAAAAATTCAGAGTTCGAACGGTATCCTGGGACGGATTGAGTACGTAGTACGAGGCATCACTGTGCAACTAGGATGAATATTTCCTTATAATATTTGCTGGACTAACCGAGGTCACGTATAAAAATACTTTGGTTTTAGTCAGTGTTGTGTCAATGTTATACGACTGGAATCAGCATTTCCTACTCACCGGTAGATGATGATATAGCTCACAAGGATGAAAACGAGAGCGAAGAAATTGAGCAGGATGAGGAAAAGAGAATATCCCCAAGATTCATCCTGTGCACGATCCGGGAAAAGACGAGGAAGACAGACGCTGTTTGCAGAGTAATAACCATAATATCTTTCAGGAACGTAACTTTCATTGAACTTTGCCATGGCAGCGAACATTGAATCCCAGGTATAACCATTTCTGATACAAAGAAATACAAATGTTTAGTGATCAAGACAATGATGAAACAACTTTTAACGCAATTTTCCGAATATAATACGCATTCATGCATAATACGCTTCCCGAGTAAGAACACAAATCAGTTTTTATCAGAGTCATTTCACAAATGTGTATATGTGGGATGAAAACGATTAGAATTTTAATGGATAAGGTGTGTCACAAATAGCTCTATATCTCAAGCCGAGCAAAGCAAATTCTCCGGGGTCTGGAAGCGCCCACGGGGTACCGTGACGTGGCATGAGACCCTGAAATAATAAGCTAATAAATAAAAAAGTTTTGTTTTCTCAAAATTCATTACTGATTATTTCGAATTGATTTTGAAAATTACATTATATATGCAAGCTGTCCGAGCTATCTTACGGCTTGTTGAAGGTCACCATCATAGCTGCAGTGACCCCATCGTTATCTGTACCCTATTTAACAGCTGATTCGCCTGTGAGCTAGATGGACGTGTTGGACTGTATTTTTTACTTGCTTTTTCAGCGCTACTTCTATCGACCGCGATGATCGGTGATGACTGCACAAACAAGACTACTAACCCGACACTGCTACTGAAAGTTTGGTTGGCTCCTTGATATACCTCGAGATTTTGTATATATTGACTTAGATTTCTTTTGCAGGTGTAACCAATAAAAGGATGATTTCTGAACCTGGTAGAAATATACGTAAATAGGATTTCAAGAAGAGAAATAGTTTTAAATTCAGGCAGGTACGATACGCGAAAGTTTTCTGTTATTTGTTTTTCGCTCACCAGACACAGGACATGAAATAATCCTGCAGTGAAGGAGTGAGCGGGATCAGAGCGAGAAGTATTGCAATTATCCAAGCAACTAGGATAGCAATCTGTATAAATGTTCTTTTTTGTTGCTGAAATGGCCTGGAAAAAGAATGACAAAATACTCATGAATAACATAAGTAACCCTTTTCAACTGTTTCAACTGTATCGGTCTTTGGAGTGTTTGAACCCCAAGTCTAGATTTAGACCTTGTGGGGTGTGGGGGGGGGTGCACTTCATGTTCGGGAACATCTCAATATAGAAATGTCTTTTGATGTTATATATGAATAGCGAAGCGAAGCGTCCCTGAAGTTGATTTATTTGAAAACCAAATCGATTTTTCTACGGCAGTCAATAGTAGATAGTCGATGTGAAATGCAAGTGCGGCCCGCCGTCTAATACAGTTAAGTGTATTTGTCCCGGGAGTGCTACAAGGTTGCACGACTCTGCAATACACAGAGCCTAAAAAATTCAAATATAAACAAAATATTATCACCTCACGACGAGATACAGTCTATATGCTGTCATGATCGTGAGTATAAACACACAGGATTCAGTTCCAATCACAGCAATGACACCAAGTGCGGAACATGTTGCACTACTTCGCCATTCTTGATCAAGCTTGCAATAACGGGAAATAGTTGCGTCTTTGATCCCCAGGGAAAGCAAATAGATCTGAAACAGAAAACAATTTTTCTACATAATTATCAACTCTGGGAATAGAGCTGAATACAAAGGCAATGATTCTATAATCCGTCTACCTTATAATATCCAATTATATTTATTCTACAATTACGAGAGAGCTGGATTTGGGGATTCTAGGTTACCAAGCCTGAATTGCTGAAGCACTGAAATGTTTTGATCAAGAGATGTGTTTTTATTATTCTATTTCACTGTAAAGTAAAGTTCATGACTCACCCCGACAAGAAGATCAGCCGTAGATAAGTTAAGCACAAGGATCCTGTTCGAAATAACGATTGTGCTCGGAGTTCCTATTGGTTTAATAAGATTTCGAATCTGGTTTCCAATCACAGCACAGTTTCCAACAACAGCGAAGAGACCTAGAGAAATAACAGGTTTTATATTGAATTTTCATGAGGGTATACCCAATTTGTCCCAGAGACCTTGTAGCTCCCGGGTCAAATACACTTAACCGAATTAGATGGCCGGCCGCACTTTTATTTCACATTAACTATTTACTAGTGACTGGCTTAAAAAATTGATTTGGTTTTCTTACAAATAAATTGTCACATTGATTTTTAACGAAAAGTTTTAAACCGATTTAGCGAGAGATTTTTTCCTGTTACAGGCCGTACTTTATTCAAAAACTGCAGCCTTCCTCCTGGCCGCACAAATTCGGTTCGCATGCAACATTTGGCCCTGGCCCTGGTCCTGCTTTGGATAAGTCATCACTGCACTTAGTACTTCACGTATCATAGATTTGTGACCTAAGGTCACGATGAAACATCATAAAAGATCAGATAAAGTTTTACTTATGATCCACAGGAAGACGATCAGCACTCGATTTGATATCAGTTTCTCATCAGATGAAAATGAACTTTGTCGACAGTTATTACATTCGTCACTTCCTCCCTCGCAATCTTGCTTTCCATCACAGACCTACAGGGAAGAATATTACAGGTAACGTGCTAATGCTAACTCAATTGTTATAAAACTTCTTCTTTTACGCCTTCAACGCGTATATTTTACTAGACCAGGGCTTCCTAAACTGTGTGCAGCAAGCCGCCCACAAGTGTGTCACGAAATTTCGAAATTTAGGAAAAAAAAATTATGTGCAAAAAAAAACGTGATGATCACTGATGATCGGATTTTTGAGGTTTTCGGATTTTGGAATTTCGGATAAAGGATTTTCAGCTGTATTAACGAAATGAGCAGGTCAAAGAATAAAATGAGAAAAATTTCAAGACTTGCCTGCGTGTTTCGAACAAATAATGTCACACCATTATCGCCGCAATAAAAATGTGTTTTTGCAGAGCAATTCAGTTCATCGCTCTTGTCATAACATTCCTTGAAAATAAAATGAATAAAGTTAGTCTTGTCTGGTACAGGGTCATGATTGTGTGTTTGCGTGTTCACCGGTTTCACCGGTTCGCAGCAGTGGCCCCAACTTTGTCGATATTTATATTCTACTCACTACCGCTATATTTCCTCCTGGTGACCAAATGAGGAATTCGGAATAATAATGGAAACAATTCTTACCGTTCTTCCGTCACAACGGCCTTTTTCTGGCAGGTGAATCGGCAATCGAGAACTTCCGCGATCTTCGCAATAAAATCTAGGAAAAATAAATAATTGAATGATGGACCAGTGAATAAAATTTTTCTGTTTCATATACAGCAATTACAGCAAACTAGTCTGAAAATTTTTTGGTGATAGAGTTTCAATTGAAATTCCATCATTATGGTGACGATGGAGGGGAGGTATATTCTGGGCTAGAAATACCGACATATGGAAAATACAAGGGAGGTTCAATCTGAACTGGGGGGTATATTCTGGGCTAGCCTACTTTATACCCGGGTATACTCTGGGCAGGGGTCTGCTCTGGGTTGTTAGACCGAGAAGCGCTCTGGGTTTCTTTGCTCATAAATATGTAACATTCACTTCAACCTTCAATACTCATTTACTTATCATCACGCTAATAATTCATAGGAAGTGTCACCTATTCGGGCAATCCATTTCATCTTCAGAAAAGTTTGGGAACGAAGAATTACAAGTTGGTTTGCCGTCGCATATTTGCTTTCCAATGATCACTGATCCGGCGGAGGCGCACCTATAGAAAGAAAGCTCTCATATATTACGAATCATATCATGCCGACAAAATAAATCAAGATCAAAATAAAACAAAGTGTGAAGTGAGTGATCTGCCAAGATCTCTGAAACATTCCTTTTCACTATCATTATTCATTTGTGCTGTTCGCTATCTATGAAACGCCTAAAAAATGGAATAATGAACCATTGTCGATGAAGTGTGGCTATTTCAGATTACAAACTCATTGGGTCATACAGTATCGTACTCTACATTACCCTATGTAGTCGTACCATTACTGTTCAAAGTCGGAATTCGAAAGTTAAAGCCCTAGCATTAAAACATGGGCCGGCACCTCTTTTGAGCTTTCTGATGTGGCTCTTGGATACTTAAATATTTTATCGAAATAGTTTTATTTAAAACTGTGTAAATTAAATTAAAATTTAGTTAAAGCTATTCTTGAAACTCAGAATACATTTGCCTCATGGTTAGAATCAGTTATCGAGTTATGTCACTGCTGCTACTTTTGTGGCTGCCCAAGAAATTGCATGTCGTTGAAAACCTTTTTCAGATAGAGAATACTTGAAAGAATGTTTTATCAACATATCTGAGCAACTGCATTAAAAGTATTCACTTATCTAGTTGTATCATCATTCTTGTGCTTTGGGGCAATTATCACATTATGGGGGTGTAATACACAGATCGGTTTATCTTGAATTTTACACAAGGCAATGGTGCAATTGAAGATAATATTCCGATGCACGAAATCACCCGACAAAAACACCTGGAAACGTACAATCGCGAAGCCAGTAATAGTTTTCTACTCTTAGTGCTATGTTAATCCGGCTAAGTACTTACTTGAATCCAACATTAATACTTGCTGAATATTGGCAGAATTCGGGCGTTGGTGTGCATCCAGCATTACATTCATCACTAAGACCTGAGCACGTCGGCACTCCATCGCATTTCCGAGCATATAGAGGTTGATCAAACTCAAGAATTCCTGCCACAATGGAAGCAGAACCGAGTTATTAATTGTTAGTTGCTTATTTAATCAGTTAAATACGATTTGAAAGTCTTATAAACACAAATGAAAACCAATGGAGTGAGAAGAGTGGGAAACTCACTCTCTTTTTCGGAGCAATGTGAGGGACAAAGAAAAAAAGATCTCAAACCTAGACAAGACAGAACAATTTAGAACATTTGAACCATGTTTCTGGTGTCTTAGGTTATGGGTTCGAACCTCGACTTAGCCAGTTCCGTGTCCATGGGCAAGACACATCACCAGCTCAAAGTCGACCCAGATGTATAAATAGGGTACTGGTAACGTCGGGGTCACTTCAGCGATGATAGTGACGTCCTGTCAGTGATCATAGGTAATACCATCACACGAGCTCTGAGGAGCTTTTTAAATTGGTATCATTAATTGGTACATGCAGAAATTATCCCTTTTGTAACTAAGTTAAGTACTTTATATATAATTGTATAATGAATACGGAGATATATTAACTAGTACTCACTGCCAGGTGGTATTGTTATTGATGCATTGTTCCAATCTGAATAGAAATTGAATATTAATCGTCATTAGCCTTATGGTAGAATTGGTTTCGTTTAACGTCGTTTCAAATAACGTCGGTCTTTTCAAGAACCTCCAAGACGTTAAGCGGGGACCTGGATATCATATAATTTCCAATAACATATACTACACTGTTTTTTTTGCAAATCAAATAAATAACTTTAGGAACGCTTCGCTTCGCGATTTATATAACATCACATATAAGGACACTGAATTCCTGTTATGGGTCGTACTCAAAAACCCACAGCTTCCCGAGGGCCGCATTTGGCCCGCGGGTCACAGGTTGCAAACCTCTGAATATTAGCAGACAGCATTATGAACTTCAAATAATAGGCTTGTACGCCTCGCTAGCAAACACATACCTGTAACACTCGGAAATGCCCCTCTGTAATAAGCGCAGTAATAATTGTTGTCCTCAACACAAGAACTCTCGTCCGATTTGTCCTCGCAATCGTCATTACCTGGTAAAAGTTTTTTTTAACAGTATCTGCGGTTTCAAATAGAAAACATAACGATCTGCGTGTGTCGCATTAGTTACAGCGTTGTGTCATCAAAGCCCTTGTTAACTGTGATAATGGCTACAAAGGGCATTTCATATCATAGATATTGTACGGTGAGTCACGGGAAGACCACTTCTGTGATTGGAAGCATGATACAGGATGTGCGACAAACAAGATAATGGTATCGGGTTAAAATTCCTTCCCTTTCTAAATGATGGAAATGAATCAAGTAAAGAACATGTCTATTTCTGTGACGGAAATGGGTTTCGGGACCTAGGGCAGGGGTAGGGCACCTTTTTATGAAAAGAGCCAATATTTAATATTTAATTTCTAAATAAAACTATTTCGGTAAAATATTCAAGTATCGAAAAGCCAGAGAGTTCAAAGAGCCGCAGGTTCCCGACCCCTGACCTGACCTGGGATATCTAGACATGAACTGGGGTTTGGAAAGCTTACCATTACAAAATAGAAATTTCTTTATCCGCGTCTTGTTGTCTTTGCATAATTCCGTGTCTTTTATTGCATAGCAATAGTTTTCATCCATTCTGTTTTGGCAGTCGTGCCTGAATATAACATAAAGTAGTAAGAAGCGTATCTAAGATAATAGTAGTTGTTTTAAGTTGTGAGATGGTGATGGACCCAAAACCTGCAGTGACCCGACTGACGTTGTCGGTACTTTATTTATACAGCTCGACTGCGATCCGGTTATTGTGCCTTGCGAAATGACATGGACATGGCTCCGTCGAGATTCCAACCCGCAATCTCTTGATTGTGAGACTCTCCCACTGGCAGGCATTACTGTGCTACTTAAAGAGGGCACTATTGACACTATATTTCCGCTAAAATCAGACAATCAAAATGCAATAGTGAAATCATGACATCATTTGTGATTTCATTTGTTAATTAGAAGATCAACGATTTTGGCTTGGATTTTCGAATTGCAATTGTTGTAGAGTTATTTCAAACATAGGCGTCAGAAGATGTTTGGAAAGGGGTGCGAATTCAGTGTTTACATTTGGCGATATTTTTCGTTGGTATTACAGAGCAAGTCACAATGTTTTAACATGCAGCATACACCCACACCATACAACGCTCTCGAACTGGCAGAAATTGGTTCATTCATAACTTGCATAGTCTGGGTCGGCATATAACGAAGGACTAGTGTACTTACACATTGTCGCAGATAGATGTTTGATTGACACATGTTGTAGAATTGTCAGTCGAATACATTGGAATGCATTGAAGTTGGCCAGGACAACCACAACTTTCACCTGGAAAGAATGAAACGTCAATTTTCTTTGCACATTTCGGCCTTCATCAAGTCTTTTTCACTGCTACAAGCTAATAACCTGCACATAATGTATGACCCACCCACAGTGCAGGATTCCCCAATCGGCCTAGGGCCCATCGGTATCTCGGATCCCACTGAAACTAAATTGTCGTAATGCTGTGTTACATTGTGTTGAAATTCTTATTTCTTACATTATGATATTAAATATTCAATGACATTTTGCCATTGCAAAATAATTACAGTAATATACATATACAGGTATCGGACCAATTATCTGGCGATCTGAAATCCGCACAGACCAGAAAACCGGAAGATATTTTCCGCTATTTTCATAGTTGTCCGCTAGACGGAGTCAAAGAGCTAACAAACTATTACTAATGCAGGCCAATGCGTTGCACGAATAACCGGCGAGAACGGACATGTAGCGAGACACAGGCGCACTTTTCCATTAGCAGTCTGTCGAACTCATTGCCACTCAATGCTACGCTGCGTCTTTTTCAGATTCCTGGCGCTTTTTTCATAGTTCGCGCACGCGGGTGTTGTCCTCACCAGACCTCACCCTCACCTCACACCTCACCACCCCTCACCTCACAGCGATAACTTATTCCCTTACGATTGTCCCACAAGCGAAAATAGTTGGTAAACTATATGATATTGACTCCTTGTGTAGTTTAAAATGTGTATGCCTTATTCTTTGCGTATTTAGATGCCTTGGTACCAAAAAAAACAGAAATTCGGAATGCCTCAGGTCCCGCAGAGTCCGGATAATTGGTCCTATACCTGTATTGATTATTTGAATATAGAAACAAATTTTGGGGCACACTGATGAGTTTAGCCAAGCGCACAGAAGTTGAACTGTTATAATACTGCCGCACCTTTTCCTCTACCCAGTGGTTTTCAACGATTTTTTTGGGGTCGTAATATCATTGAGAAAAAGAATAATTAAAATACTACTGTCATTCTGACAGAATTTTAGGTTACATTAACGTAATTCTGCTGTGCAGTGAACGAAAGATTCAAATAAATAAGTTTTTAATTATGCTTGTTTTGCTGTTGCATGTACACAGCTACATTGCATATGCTTTGAAAAGAATTGATGGGGTTGTTAGGTTATATTGGGTTGCTATAATTGGGTCACGGTATAAAAAGGATTAAACCACTGTTCTACCCAGTTGAAGCTTACGTACTTTTGCAGACGGAATTACAAATCGACTTGAGTTTCACATTTGCTTCGTTGCAGATACATTCATCCGATAGATCTTGACAATGAACTACTCCATCACAGACGTGAATGTTTGGAATAATGAGGGTTCCATCCAAACATCGAAAACATTCGTCGTTCGAATAAACTGAAAGAAAGATTCATTATGATTAACGGATTCGCCACAAGGGGGCATCTTGAGTATGAATATACAGGGCCAATGTGACCAAACTTTGTAGAAATACTTCTTACTTTACGACCGCTCACACTTACGACTGTTAAACTGCGATAACACTGATCTACAAAATAAACTGACAACCGTTTCTATGTAATTCGGGTGCGCTGATTTCAAATCTGGTGTCACATTTTTTCCTATATGTCTAGATTTTGAGATATATGCGTTTTTTATCATTTTTATGGACAAATTTGCAGCGGAGCAAAAAAAGTTTCATTTGTAGATCAGTGTAATTCCTTGCCACCGATAAAGAGTGTTTCAGTGTTACATTGTGCTGAAACTCTTAGTCCCCACATTAAAATGTAATGTAATGTATCTCACTGTCTTTGATGTAAGTTCCTTTTTTGATCCCGTCTGTGAAATTGCAAAAGCATTCGTCAATCCCGTAGTCGCAATCTGACTCCCCATCACAAACATATTGGTTAGGAAGAATGCAGTTCTGTGATGTATGGAGTTTTGTGACTGGGCACTGGAACCCAATGTTCGCTTTGCTGTTACGAAATTACAAGGTTTGATACAAATGTTGAACAATAGAAAAGTCCCATGCGTATGCAGGAAGTCACCAGATGACGAACGAGTTGCTTTTATGTCAAGTGGTTTCTCAGTATATAGTAAATACAGTTAAAGCTAGTTAAGGGAAATTCTTTCGACCTAACCGAAGATATATTTTAATAAGGGTTTCTCCGTCGAGGTAACGATTGCAAATTCAGGTTTAATTGCAAATTCAGCCTAGGCGTAACTCCTCCCTGAGTTTTGTGTTAGGCGGTAAAAGATAAAACTTTAAAACAAAAAAAAAATCTTTTCCAGTCGCGTACATTCTCCGTTTCTTTTTTTTCAATTTATCCGTAATTGATGGGACAAAGCGGGAAAGAGTTCTGCATATTTGTAGCACAATTCTAGTTTTAATAAGGATTGTGTACCTGTCAAATATTTCCTCATCAGTATTATCAGGGCAATCCATCTGGTGATCGCAGAACGAAGGCTTCACTGTGCAGTTCCCGTCCTTGCATTGAAAAGTATGATTGCAACCGCATTCATCGTTTCCTGTACGTCATAAACACAGCACAGATATGATTACGAAACAAAGAATCAGGGTTGCCAGTGCAGCCAGGTTATAAGTAGAAAATCAACTATTCAATGTCAATCACTACTGCAGTTTGAATTCCTCTATTCTTGCTAAAAATAAGCTGCAAACTTAGCCTATTGTTGAAAAAAAATGATCGATTATGCATGCATAATAATTATAATTACCTTCTGATGACACATAAAGATAACTATTCTATTTTTTCAATCCCCCTTTGGTGAGCTACTTTTGATCCAAATTAACTGCTAATTGTGAGGGATATAGTACTGTACGTGTCCAGCAATTGGTAATCATACGCGTTCGTAATAATTACCAAATCAAAATTTAAAGCTAAGGATCCTCGAATATAGCCATTTTGTTATAACGTTGGTTAGAGAAGAAATGGTTAATGAGCGTTTTGCAGCTAGCTTCTAAAGAAAACATCAGTAAACCTACGATCAGACCGGGCATTTCCCTTTGCTGACAATTTCAATGAAAAATATAGATGCTCAACATCCCTTCAAATTACGTCACAAACCCTTACATGCAATGGAACATGTGAAGTAACAACACAGACTACGAACGACATATGTTGACTATTACATAAATACGCTTCGCATGATGCAAACCAAATATTCAAATCTCCCTGACGTTTTCAAAGAAAACATCACCTCCTTACAGACCGGAATAAACTGCTTGACGGGCCGTATCAAGCCCTCGGGCCGTACTTTGCAGACCCCTGACTTAGGCAAATGTCAAACTAACCTCCATCACAATCAACTTCAAAGTCACAGAGGTATTTGTTTGGCAAGAGACAGATTTTGTTGGTTTCATCGTCTCGGGTTTTGCAAGGAATTCCTAATGATTGATGAATAGCTTTGTCATATACGAATTCATCACTGCCGTCCCTTCAATGAAAATAAAATACTGTAATATGAGATAAAAATCGACTACTTAGAAACGTACTCAGGGTACAAATGTTGGATATTATTGGTAGTTTTAGAATTAGATTAGATTGGAAATTTTTCTACTTTTCGTGTACTACTGTTTCGTAGATAGAATGCCCCTAACTTCGAACGCTCCATAGTTCGAACTCTAAATATGAAATATGACTCGGAGATCGAACGATGCCTCGATGTTCAAACTGCACACGTAATGAAAATGCGCTAGCTGCTGTGCGTCCAATTCGTCTCTCGCTCTCTCACATATCGTTACTTCGTGTGTTTTCAGTGCGCCTTTATTCGCTTTATTTTCGTCTTTTTTTGTTTATAATAATCCCCTATCTACTAACCATGGCATTCAAGGAAAGTGTCGAGGCGATGTAGCGCTGAAATGCACGGCAGCATGTTGGAATTGCGAAGAGTGGTTGAATTTGACGCGGAAGTAATTCAAATTGACATTTTGTTATAAACCCTGACAGCACTTATTTGAGCTCGCATTGATACTTTGTTAACGGTGCAAATAAACATTAAAACCTATAACACGCGGGAGTAATTGAAATTGAACCCTTGGATCCGGAAAAAAGAACGCTTGCAAAGCCGTCGTTCAGTGGGGAGTACATGCATGCATTAACTGAATACTTACGGACAATCGGTTACGTTATTGCAGAAGCTACCACGTTGGATACAAGACTTCTGATCATTGCAGGTATATTGTACAGTAGTCTGAGAATTGCAGGCCACAGCTGAACAAGAAAAAAAATCTTTTGAATCTGAACAGTGTTTGGATTCAGATGATGAGAAAATTTACAATTTTGCCTCCCTACTTCATGATAGAATGCTTGGATATAAAATTGCATGCCACAGCTGAACAAAAAAAAATATTTGAATCTGAACAGTGTTTGGATTAATATGATTAGAAAATTTACAATTTTGGCTCCCGACTTCATGATAGAATGCGTGGATAAAAAAAAACTTGACTCGGATGCTCTATCATTTGACTTATTAGATTCATTACAGCATTAGATGTTTTGAATTATAAAATCGAAGATAAATATCCACTAACAACCATAATACGAAGGGATATCCCAAAAGGTAATTGGCCCAGGGCCCACCGGTATTTACGAACTGCTGATATTAATTTGTCACGAAGAGTGTTGGCGTGTAACCTTGTTTCAAGTGTGGATGATTTTGCAAGTGATTTTGCAAGATTTTGCAAGTGATTTCGCACAGTGTCTCGTCTCGTCTACCCTTTAATTCGGTAGGAAATAACCATGTGTTACATTGTGTTGAAATTCTTATTTTTTACATTAAAATATTATGTAATATTTGATGACATTTAGCCATCACAAATAATTACAATACAGTAATCCCTCACCTATCGCGGTTAGAGCGTTCCACAGCCTTCCGCGATAGGTGAAACTCCGCGAAGTAGAAACCACATATTTATTTAATTGTTTGAATATATTTTGACGTATTTTAAACCATTATTAATCGTTCACACACTCTTATTTACCTTATTAATCTTTCCCACAATCATTTGACCGGTTATTTAATTTTTTTTACTTTAAGCGCTCAAACATACTAGTACTGTACGGCACGGCATTTACCATGAAATAAAATACATACAATACAATATTATATAAAATCCGCGATGTAGTGAACCGCGATAGAGCGAGGGACGACTGTAAAATATTTATATTGATTATAGATCATTGCAATAAATTCGAGGGCCCACTGGTGAGATCGGCCTAGGTCTCACAAGTGGGAAAATCCAGCCCTACTCATTGAATTAATATCATATACTTACTTTGCGTCCTTGCCGTATACACCAGAACTGCTAAGTGAATGAAAAGCGAGATTCGAATAACATTAAAAAAACTCATGCTTACTGTCTGTGAAAAGAAAAACTTGGACTAATTTCCTTAAGTACGGCATAACCTATTGATATCAAAACAACCAATGCAAGACGCCTCCACTTACGTCACAATACTAATGCTAAAACATTATGAATTTGGAATCTTCTTTCACAAAAAGGTCTAAATGCCACATGGGCGGGAAAATTATGACATATGGTTGTGTTAAACCTCGTGGTAGGGTATATCAGGAAATACTGCCAACGCTTTTACTCGTGGCATATTTTATTCGTTCTCTCGTGAAAATATTCAACGTCAAAACCTATTCTCTCTCGGCAAATATAAGACTTTGGAATATTTCCACATGCAGTGCAGGTTATAACATCACAATCAATAAGTTTTTAAGTACTGAAAAAACAGTAATGCAATTACATGAAGAATTGGCTTGTTATAATAATTAAAAGACGTATATATTTTCAAGTATTGTGAGATGTACTATTTTAACAAGGGGCTTCGAACCTTTATATATCTTACTGGCCTAATATCTTCGCCTAACGATATGTCTCACTTTACGACAAATATATGAAGGTTTATAATCGGAAAGTTGCACGGCACATTGTCTGTTCGGAATAGCTCTGTGGCCTATTATAAATGTCTTCGTGGCCCACAACTGGGCAATGGCCCCCAGTTTGGAAGCCACTGTACTGATGTGAAGTTGAGCTGGGGTGGGAATTGAGATGGGGGACACAGAAGGGCGCCCCAACTCTTTACTATCCTGTCTTCGTACTAATAGATGAACCAAAATTGATTCTAAACAACCTAAAGATACGTCATAGTATACCTAAAGATACGTCAAAATTGATTCTAAACAACCTAAAGATACGTCATAGTAAGCTCCTGTGTCCAGCGTCATTTTGCCAGTAGCTAAAATTTCGTAGCAACAGCCGGCAGTGTTGACTACCAAAAATGCTGGAAATTATAACGCCCTTGTGCGCTTTTGCAATAGGCTGACTGACAAGGAAATACTGATCCAGTTCTACAATTACATGACTATCACAGACGGTTCCTGATACCAGTGTCACTCACTCCCAGGACTTCCTTCCTGTCATGAGTTCAAAATTGAATTAAAATAAAACCGTTTCCACAAACCAAAGACAGAACAGATCGAACACAAAACCCGTAAACAATCGTACAGACCAATCCACAATACGCCATCGTCATAACGGGAGGTAGAAATCTATTTTTTCCAGAAATCATAAACAAGGGAACAATTAACTGAACAATGACGATCACCGGAATTTCGGACGAATTCATCGAGGTTCCACCGTATATTCAAACGAGGAATTTGTAAATGAATTGAAATAAAATGGACTTTTTATGACGCGAAGTTGACAGTCCGCTGGCTAAAGAAATAGTCATCCATTGCAGGGATTTTTTCCATGGTCAATAGCTTGAAATCACGCCATATAAATCCCTATTTCCTGTCACTGGTGAGGATGAGTTGTCAGGGAATGGGACTGTATATAACTATATAATATTAAAATAATATTGAGTAGTATAGGAAATAGAATTGTATGATTCTTAGTAGTGGCAAATAACAACGATAACGATTGAACGGTTAAGTGGAAAATATGTGACAACCAAAATATTTAGAGTTTCCATATCGAATATAGAGATAAGCTAAGTGGGAAAGCAATAGAGAAAAATGTAGAGTCTCGTGACGTAAACTGTAGAGGGACAAAATAACGTTTCAAGTACTTGAATGGTGATTGGAATGCTTGTAAGCAGCATTGTGTCTTTAGAGTGAAGAATTGAATGCTTGTAAGCAGCATCGTAATATATTGTCTTGTTGCTTAAATGATCGTTGATGACTTTGTAATGATACAATTGTGAAGTCAATACTTGTGGAGATTTGAAGTGTATGTGTCAAAGATTGTGTTTGGCAGTACAAGCATTGTAATAAATACTGTATACGAGAAATCGAAGAGTTCTTGATATATACCGTACGACTGAGTATATATTAACCATCATATTACATTTGTTTTACGTAACCTATCTGACGCGGAGCGGACGAGTCATCCTCTCTGTAAGCGAGAGTGTATTTGTAAGCGTCTAACACCCAAAAACAATAAACATAAAAAACACAAACGCCACATAACTAATGATGGTAATTGTGACGAATAGTAGTGGAGAATTTATTCTTTTAGACAGGGAATATAGAGATAAGCTGACCAGCAACTAGCTAGCTGATAACGACGGTTCTAATAATAAGATTATGACTTAATGCTTGCGAGTAAGATCGCGATCGCGGAATTCCTCCCTCGTTAGCGGGAGTAAATTTTTAGTGTTTATACGGCAGAGTACGTTACGTAACAATTAACATCACACCAATATATTTAAACCCTACAACCTTACCTCCTGTACGAGAAATCAATCATTTTGGTAAACATCTTTTGAGTATGTATACAGAATAACAAGGTTCATGTTTTATCAAGATATTATTTATGTTAAGGAACAACAAGACGACAATTTGCAGAAAGACATACCATACCCAGGGTTGGAGGTTCGAGGACCTCTCAACTTGGAAATTAAATACCATGCAAAATAAATCAATGTAGTGAAATGAACATTAACCCAAATACAGTATTTACATATATAAATTTGTTTATTTACATTTCAAATTAAGTCTGTATCTCTAAATACATTTTTATCCGTTAAGGCGTAAGGCCTCACAACGTATGACTGGATCGACCACGGCAACCATCTCTATATCCAGCAATACTAATTACCGTACGAGAATAAAACAACGGTGATGCCCTCTGACATATCTGGAATTGTCAAAACCAGAATATCCTGACAATATGCCTAACAAATAGGCAAGAGCGAGGAAGCTGACATATCTGGAATTGTCAAAACCAGAATATCCTGACAATATCCCTAACAAATAGGCAAGAGCGAGGAAGAATGATCACTTGTCAGCTAATGGAGATTACGAACTACCAAATATAAAAAGGGTTGGATGAGTTCATGAGGCCACAGCGCGTCTCAGTGGTAAACACCGACTATAACGGACAGTACCTTCATATCATAGGATCCAACGAATCTAAACCAATACAATTCGTCAACACGAGAACCAAACAATTCTCTACTACAGACTACTACTAGCAACAGACATTTGTACTGGTGTTAATCCTACGGTTAATATGGTCAGGGTGTGGGATATGGTTAGGCTTATAATGCCATTCAATTGTGAAAATTACAGACTAAACTGGGAGAATGTACATTTAATAAAATGTTGGAAGCCTGATACAGGAAATCGTTATGTAAGAAATGGTCGTAGAAAGAACCAGTCTTCAGAGATATGTGGTAAACACAAAACCAAATCTCATTTAAGCGATTAAATTCTGCGTTATGTTTACCCGCGAGTCAATGATATTGTATTGCGTTGGCAAATCTTCGGACGAGGGCCATCGCAAATTAAACGGCACACGGCGTCCGCCTATTCTACATTCCAGCTTCAACAAAGACTTCGGTTCTGGTATATTAGCCAGACGATAAGAAATCGATTTGAAAAGTTGACAAGCAAGTGATTTATCGACATGCAGGTTTTGTACGATGTCAGGGTCAAACATGTAATCATCCTCGGACGACTTAAGAAATACTTGCAGTTCTGAACCACAGACTGCGTCGATTGGATCAAGATTAACTGAAACGGGAATAAAGTTACGTTCGACAAGCTGCTGTTTGCATACTCTCATTGCGACCACCTCAGCGTGACAGAAAACTATCGAAAAATTACCATCGCGAGAGAAGTGCAAGCTTACGGACAAGCCCAGAGTAACCCTTGGGTGAAACAGCCATTCAATAAACGCCGTGAACAAGCTAAAGTCGCCGGTTTCGAAATCAATCGTGTTCGACGAAGGTTTCAAAGCGACCTGACAAAATTTATCCCAAGAAACCATCTCTCCAGCGCCAACGTGGTCTTTTTTCATGACGCTGACAGTGACGTCATCATGAACTGTCGAATACCAGGTAGGGAGCACGATTTTAACGGGTTTAAGAAATGTCATTGATGGTAAACAAGAAATTACCGGGCATGCGACGACGCACCCGTCCCTGTATAGGTCAAAGTTAATTGATAAAGAAATACAGAATTGAACTGATACACTGACAGCTCCAGGTGGGAAAATTACTTGGCAACCATCGACGGTAATAGCGCCACCTTCTGGCCCAATGATTTCAACTGAAAATAGAAATACAGAGGAATTTTAAATTGAATTCGGCAATTTTTGAATCACTCTTAAAATTTCGTTGGGCGCCGCTTATTGTGATCCTTTTTTATAACATTAACTGGTTGAGTGAGCGATAGGAATGATTTGGAACTGATTGATATTAATATAAATATATAGATGACCATAATTAGCAGTGCCCAGTGTATATATAACTGCTAAGTATTGCAAATCTCGATAGATACCTTTGGAACCTTGTCTGAACTCTATCTTATCTCCACCAATCCACACAACAACATTCGCAGTCTGAGAAAAATAAATCTTATATCAATGAATGTAGTTGTATACAGTAATAAGAGGTGTGTCTTTCTTTTTGTTTGTTTGTCATAAAACAATGCCGTTATTTCTACAAGTTTTTTTTACCAAATTTGGGATCGGGGTCCATATGCAGTACAGAACAATGAATGACCTGATAAATCCTGGGTCTGGACAGGATAAAATCCTACTTACGCCTTCTATCGGCCAAAATGAGAAACTTGAGGGGATGAAATCATTCTTAGGACCATTTAAAAATTCCATAGTGTTCAAAATAAGAATACTTGCTTATACAAGCAAGATCGGGTCGCTCAGTTTGTTCTCCATATAATATCTACAGATTTCCAACTTTTAAAATGTAAACTTACACATTGCGTATCAACGATTTTTTCCTGAAATTCTCTCATTTCTTCTTTAGCTAACGAATCGAGTTCCACTTCTATTCTTTCCTGTGCGCAATCTAGCAGAGAGCTTACACCCGATATTGCTTCTTCATTCGAACAAGAGAAACCTCTCAGGTCAAGTGATTTCACCTGAAAAAGAAATCACAGTGGAAGCTGCTTATTATGATCGTGGATAATGTTATCAATCGGTTATCGTTATAAATATCGATAATAATATTATCTAGTTATTGTTATCAAAAAAATATTGATCACTATTTTAATATGAAAAAATGTGGAATGTGAGAAGCTTCTTCCTGGGATATTTACCATCTTGTGGGAACCAATTTTACCAAGGAGGAAATGTGTAATGTGGTGGGATAAGCCTTTACCCTCAGCAAACCTAAGCCCTTTCATCAGAGAGACTGCATTGCACTCAACTGGTATTATATAAAATTGCAAAATGGAATCAAATAGGGCCTATCCATGTTCCTGATCTGAACTAAATCTGTGAAATATGCAATAATTTGAAGTGAAGATAGGGAGCAGTTGATATTATTTACCTTGTAACCAGCAAGGCCCTTCGAAATTTCTTGCAAATGACTGAGCTCAAAATCACAGTTGTATGCTTTCAAGACTTCAACTTGGCACTGACGAATGATTTGGCAAATATGTCGAAGGACGTCAGTTTCCATGCCTGGATTGTCAGAGACATCAAGTTCTTCAATCTATAACAAAAAACAGTTATTCCAATGATATTCAATGGTATGGAATCAGAACCAATTAATCAAATCACACAAACTCAAACAGAACCATAAAAGTACATATTACAAAATAAAATTTCCATTCCATTCCATTCACCAAATTATAATTCGTAATTTGGTTAGAGATATTATTCGATGAAAAAACTAATTTTACAAGATTCAAACATTATAACAAAAAATTGTGCAAGGCATCTCTGCTAGGCAACTGTCTAATCTTATCCTTCCTGATCGCGGTGGCACGAATTGTTTATTTTGCCCAATGAAAATGATCTAACTTCAGGATAATATATATTGACATAAAAATGATTTTGAACGCTAGGTGGCAGTACTGGTGTCAGTAAGTCATATCATAAGGACTGGAAATGGAGGACTCGAACCTCGATTACCCAATTTTTTGCGATAATACCGAATTTACTAAACTTGTACCTTGGCATTTTTAAGTTCTTTCATCATGGCTTTAACTTTATCCATTGTCAGTGTACAGTTTCTCACATGGAAGCTCTTGACTTTACACCGTCGCACAATCTCAACTGCATAAGCCATAGCATCAGGAGCGATGTCTCTATTATTGCTTATATCGAACTGCAAAAACTAAAAAATTTCGTCGTTAGATTTTTTAAATTTAATCGCAAAACGAGATATTTCCATATTAAATTGAAAAGAGAACCAGGGCTGTGAAATAGTTGTAATAGCCTCCGACTTCAACTCCTCGATTTATGATACCTCCTACTCCTCTATTTATGTATCAATATAGTAAATAAACAATAAATGTACCACTACATTTTTTCTGCCATTGTCAAGTTTTCCAAGCCACAATAAACAATCTATACAAATAATAATAAATGTTTGTTCAGCGGTTTTACGCTATGAAAAACCTAACAGTGAACTGTTTTGAACCGAATTTTAGTGTGGTGACTTAGGGCAGGGCTTCCCAAACTTATTTGGCTAGCGACCCCTTCAAATTTATTAAAACTTTCCGCGACCCTTCATGTTTGACAGTGATAAACAGTTCAAAATATACATGTAACAAAGTCACACTATAGTTGTGTTTACGTAGAGTCTACAACTCAGTTAAGATTCATGTTTTGCACTAGTTTTAATAATTGCGTTAAGTCCGAAAAAGTGACTGACTCAGGGTATTTCACTATTTAAAACTTTCAATTTCAAACCTCATAACTTTCAATGGCTGTGTAAAATTCCTGCAACTCTTTCACAGTCAAACCGCAGTTTATGAGAAAAAGTGATGATACGTGACAGTGTTTCATTATCTCAGCAGCTGCCAACATTCCTTCTTCACCAAGAACTTGATTGTTGTTTAGATCAAGAGTTGAAATCTAAATGAATTTAAAATTGTTTGAAATTTATTCACTAAACTAATATCACCTAGCTGCACGTCATCTCAAATTCTGAAGCTGGAAATATTACAATTCTTCAGTCAATATAGAGAGTTCCAATGACTCATTTGATATGTTCAGTTAGTCATCCTCAGTAATTTATATACAATACATGTGCTTGGTTAGCTTTCCATATACATTTTTAAAGTTCATTAATTCATCCTGTTGATGTTAAAATCACCAATAAATCTAGGCTTGAAGAACCTTGAAGTCTTATATAAACTGATGTTATATATATATAGTTCTGCAGAGTGTTGCAAGAGTAATGCAAAGCAACTAGAATGAAGTGGAAATTTGCTTTATTCGGGCAAAGCTAGTAGCCCCGTCATACCTTGGCATCAGTTTCCTTCAGTGCTATCGAGAGATGCTTCAAATGTTCACTTTTGATTTCGCAGTTATTCATGATCAGTGAGTTTACTTTGCAGTTGGAAATGAATTGAGCGAGATGCTTCATTCCATCGTATCCCATGTCAGGGTTTTCACTCAGGTCAAGATCTCCAATCTAACCATAAATTGTACAAAAGAATTTCAAACCACCAGAAATATAGAAAAATGACCATGTTTATAACTAACAGAGCGACCTCCACCTGCCCCACTTTTTTAAAGGAGAAAAAAGGCTCGTTAAATATCTATATTCCTATTTGCTCCCTAGGGTGGTCGGAAGTAGGATTTTATCCACTCTGGTCCAACCCATACTCACACGAAGAAGCGCTGTACATTATACAATCATAGGTTATAAATAAATTCATCTAGCCCATCAAAAAAATCAATTTCTAGCATGCTTTCGCCTTTAAGGTCAATCATGGAATTGAAATGCTTGGTCAGACCTGCGCTAAGCTGAAAGAATATTACCTGTATTTCAGAACCTCTACTGCTTCTCTCTACTGCTTGCAACACAGCGGAAGTAATGGCACACGCTGCTAATTTGAGCTTCGTCACACGCTTGGAAAATCTGAGCAATGTTCCGATGGCGTACATGTCGCTCACGCTGATATCTACATAGCTGATATCCACCGAGTTCAAGTTTTCTTCCAAGATATCTCTCACCCCTTCGGATGCTTCCCGGAGCGAGATGAGAAGCTCGAGACGCTGCGCTCTCTCATTTTTGGATCTCACCTCCTTCAGAAGTTCTTGTTGAAGACTCTGCTTAAGAAGATTGCTTTTATCCTCCAGGTGTTGTCCCCCTGTTGAAAATGATTTGAGATTAAAGTTAGGGTTTCCAGGATCACACCAAATTTGTCTAGGTTTCACCATTGATTCTGCATTTTTATGAGTCGAGATATTTTTTCGAAAGCAAGAAGGGAAATCTTGAGCGAAAACATGTAATTTTCAACCGATTGATAATTAAAAACACATTATTTTAACTTCTGTGCGTGTAAAGTTATTTGTTTACGTGATTTCCTCAATTTTTACCTGCTGGGACTGATTAAAAAATATTTCTGATTATAACCTACGACTTCCAACTCTTTCGGTTCACTGATTCCACTACTATATTTGTATAATAATATTATAATCTATCACCAATACATTGAATCACAACTAAGCTGACTCCAAAACTTGTAACTTGTAATTATATAATACGAATCATTAGCATTGCCACCGAGGTAAAAAGTTTAAAAGACCAAGATTTATCTTGCAAGTATTATAGCTTGCTATGTACTTCCCATTCAATCTCACGAGTACAGTTTATCTACAAGGAGTGTTAACACCAAATACTGTAATATGAACACAGACATCCATACTTGAGATCAACCGGTGAGCCGAAGGACGAACATTCGTGTCAAGAAGAATACCGCATGCGATCCTCCTGACCATTCCGAAATGAGGACAATGAATGCGAGGCAAGAACTCTTCAAAGTCTCGCAATGGCATTTCCACGATATGCAGCGCGGCAAGGGTTTCCTGTATTGACTGATGACAGAAAAAGTAAATGTAGTCTCCGATCAGCACCTTTGTCGTTTTGCTCGGTAACTGAGGGGGAGCAGGCAACTTGATGACTATGTCATGAACAGTAGTCGAATCTAAGCCCATCTTATCAAAACTGTCTTGCTCAAACACAACAACCTGTTTGGTAGTAGCTTCGAATGACAACGGCTTTAGCTTGTCAATTATATCTGCAAGATTTTCCTGGCGAGCGTGAGGGGAACACTCGAAGTGCTGCAGCAATAAAACCATGATCCCAGACATCGTGTTTGGAACGCCTTCTTGGTCCAAGAGCGACATTCCAGCTTGGACGAAATCATTCAGACTTATAAGCGTGAAGGAAAGGAATACAGGAATAGTACACAATGAGTATAACGCTGGAGTTTTTTCCAAGTAATCAAGGATTATCTTTCCATTCTTCTCGCCCATGTACGAGAGAATGAGGTTTTCGATGGACTTCTCGCTGAGGCCGACCAACGCGATCACTTTATCGGCCCGTAAGGAGCCTTCGTAACTTGCGATTTTGAATTCCCTTGACGAAGCGATGACATGAGAACGAGGGAAAATTTTCCTCGTTAATATTCCACGGAAAAACTTGGCAGGGGTGTCTCTCACCATGTTGCAGCTTTCATCCACATTCTCTAAGCTATAGGGAAGAGTGTCCAAGCCATCCATTACTAAAAGAACGTTATCCTGGTTAATGTTGATCCATGCAAGTGCCCGGTTTCTACGTTCATCTGTGAATTTCTGGGCACTTATATTTCTGAAAAGAAACTCGTGAAGAGTGGTCGCGAGATCTCCTCTGTAAATCTTGCAGTTGATAAAAATCACAAGCTTGATAATTTTCATTTTTTCGATTTTCTCCTCCAAGACATCGCGAGTTATCCTCCTCATCAGTGTCGTTTTTCCGCTTCCTGGGGGGCCTGTGAACATCAGCTGTCCGGGAGGAAGGTCTTCCAGTATTTCCTGCAACGTCTTGCTCGATCCATACGCTCGACTTCTATACGACTTCACTGAATAATCCTTGTCGGGTTTTGAAGCGCCCTCATAAAATTTGACCGCTATTAACCGAGGATTCTCCTCAACTATGGTTTTTTTTATGTTAGCCTGCTGGACAAGGAAATCTCCGGTTTCTGCCTCTTTCTTTGAAAAATCATTAATTATTTCCAGAAAAGACAGCTCCATAGCTTCGGTGTCAATTTTACCTCGCTTGGATTGACTTCCTTCAGCCATTGCGAGTAACTGATGACAGTTAGATACTTGATTTCGCCATTCATACAGCAATAACTACAGTCTACTGCCTGTGTGCAAATGTAAAAAAACTTCACAGAGAACTATTCTGTAGAAAATCGTCAATCGTGATCGAAGGCAGTTATTCGCACATTTTGCTTAGTTCTAGTGGGCGTTTCAAATCTTGCAACGGGCCCGTAACTTGGAGACCTCTGCACTACAACTTCCAAAGTTTTGAAGAAATATTTGAATATCAAAACTGCTACTGATAGAACTGTACCTTAAAATGTCTTCAGACAAACTATGTTGCCTATTTATCCTAAACCAGGGGTCGGCAACCAGCAGCTCTTTGAGCTTTCTGATGTGGCTCTTGTCTACTCAAGTATTTTACCGGAATAGTTTTATTTAAAAATGTGTAAATTAAATTTAAGTTTAGTTAGACATTAAAGATATTCTTGAAACTCAGAATACATTTGCCTCGTGGTTAAAATCATCAAGTTATGTTACTGCTGCTACTTTTGTGGCTGCCTTAGAAATTGCTGTGGAGAACCTTTTTCAGATAGAGAATACTTGAAAGAATGTTTTATTAACATATCTGAGCATCTTTCCAGAGATTTTCATAACAAACGTTATATTGTTTCAGTTACACTGGATGCATATTCAATGAAGTATACCATGATATTTTTTCATATGGCTACACAATATTTCAAACTAGATTAAAAATAAATATTTGGCTCTTTGCCATGAAAAGGTTGCCAACCCCTGTCCTAAACTAACGTTTCTACAATGCTCTAATTCAGTAGGACTTCAATTAAACAATGGAATTTCTAAAAAAAAAGGGTCTTCATTACAAAACTGACTTTTGTCTCATTGGTAACAGTTATTTCAATATTATGATGACACCAGCAGAGAAATGAAAAGCCCATTCCACATTTTCATATCGACAATATCCTCTATGGCCAATATCTTTCTATCTTTAAATAACAGAATTCAAAACAGTATCATCATCACAAGACTGGAGTTTGTCTCGTCCGTCTCTTGGTAACAGTTATTTCAATATTACAATGCCGAGCCCACTAGCACAGTAATGAAAAGCCCATTCGGAATTTTATAATTTCAGTATCAATAGCATTTCTCTTGTATGTATTGTATCTGAATAAATTCTCTGTCTCACTCTGTTCAGCAGTCTCACTCTTCCGCTCGAGAAATAATGACATTTCTGTGGTTAAATAAACACAACCTCCTTTCTACCACTGATCTGTCTTCATGAGAGCACAAAGACAATGAGCGCAAAGACAATGTGATGAGGAATTATTATCAAAAGTAGTATTTATCAGTACAAATTTGTCATTTTTTCCATGAAAACTTCCCCTAGCAGAAGAACTGAAAATGTTGCTAGAAAATTTTTCACGGTGATATTGATGAAGTTACTACATGGGAAATTACCAATAAAAAACTTCAATGCAGACTAACTCTCTCTTTTCTTGCTTTAACTTATGGCTTTTCACATGACTATCCATATTACTGGTAGTGTTCCTTTTATAGTAATTTTCAACTAAAGTTCTTTCACAAGCTCATTCTATATCAATTATAACTGGAGCCCTTTTGATTATCGTTCATAGACTAAAAACCTCCATTCAAAAATAAATAATCTCTCTTTGTATAGGAGTGATAGTCAGTTAAGTCCAACAAGTCCAACAGAAGAGTCGAAACAAACCTACCAGAATATCATCTGCTATTTTACCATAAATCGTGATAAAGTAACACACTTCATTTCAATATTCGTCTATCAAAAGCAAGTGGGAAACACTCAAAGGGCATCTGCTTGGTTTGCGCATTAATAACCAATGAACGCAGCAATGAACGTCATTTCCTCGGCAGACAGATGACTCCTCAATCAATACTCTGCATTTTCTGCAATACGCTCTTAAATTTTATAATGTGAGCAAAAACACTTTTCGCTACAATCACAGGAAGATATGACTTTCAAATAAAGGAAAAAGGGATTTCAATGGAACAGTCATGCGTAATATGAGTCATTTTGCAGTGTCTTTGCAAACTATTTTTATTCCTTCCTTAATACTCTTGAGATTTTAGAAGTACAGTCGTCCCTCGCTATATCGCGGTTCACTTATCGCGGATTCACTACATCGCGGATTTTATATAATATTGTATTGTATATA
Source organism: Halocynthia roretzi (assembly GCA_013436055.1). NCBI lineage: Eukaryota > Metazoa > Chordata > Ascidiacea > Stolidobranchia > Pyuridae > Halocynthia > Halocynthia roretzi. The sequence goes on from QRAM01000408.1 coordinate 56,636, forward strand.
TTTTAATGTAATATTGTATGTATTTTATTTCATGATAAATGCCATGCCGTACAGTACTAGTATGTTTAAGCGCTTAAAGTAAAAAAAATTAAATAACCGGTCAAATGATTGTGGGAAAGGTTAATAAGGTAAATAAGAGTGTGTAAATGATTTACAATGGTTCAAAATAATTAATAATTAAATATATTCAAATAATTAATTAAATATGCGGTTTCTACTTGGCGGAGTTTCACCTATCGCGGGAGGCTCTCGAACGCACTAACCGCGATAGGTGAGGGATTACTGTAGTTTACCAATTCAACTACCAATTGCCTCCAAAAGCAACGCAGACTCTAGTACTCAGTGGACTCATGTCGATAGCTCTTCCAAGTGATAAAACTCTTCATCTGTTCAACCTGAAACTTCCTATTATTTACCTTTTTTTCCCTGGAACTGAGATAGACACCAACACTTGCAAATAAATTATTGGTATATTATACTGGCATTACCTATGATTCATTCTTATGAAAATGGAAGCATAAACCAAAACTATTTATTTATATATACAATGCATAGCCCAATTCAATGCTACTACCCAACCGCATCCAATCTCTGATTGTGGCCCAGAGTTGTAAGTAGCTGAGTACCTGATTCTAGATGCGATAAGCCAGGTTTGGCAAACGCATCGATCGCGAATGAATACCTGGTCGATCGCAGATAAATACACTCTCACACATTATTCTTGAAAGGATAAAAAATTTCTTTCAAGATAAGTCGCATAAATTGAAAAGCAATGTAATAGCAGTTGTAAAGTAAAATATCTGCTGTTCACAGCTAGTGAAGCACAACAACATAACAAGTAACTTTATGACGTGTGCAACTTTCGGCGTCGATATTACAAAAGTACCTCCGATGTCAAAGATGGAAATTGCGCGCAGCAAAATCAAATTGATGTTTGTGTGTTTTGTAAAGAAAAATTAAAAAGAGGAAGGTGTCATATGTCATGTACCATATGTCAAAGCGTCCTGTTGGTAATTGTGTGGTAAATACAAAGCCAGGTACAGTAACAGAGTCAAAGGAAAAAAGTTAGGTTATTGACGGGTCGATCGCAAGGTATTAAGAAATTTTCTAATCGATCTCAAACTAGGTGAAGTTGGCCACCCCTGCGATAAGCTATCAATGAATTTAACTGAATATCGAAAGTTGCAGTGGCAAATTATTGCATTGCCTAGAACAGTGGTGTTCAAAGCACTGCAACAGATGTCATGAAATATTGAACGAGATTTCTCAGTGTAAGCATGACATTCTTTCTTTGCAATTATCACATTTCTTATTTATTCTGAATCATATCATTCTGACTACCCAAAAAAGAAGAACCAACACACACTTTGTGTATCCCGTTTCGATAGTTACAGCAGTGAAGAGATGAAACGTTAAGTCTTGGATAATGGTGGAGAATTTTTAACAGGGGCCATCAATACAATAGAAGAAAAGCAGGTTGCCACAACAAGGTAAAAGATAGAGTTGTTGGTAATAAAATATGGAGAAAACACAGAGGCAACTCAGTAGTCCTAGAACAAGAAGATAATGGCTTTTGAGGTTACGTAATAATGTCATTAAATATTTGCCTAATGAACAATACAGTTTGCTCACAATAGAGTATGGAATTACATGTAAGCAGATATCAACAGTACATACACAAAAGACTTTCGGTACCACCTTCACATATCTTCATTGTTACTCAATGTTTGTAAGTTTTTTAACAAATAATTAAAATGGAAACAGTATAGCTCTAGACCAGTGCTTCCTAACCTTATTGGAGGTACTGAACCCTGCAAGCTTCATCAGTGCATTCACCGAACCCTTCGTAATTGGAAAAATAAAATATGATATCTTCAAGACATAGGTGACGTCACGAATAATACGAGCGGGTTGAACGGAGCGGAAACACACACATAAGCTTTTATTTGTTAAGAAATAGATAGGAACTTAATGGAATATGCAGCTTTTTTACTAATAACACAATTTTATTAAAATAGTATGGAATCAGACGCATCGTGATAAATGTTAGCAAGGAAAGAATATGTTTTGAAATGTTTGTGGATGAATTTGTTTATTTTTTTCGCCAAAAATCGTATTGTTGAAAATAGTTAGTTAGTTAGTTAGAATTCTTGAGACTGACTCAACGAACCCCTGGGGTAAGAACCACTGCTCTAGACTTTTTTATCCAAACTTCAACAGGACGCTCTAACATAGCATGACTTACATAGGCGGTGATCTCATGCCTTGTATGTTGTGTGCTTTCAAATATCGAAATTATAAGATTATTGTGATGACAAATTGAGGAGTACAAAATTAAGGCAGCTACTGTTGACATAACGTAGAGATATGAAACAGTGGCAGATGGAATGACAATATAAATTGACACTATATGATAAGACTCTGGTTAATGATTCGATATCACAAGAAATAATTTTATTTCAAATTCCAATAACCCAACATATGTTTTGGATGTAAGCAATAAAAATGCCATCTGTCTTTTACATGATATGGTAAAACCCCTTTCCTCAACTCTCCGCCGTAATAATTTCAAGTCGCAAATCTTTCGGACTGATCTGTAATTGTCGTATAATATTTTTCTTACCTGGAGCTGTGTTTTGTGATTAGCCAGTACTTGAGAGCTATTTAGGCAACATGATGGGGAAAACCATATATATATATAAAACAATATTTGTTTGCGTCCCTCCATGTAACTGGTTCAATACTTTTTCCCCCGTGCACCATATGTCATTCTAGTCCATATTTTTCATTGCGTTTTAATGTGAAATTTCCCTTGCACTTTTGGAGTAAACACTCCAACGAATACAGACAGCGTGATCAGTCATTCAGCCGAACATAATGTTGTACAAGTATGACCACAAACACCAAATAGTTAGCGACAGACACGTAACAATAAGCGTAAACAACACGCGGAAGAAGTTAGTTAGTTAGTTAGTTAGAATTCTTGAGACTGACTCAACGAACCCCTGGGGTAAGAACCACTGCTCTAGACTTTTTTATCCAAACTCTGGTTAAATTATTTAAAGATTTCAAAGAATATTTCTAGATATTGTGATTATTATTTCATCGTCGAATTTCAAGTCTGCTCAAACTGATTCGATTGGCCCCGGTAGGATCACAAATAGGCTAAATGTTCAGATAGTTCGAGGTAATTTGCCTAGTTCCCACAGATTTCTAACTAACAAAATTTCACTCTATATATCTACCAAGCAACTTCAGTTTATAATACTTTGATTAGTTAAGTTCACGCCAAACAACTTTTCAGGTAAGAACTACAATTGAATCGGACGTTTAGTGCATCCAGAAAGTAATTGGCTGGTCGAAGAATCCGCTTAATTACAGGTACTGGGATACTGGGTCTCGTTGGCATAGCAAAAACAACACCAAGTTATTCCAAAAACTGAACCATCTACCAGTTTACAGTGACAAGATTACAGTGTTCTTCAATGAAGAAAAAACAAGCAAAACAATGTCAGGAATGATGATGCGAGTAATAGCAAATCCTCACAAGCAGATTTCATGGTTAACTGTACTGAAGCATGAGCTAAAAGAATTCTAATTGACCCTCTACTATAAGAAGCAGAAAAATAAATATAAAATTGGTATATTTGAGTATTCTTGGTGACTTCTCGTTATATTCTTCTTTTACAAAACTAGCAGTTCAATACAATTTTACGCAGAGCAGTGCGTTAGGGAAACTTGAAATCTTATAATGGCAAACAAAATAGAAAAAACCTACCTGGGGAAGGTTTTTCTTATCTGCACCAGGCTTCATTTTCTTCTGATTTTCAAATATTTTCAAGTACTGTGGTAAAATTTCTATTTATAAACATCGTCCTTCTTCAGACACGTTGATGCAGAACGTGAAATCAGTGACCCAGGACGAAGTTCAACGGACAGGTTACGTGTTTCCACGGCAGCCAATAAAAATCACTCATCAAACGCGAATTTTCTTAAAATTATTACGTTAATTTTTTTCCGATCGAATAAATTAGTTCATTATCACAACCTCACATAACCGACATCCGTTAGTTCGAAATATATTTCATCTAATTTTAAAATTAGCAAATCAAATACTGGAATCTGAACTGAAATAAGGAGATTTACAAATAGTACTTTGTGCTACATTTCTCGCAAATAAATCTCTGTTTATTCCTGAATCTTAGCAAAATAAAATACATTTCATTTTATTCTGCGTCATGAATACCAACAACGGTCATAATTTTGCACTAGCTTTAATATATTTCATAAACTTGGTTGACCCATGGTGCACCTCTTCCATGCGTAGGGCAGCTATAAGCCCGTTTTTTTGCTTGATAAAGATATTCTGCCTCGCTGGAGGTCACGCATTTCCCATTGTCCTGAACACCAAACACTTTATATCCTTTGAATGAGGCGTAATTTGCACAGACTTGGACAGCATCCTCTCTTTGTTGATATTGTGTACCTAAGTCCTGCATTGCGTTAGGAATTTTGACGTTCTCATTCCAACAACCGAGGTCTTTGAGAACGACTACGAACAAATACATTGGCGTTAGTTTAGTTAGACCGTTCAGGAATCATATTCATTCTACTAGCTTCCTTATATCAAGATATACTCACTCTGCGGAAGTTTAGAAATCTCGTATACTTGATTGACCCACGCAGTTCCTCTTCCATGAGCAGGACAATTATAAGCTCTCAGTTTGACATTGTAGAGGTTTATTGCGTTCTCGGATGTGACACATTTGCCATTGTCTTGCAAGGCGAATGCTCGGTATCCCTTCATACTAGCGTAAAGGGAGCAGACTAAGAGAGCGTCTGCCCTGTGTTGATAATTTCCACTTAAGGAACTCTCGACGTCCGGGATGGCTGTGTTTTCGTTCCAGCAACCGAGATGTTTTAAAGTGACTAAAAAATAAAACGATGTTGATAGTCTTCAGTTCCGACAGAGTAACATGCTACATATGGCTACATAGTTTAAAATAGCCTGTTGATACTGTACTATGTAGTTTATCAAAAAAAAATCGTTCGAAAAGACATACTATACAGTAGTATCAAGGCCTTAGCTCGCCAAACAGGGTCAGATTCATAAGAGGGCAATCGCCCCTTGACCCTCATTCTAAGAGGCCCCCAAACCGGACGTTTATAAGGCTTTTCAAGGTCTAAAACTAGCACGGCCGCTGGTGACAACCCAAATGCCCTTATTACCGGTTCGCCCTGCCTATGGAGAACGTCACCATAGTTAAGAGATGAATAATACTTACAGGAAAATACTTTCTTTATCTCATAAACCTCATTGACCCTTGGAGCACCTCTGCCATGTGGGGGACAATCATTTGATCTTCCATTAGATTGGTAAAGACTTCCTGCGTTGCTTGATGTCACACATTTTCCGTTATCCTGGATACCGAACACGTCATAACCCCGGTCGGCAGCAAATTTTGCGCAATCTTGAATGGCGTTCGCTCTCTGCTTATAATTTTCACCTAAGACATCTATTGCGTTTGGTATCGCAGTGTTTTCTCTCCAGCAACCAAGGTTTCCGAGAACAACTAAAAATACAAGTATCAAATAAAGTAAAGGCGTATTTCGGCCTTAAACGTCGAATCATGGTTCATTTGAACGTTCAGTAGACCGCTGCTTGTGCAGTTCTAAATTTAATTTTGTACAGTATTTAAATTTATAATAAATACTTGAATGTTATTTAAAAGAATCAATGCATGGCCATACTACAAAAGTGCAAATTTTAGTGTTAAATATGCTTAACATAACTTCAATTGGAGTTTTATATCAAATACTACATAAGTTTACACGATAAAAGGTGGTTAGAAGACTTCAAAATATTGTTAAATGAAAATCTATGCTAAATTGTACAGATTTGTGCAGTTCAATAATTTATAATAGATCTTAGATTGAGAATACGGTAAACAGCAACATCAATATCTGTACTTACGGTCGCCTTCCGCAGCTCTGGCGAAGTCAACGCGACAACAAAAGCTGAGCACCAGAAAAAAGCTGACATAAATATTCATAGTGTAATGTGTCGTAGTCTCGACACTAACTTACTATGGGACTAGCTTTAAAATAAACAGTTTATGTAGAACGCTGCAGAAATTGAATAGAAGTAAGTTAAGTAGCACGCGATATCGTGATGTAGATAAGTAGGAAATAAACAGATAATGTAGATCACTGCGAATTTTGAATAGAATTAAGTATGTGGATAAGTGACAGAAGAGAATTGGTTGAACTAGTGCAGTGGTTCCCAACATTTTAAGTACGTGGCCCACTTATTGAACGAACTAAAGACATGTGACCTAGTTGCTGCCAAACAAATGTCATTGCTTTAACGACCTTTCAGTTTCCACGCAAAGTTTTGTCAAAATTTTACAACGACTGAATTGGCATAACCATAAGCGATTTTTTAAACATAAAAAAATGCAGTATAAAGGTTTATAATCGGGAAGCCGTACGGCACATTGTCTGTTCAAAATAGCGCTGTGACCCACTGAAAATGTCTTTGTGGCCAACACTGAACTGAATCGAGTCTTTGATGGTTCATTCGTTCCAAACATCTTACGCCCATGTTCAAGATAACTCCATAATACCAGCTCAAAAATACAAGTCAAGCTTATTAATCTATTAACAAATTAAGGCATGGAAATTTCAACGCACACTCCAACGGCACCCAGAGCACGTACCATACCTTAGCTACTGTCTCAGGAGCACACGAACCTCAAATCTCACTCGAGATTGCGACTCGACTCAGTTGAAAGTTGAGTGACTTTCGAGTTAGTCGTCTTTACAAAACCAACTCGATCGTTGGTATGACTGCTGATGTATCCGCTCAGCTTTATATAAGACTTAGAACTCACGTCGTCACGAACACCCTGCGGCTGGGAACAAAATCTTAGCTGGTGCAAAAAGTACTGGTCGGTCACATTACTTAAATAGATCTTTATTTTGAAAGTGTTGATAAAATTAATTTATTGACCACAAAACAAAATAAAATTCCGCTGATATTTTCTCCTCGCTTCTTCTGAAAAACATGTTAGTGTTAACGCTAAAAGTAACAAGGATATAGATCGTCATTGCTTTATTTGCCTCCTAATAATACTTTAATTGCTTGTAACAATTATAGAAATTTCTAATATAACCAATTTTATATAAATTTTAATGAGGATTTGTGAAACTCTTCGCCCAAGGCGCAGGCCTCAGTACTGTATTGACTTTAGGTGGCGTTTCTTCCATCTGTATTTCTTGTCAACCACGAAGGGTCGCTTTTAATTAATTGAAAGGGGTCGCTAGCAAAAAAGTTTGGGAAGCCCTGGCCTATGTTAAAGTCCTCAAAGGCGCAGTTCTATGCGAATTATATGTTTAAAGAAATAATACATTGGAATACTGTGGTCTACGAAAAACTCGATACACCTGATCACCAATATATGTCCATAGATCGGAGAGCTGTGTCGCAAGTACAGTTGGAGTTACCTAGAAAAAAACATTGTCTGGCACTGGCCCTCATATGGGATTGAAATCTTTTACAACCTGGAAAAGAATCACGATATTTTCTTTTATATTTAAATAAGTTAAGTTATACAAGACCTGTTTTTAAGGCCGTGTGCTATGTACAGAAAAGGATGATATGTCGAAGGGTAAGTTATGATTCATAACTTACTAATCCTCTACAAATATTATTAAAACATTCATTTATGAATTGTTACACACTAATAAACTATACAACATGTGACAAAGACAGGTCCGTACCAGTCGACCATGACACTCTGGAGGTCAAATATGTTGAAGGTTATAGAAAGCTATTATGACGTTTTTAAATATTACCTCTAGAGATCATTTAGTCGAACAAACTGCACATAGTATACAGTACTGTCTCTGATTGTTTTAAATTATTTATTTTATTAGTTATTAACAAAAATATTTGAGGAATAGATAAGAAAATAAATTTGATAACAATATTCGAGTTCATTCTTCCATTCTGTCTTATATATATCAAAGAAATTTCTCCCATAAGCAGCAGATTTACTATTTATCGTGAAGCAAATAATGTCGTTCGTCTTTCGTCCGTTCTTCTGCTTGCATATTAATTTCCATTCTCTTGTACTTTGGTTCAATTAAACGCAATAAAACAAAATCAATAAACACCATCAGCATTGTAAATAAGACCACGTAAGTTTCATCAAATTTCTCCATCAAAATTCGCTCCATCAAGATAAAAATGAAAGAAAGGGTGAAATAAAAACCAATGAATAAACTTGATAAAACCAGCGTATTTGCTGGATACGTTGTCTCAATGAGAAGCTCCATTTGTGCAATGAAAATGAAACCAATAAAGAAACCGACCATTATAGAACCGGAAATTATCGCTGGCAAGTTTTTGTACTTGAATCCAAAGTACATGACGATGAGACTGAGAACATTTCCGATGAAACCTGGAAAAAAGATAATCATAATTAACTGAGATGCACATTCTAAGCACTCAGGCTTGAGTTCGAGACGTGTAAGTCACGAGATAGTTTCAATAAGTCAACACAAGTAGTGATTTATAGTGTTTTGACTTGGGTAAGTGTCTGCTTTACGTGAATCATTATTAAAGAAATGTCAAAATGAAAACTTACCGGCTAAAACGAACAGTTTGAATTTCTTAAATTTATCAACGATTCTTCCGGCAACGGTTGAACCAATGGAGGTGAAAATCAGCGATAAAAAATATGTTTTGCTCGCTGTTTTGTTGCTGATACCAGGTAGAGATTCGAGAATCATGGATGGAAGCAAAATATAAATGAAGTTAGAAGGCCTATAAAACGGTATCATTGCAATGTTGAGAAGAAACTGTTTAGTTTGGAACAATTCCTTGACACATTTCAGCTGCTTCTTCATGTGTTCTTTCACAGACACTTCCTGTTCTGATGACCTTAGATTTATAATGTTCTCCTGGGAAGCACTTGGGGGAGTAGGTGGGTCATCAATGGCAAAGATGGTAGTGAGAATCAATGCAATGAGCGCCAGAACACAGCAAGATCCAAATGTGGAAAGTAAAATGAATCTTTCATAATTTCCTCCATCTGTGATATTGTATTGACCGTGAGTGAAGTCTGATGAATTATATTCACCTCCTTCATAAGGTAATAAATATGGGAATAAAATAGCGCCCATGGAAGATGCAAAAGATGTGACAGATAAGGTAAATCCGAAAACAGTTGCTGTTTCATCCATGGAAAACCAACGTGCTGCCAATATAGGCGGAATGACGGAAGTCAGAGATATAGTTATGCCAATGATTATTGATCCAATAGCAACAAGTGCGTATAGAGATCTAAATGAAGAATATATGAACCTATAAAGGGGAATATATGAACCATTGCTTACCTAACATAATCGAGAATGTGGTCGATCTTACCTCGAAACACATCCTATTACTATTAATACGATTCCAACAAACAAAACTGTGACGTCCAGTATTATCAGATATCGTAATCCAATGAGATCTCCTGTGATACAAATGGATCGATATCAGTTAGAATACTGATTTGTGACGTAACTTTTAGATCCAAAATCGTTAGAAGGCAAAAAAGATTAAGTGACAAAACTGCCTTTTTAGGGATATGTCCCCATACCAAGTGCTATCATAAAAAAAACTCTTGCATTAGTAAATATTACAACACCACAATACCATGCAAGTTAATCTAACAAGAATACAGTCTTACCAAAGAGAATGATAGCAAAACATACAGGACCTGCTACAACTGCTTCTGCATTCACAAGAACATCTATTAGATATGGATTAACATCGTAGTAGGCTGCTACAACGTTGTTCACAACAGAAAATCCTCTGGTAATGAAGAAAGGAATGAATACTGCACTGTTAACCAGAATAAGTAACAGCCACCTCACTTTATACGTTTTGTATTCCATTTTACTGGCTTATAGAATCAGACTATTGAAGTCTCGCTTGTCTTCTAGCTCCAATACGAAAGTAGGCTGCTTATAAACAAAGATTGCTATATTCGATAACAGGAATAAGAAAAATATAACCTTCCAAAGTAAACAACATTTTCATAACACTGGATAATATGAATCAACAGAACTCAGTATCGTCTGAATATGCTATCACGTGTAAATGAAGAACTAGTGCCAGTAAAACAGCTGAAATACGCATGCTTAACATCCATAATATATTACTTCCGGTTACATCGCTCGTAAGCAACTGCATCAACTTCCCTATCAATGTCCTTATTTTCAACAAAGCAACAATTTTAAATGCAAATCTGCAATGCAAACAGGACCTTCCTAAATATGTTTTCGCTCTCAATATGCACCATCTCATAGTAAGTAAAGTTAACATTAGAACCGCCAAGGCGGTCATTTTGACCGTTTGCTATTTTTATACGTGAAAAATGTGTTTGTGATATATGTATCCAGGTGAAGCTTTGTGACTTTTCCTAGACCTTTTATAATTTTACTAAAACCTTTGTTACCCTCAACCACCAAAAGCCTTGTTTGAATTTGAACAGCTACAACGGCCAAAAAGAGTGAGACAAATGTCTACTCCCTACGACCTACTGACGTTTGGGCACGTCATAAGTAAAGTTTGCATCTTCGGGAGACAAATTATTATTTTTTATTGCGAAGCAAATGTTGTCGTTCGTTTTTCTCTGCTTGCATATTAATTTCCATTCTTTTGTACTTTGGCTCAATAAAAACCAATAATATAAGATTAAAACACATCATCACCATCACCACCAAGATTATGAAAGTTTCATCAAAGTTTTCCATCAAAAAACGGAAAATCGAGCTGAAAATGAAACAGAAACCGAAGTAAAATCCGACGAATAAGCTTGATAGAACCAATATATTCGCTGGATACGTTGTCTCAATGAGAAGCTCCATGTGCGCGGTGAAATTAAAACCTTCCAAAAATCCGATCAGTATTAAACCAGAAATTATCGTTGGTAAGTTTTTGTACTTGATACCAAAATAGGTGACGATGAGACCGAGAGCAATTCCGATGTTACCTGAAAAAAGATATCGTGCATTAACAGAGTTGTACACTCGATTTTTTACTACGCCAGTGTTGTAATGAGTCAACACAAGTCAGAAAGTATCGTGAATGAACTTTAAATTTATATTTAATGAAGCTTAATGACATTCTCCAATATATATGAGTTTATGTTAATTTACTGTAACTTGAAATGAGATAGAGACGGGGAGAAACTTACCAACTGCAACAATCAGTTTGAATTTCTTGAATTTATCAATAACTCTCCCGGCGACGCTGGTACCAACGGCGCCGACAATCATCGTTGCAAAAACTATTTCACCAGCTGTTTTGTTACTGATACCGGGAAGACCTTCGAGAATCATTGAAGGAAGCAAAGTATAAATGAAGCAAAGGGTGCTATAAAACGATATCATTGCAATATTGAGAAGGAACTGTTTATTTTTGAACAATTTCTTGATACGGTTCCTTTGTTTTATCACGTGTTCTTTCAAAGATACTTCCTGCTCTGATGATTTGATCTTTATAATGTTCTCTTGTGCAGCACTTGGAGGAGTTGGAGGTTCATCTTTGGCGAATATGAAAGCGAGAATCAAAGCAATAAATCCCAGAGCACAACAAGATCCGAATGTAGAAAGTAAAATAAATCTTTCACAACTTCCTCTATCTGTGATATTGTATTGAATGTTTGTGATGTTATATTCAGTGATATCTGATAAAAGATATTCATCTTTCCCATAAGGTAATAAAAATGGGAATAATATGGAGGATATGCAAGATCCAAGGTATGATGAACCTATGCTAGAACCGAAAACAGTTGCTGTTTCATCCATGGAAAACCAACGTGCTGCCAATATAGGCGGAATGACGGAAGTCAGAGATATAGTTATGCCAATGATTATTGATCCAATAGCAACAAGTGCGTATAGAGATCTAAATGAAGAATATATGAACCTATAAAGGGGAATATATGAACCATTGCTTACCTAACATAATCGAGAATGTGTTCGATCTTACCTCGAAACACATCCTATTACTATTAATACGATTCCAACAAACAAAACTGTGACGTCCAGTATTATCAGAAATCGTAATCCAATGAGATCTCCTGTGATACAAATGGATCGATATCAGTTAAAATACTGATTTGTGACATAAGTTTCAGATCCAAAATCGTTAGAAGACAAAAAAAGATTAAGTGACAAAACTGCCTTTTTAGGGATATGTCACCATTCCAAATGCTATCATAACAAAAAACCCTCTTGCATTAGTAAATATTACAACACCACAATACCATGCAGGTTAATCTAACAAGAATACAGTCTTACCAAAGAGAATGATAGCAAAACATACAGGACCAGCTGCAACGGCGTTTGCATTCACAAGAAAATCTATTAGATAAGGATTAACATCGTAGTAGGCTGCTACAACGTTGTTCACAACAGAAAATCCTCTCGTGATGAAGAAAGGAATGAATACTGCACTGCTAACCAGAATAAGTAATAACCACCTCACTTCATACGTTTTGTATTCCATTTTACTGTCTTATAGAATCAGACTACTGGAGTATCGATCTGATCTGGAAATAGCTAAGAAACTGCATCGACCTCCTATTAATGTTCGGCGTAAGTATTGCAATTGGATAAAACTACAGTTACTAACAACTCGGATTATAGTCTTATAGCCCTTAAACTAAACAAGGTCTTGCGAATATCTCTCACATCCGTCAGATTATTTATACTTTATCATACGAGATCATGTGTTGCATAAATTAAACATTGATCAATATTACTGTCAACAGGAAAATCACTTCATGAAGTAGACACCATCGGGAAATTATTGTTTTTTCATTGCGAAGCAAATTTTGTCGTTCGTCTTTCTCTGCTTACATATTAATTTCCGAGTTGTACACTCGACTTTTGACTACGCCAGTGTTGTAATGAGTCAACACAAGTCAGAAATTATCGTGAATGGACTTTAAATTTATATTAAATGAAGCATAATGACATTCTCCAATGCATATGAGATTATGTTAATTTACTGTAACTTGAAATGAGATAGAGACGGGGAGAAACTTACCAACTGCAACAATAAGTTTGAATTCATCAAAGACGAAATTGTGAATAGGCGGAAACGCATTATTTCATGAAGATGAATTGTGAATAGGTACAATAGTTTAATTGTTAATGATCTTAGATAAGCTATTCACCAGTATTCTTTTCAGGTCTATAGGACTGTTTTCAGGGCTATCGGTTGCGCTTGAAATATAGAATTAATGTTAGGCTTTTTTTTACCATGATCAAAACACAATAACACAGAAATTAACTAAAGAAAAATAGGAAACACGGAACGCACACTTAATCGCGGCGGAAAGAACAACATCAAACGCAAGGCGTTTTAAAAATTACGCTTGGCCCTACCATCCGAAAGAGTGCGGCGAACCGCACCGAACCGTACCACGTTATGGGCACTACAAGGAAATTTTGAACTTGAATCAACTACGTTCGTATGCATGTATATTGTATTGTGTATTTCCAGCGTATTCCGCGGGATTTAACTTTGAAAAATCGTAATTTGCAACTTTGATAAATTCTACACGGAACCACAGCAGATATTCGCTGTAGCGATTTCAAAAATGTGGAATTTTGCTTCTGTACTTCTCTTGCATTTCATTGCAACGCTGCGAAATTATATTCTTGATAAACCAAAGACATTATTCTGCCACTAATTAGCTCTTAAAGGGTGACCGATCATGGCTGAATATCTTGCTTCCATTTTTGGGACAGAGAAGGACAAGTAAGAGTTATCACGAAGCTTTATTCCACGTTTAGAAGTGTTGAACTCAATATATTTCGTCCACTGATCACCTTTTTTTTTTTTTTAGAGTCAACTGTTCTTTCTATTTTAAAATTGGTGCCTGTCGTCATGGAGACAGATGTTCCAGACTTCATAACAAGCCCACATTCAGTCAGGTGAGTTATTTAACAGTGGTGCAATAGAGGCGGTATGCAATGTGTACCTGTGGACTACTCAAACTGTAGGTCTCGATAAACTGACATTACAGCAACATCTTTGAAAATATTTTATACTTAAGTTCAAGAATTAGATTCCTCCGTTGGAAAGTCAATATCAATGAGTCATCATTAAAAAAATTACAGACTTTACTAAAACAGTCTGTCTTTGCCTTATTGTCAACATAGTAATTCTTGGAAATTATCATTTTTTTCACAGACAATCATGTTGCAAGGACTTTATCAGAATCCCCAGATCAACAACTGCTCTGTTCCGAACGGTATGCTATAACCAATTTCATTAAGTTTCCTTCGTAGAAAATTTTCCCTTTTATTTTCTAGTGTTCCCCACGCAAGGCGAGGTGAGCGACGTCGAAATGCAAGAGCACTATGACGAGTTTTTCGAAGAAGTTTTTACAGAATTAGAAGAGAAGTATGGAGACATTGAGGAAATGAATGTGTGTGACAATTTGGGTGATCATCTGGTTGGAAATGTGTATGTGAAAGTGAGTATCGCAATCGGCTTGAAAAAAATAGGTCAGAAACCAAGGTCACTGATAATTACCACTTATTGCTACAAAAGTAGCACGAAACAAACAGTAAATGTCTTCGTAGATTTTGTACGACACAACAACTGAAAAATGTTTACTTTACTGTTAGTCGTGTGCTCCAACATGGAGCCAGTAATAAAAAAAGACAAAGACTTATACAGTGTAACTCCAGTGGGGTCACATTAATTGGGGTTCAGCCAAGTGAAAAATAAGGGTAATGTGCTTTGTCTTTGAGATACATTATTATGCAATTGAATTATTGAAGTACGTGACTTTCTAGCGTTTAACACACCGAGCCACGTAATATCGAAGTTGCACTGGAGGATAAAAAATGTGTACTTGTCTTCAGTACAATCAATTTGATTAACAATAACAAGTATTTTCATTACAAGTTCCACAGGGAAGAAGATGCTGAGAAGGCTGTTAATGATCTCAACAACAGATGGTTCAATGGACAACCTATTCATTCCGAATTGAGTCCTGTGACAGATTTTAGAGAAGCATGCTGTAGACAGTATGAAATGGGGTGAGTCAGTAACAAGAGATCATATTTAAATGGTAGAAATTAACATTGTGATTTCGAGGCAATAGTTAGCCATGTTTTCAAAACAAATTTTTCTTTCAGGGAATGTACTAGAGGAGGTTTCTGCAATTTCATGCATTTAAAACCAATATCACGTGATCTAAGAAGAAAACTGTATGGTCGAAGAAAGGAGAGAAAGAGGGAAAGGTAAGACGAGTTGATTTATTCTGTGCTGTGTTAAGCTAAACAGACCCCTCGAACTTGAACCAAATTTAGTGACTTTAGGGTACCTGAGTGCAGGTCATGACAGCTTCATTTTTCAAAAAAAAAAAAGCCACGGCGCTCAGTGATGCCTGGGACCACTCTAGCTAAAGATTAAGTTCATTCGAGTTGGTTTGAGCTCCAAATTACGTTTTTTTTTTCAGATCCCGATCTCCTCCCACTAGGAGACCAGGGCGTAGATCAAGGAGCAGAGAGAGAAGATACTGATTACAGTCAGTCAGAAATAATTGTTACAATTGGCCAGTCATTGCGATATAGTAAACGACATTTCGCATTTTACAACTTTCCTATGTGCATAAAAAGCAACAACTTGTAGTTATTTGTGATACAAGTCATTTTTGTATGCATGCGTATTTGTGTAGATGATAAACTGTAAATAAAACATGAAGACAGCATTTGTGTTATTGTAAGATTAAATTCAGGAAGGGAGATGTGGGGCTCATGAAAATTGCATTGTAGACATGTGTTTTCTCTTGACACTTTTATAAATAGATAGATGTCTTGGGGACAAGTGGACGGCTATAACCAATTCTCTCTATATATGCTAGATACAGTAAAGCAAACATTGAACGAGTGATGAGATGTAATATTCGACAATGGTGAGACATGAGAGAAGATAAAAAATGATGATTTGATTATCTATACCACGGGTCTCCAAAACTTTTTTATAGACGTGAACGCTTTATGAATTATTTCAGTAAGAAATAAAGAAACAAAAAGTAACACACTACAGAGCCGCTTGCGAGACTATAATCTCTCTTAATTACGTCACAAATGTAATTCTACATGCAATGAAACTCAAGAAGTAACTACACAGACTACAAATCATCAACTTCAGCAATAGACTTTGATATCAACAGGTGCTACAGTCATATGAAATTTTTTCACAAACCTGCCATAACAGGATCACAGCGCTGTCTGAATGAATCCCGTCTGTTATGAAGCTATTTACTAGCTAGTCTGCTGATTTTTGTTAAATTTTTTCCTGGAACAAAAAGTTCACAATAAAATTGAGTATAATGTCAACATTGAATTCGCACATTAATACATACAGAGGCAACAGTACATTCACAGGAATCAATGGAGGTGGCACGGACAAAGAAAGCTTTTCCTCATTGCCATCCTTATTCCTCATCGTTATATCATCAATATTTGGTACCATTACATTAAGTTTGAAATCCTCGCCACCAATTGTCACTTTGAATTGCTCATCAAAAGCGTTTCCTAAATATGTAATTATCAGTTTGATTAAACTAGCAGAGCCTTGCCCAGGAAGGCTTCGAGGCAGTGGCTCTTTTCCAGTAACAGACTCCCTTGAGAATCTGGTGGAAGCTTTGCGCCCATCTCCCCAGAAAAATAACCACATGGACAAAACAGTTTACATGCAATGAATATAGTTAAGTAGCAAAGTGACCCGGCCTTTTCCCGTTGAAAATCTTACTTGAGCCTTGAACAGAATTATTGTTTGACTGGAATGCATTTAGAGATATACATTACATACTAAAGTGATATTGAGAGACGTTTGACATTGCAAGGAATTTGTCCATTGTTTTAGTTGACGTCTTAAGTCTAGAGCAGGGATGGGCAATTATTTTTTCAAGGGGGCCACATGAAGAAAAAATATAAACAGCCGGATCCCTATTTTTTCGCTAGGGGGCGTTTGAACAGGCGTTTGAATTCCCAAATTGGATATTCCCTCCGGATCCGGGTTCTCTCTGTCCATGCATTGTTCCCTGTGTCATGTGGCAGGACCTCCGTGACAAATTTGGTGAATATCCATTAAGAAATATAAAGACAAACAAAAACAAACTCGCGCTCATTTTACCCTGCATTTGGGACTAATTAAGAAAAATTGAATAAGCAATAACAATTGATTGAAAATTTACCTTTTGTGTTCGCTTTCCAGTCAATCGAGTCATCTTCCAGTCCTAATAAAATATCAATATCCTCTCCAGCAGCCAGTGCATCATTGAAATCTTTCCATGATGTGGGGACATTAGACGAATCCATCCAGCTTACAACTCAACTGATATTGATCACAAATCTACTATAACAGTGCATAATCTAAACAGAATAGTACAGTCAAGACAATGTGATATATCTGACACTCGTTTTTCCGAAACACTCGACATCCGTATAATATAATAATCCATAACTTTTTGCTGTTAGAAATTCTTACGTGACGTCAAAAATAAAAGTTCAAGGTTCACGAGCCTTGGGTTAAATGTAAAAGTAAGAAATTTCTGAAGAGTGTAACCCGATCGAAAACATTGATTTATTACTATTTTTTGTGTTTATATATACTAAAGTATCATATTCACGTATAGTAATATTATCCAGTTGACTAGTAAATTACGTAAATTTCGCGTCAAGACTGGCAAAATGGTTAGCTTACTTAGCCTAGATCGAGTACAGTATGTATGGAACGAAGATACCGGCGAACGTTCGCCGCTGTGTTATTTATATTTCTGTAAATATTGTCTTGATATACGAGCTGCCGATAATTTGCAGCACGAAGTCGATTCCCATTACTGTTCTCAGTCACTGGACGGAGTTCCTTCTACCGAAGCAATACTCAAGAAAAATAAGTCGGCGAATTGTTGGCAATGTCCGTCATGTCCCCACGCGCTGTCTACCCGTGCTACCACGGTGGTGACCCCCGATTCCGAAGACAGTACGAAACAGAACACGAAAAAATCGTACTACCAGGCATGTTCCTTTTGCCGTTGGACATCTCGGGAAGTCGGGATCGAAGATAAGGTGGGTGAAGTTGGTTTTTTTTAGACTGTGTTTGTAGTGTTCAATTTTGGATCATGTGAATAGATTAAAGTACATATCATATCATTTCCTCCACAACAACAAAAGGCCATAACTAGGTAAAAATAAGTAAACTCATTTCTGACAATGATTAGAATGATAACAGAAATTTATATGTTAGCAGAATGCCTGAAGCTAGAACTATAAAATGTCAGTGTTTTAAATTGGTTTTGACCACCTTCGGAAGTATGTAATTTCTTGTTAATAAAATTTGAGTTCTTCTTAACGGATTACAAGGTATCTGCCAGTGGGGGATGGAATGAAAAGGAAGACTACAACGTTCCCAGAATTAATGAAATCATCGATTACTACAAACACATCGTTCAGAAGGAAATCCAGGAAAACAAAATGTCGAAAAGACGGGGATACAAATCGCTCACGATGCAGCTACAACAAAAGTATGGGGCGACTGTAAAGACCGGCCGCAAGCTGCATCCTGCCAGTCCGTTGAACGCTCTGGCAAGCAGAATGAGAGAATCCGCTAAAGAAGCCGAAATCAAGCCTTCAGAGACATTGCCTTTCGAAGAAATCGAGGCTCTTCCTGAAGGAACTTACTCACAGAATGTTGATTTCACCAAGATCGTTCCCCTCGCTAAAAGACTGGACCAGCCCGAACATCAGCCAACTGAAGTCTGTCAGTATTTTCCCAAACGTACCAGCATGTTCATTAAGCGTTCGCTGAGATGCAAACAATGTGAGCACAACGTGATTAAACCAGAGTATCATCCCTCATCAATCAAATTCAAAATCCAACTGGTGGCAATCCATTTCGTGCCGGAGATCCGAATGCATGACGTACCGCAACTTCAGTCTGGAGTCCGAGCAAAAATCACCTTGGTAGCAATCAATCGTACTGACCATGTAACGAATATAACTCTTTCACCCACTATAGCAGAGAATGTGAATTATCCTGTCGCAAATTCAGTATGCGAAGTACCGCCTGTTTCTCTTACGGTGTCACAGTTTGATGAGGCTGCTGAATTTGATTCATCTATTGATGAGATGGGGAAGAAGCCGCAGGATGATCCGGAAGTGATCTTGTTTAGAAAGGCGAATAAGCTTGGTTTTTATGTCTGGTGCACGCCTGATACCAATCTGTCACCAGGTTAGTCAGAAGTAGTTTTATCTCCATCTTATGTGTCATAAAATACCTAAAATTATCTAGTTACTGGAACAAAAAATTAACATTTACTTTTTTTGCTCAGATGAAGATGTGTGGATTTCTTTCTCAATGAAGTATGATCACTATAGCAACATGTCTTTGCTCTTGCAACAGAAAATTGAGGACTCAATTCCTGAACCAGAAGCTAACTGGCTTTGTCACAAAGTGTTTATCAACCTTGGAAAAGTTTCAGCACAAAATTAATAAACGGTTTATCATTGACCTACCTTATTACGAGTTCATATTGCATGCTTGTTATTGTCTTTCAAAACTCAAAACAAATGTTTTGTATTATTGTAAGTGCTTGCAGTTTTCTTTATTGTTATAGAAGTTGCCAGGCTTAGCTATGTAAGAAGTAATAAATCTGTAGAAATAAAATTGAAAACATATCCACAAAAATAAATACAAGAACTAGGGTTACGGTTGTAATTTAAAACCCTGGAAAAGCTGAATGACGGCAGACTGCATATTATAGTGAATTTCTATATGGTAAAATTATTTATCAGTTTGCTGTACATGTCCTGAATATTTTGCATGCAAACTTATGCTACATTGAAACCGTTGTTATTATTATAGCTGATGATAAAATATTAGTAAAATCATTGTTCCTACTACATTTTCTAATCATTGACTGGAATAATAAAAGGTATTTTCTGTGTTTATATTGTAGATTAGACATGATACGTTTAGTATTAAAGGTAACTAGTGAACACTGCACTGCATTGAATCCAACGATCCATCACTTCGCAACAAGAGCCTCCATTTCTGAAAGCGAAATGAAATTGTCGAGTTACAGGTATTACCAGCTATTTCTACAATTATATAAAACATATTCATAAACTTTCAACATGAGTATTTTCCTGAGGGTATAGTGAGCAAATATTCAATATTAGCTAGCAGAGAAACCTGACTCTGTCTGGGTCAGCCTTCAAAGACCTTAGTGTAAGCATCCAGCTGAAAAAAGGAGCCAAGGCATCATTTAAGAAAAATTAACGCAGCCTTGGCCTGTGCCAGGATCCCGTGGTGCAAATCGGTTCAATTGTTTGGTTTTGTATAGCCTAAAACCAACGAACCCACACACATTCACCAAGGAAAAAATTAGGATCTTAGATTGCTAGCTGTTAAAATACTCATTACTTAGAATCTTCATCAGTATTTTCAATATTATATGCATATTATTTGCAATGCAGGTTTTAAGTCAACAATATTGGAAAAGGAGAATAACATTTTGATGTTTGGGGAATTGGGGGAATGAGGCAATAAAGGTCATGAACTACTGTTACAGCGAATCTACAACTATGTATGAAAAATAAGAACTACATTACCATTAATTACAGATACTTTTTGCCAATGCCAACAAGATGGAATGACAATGATTCATTTGGACACGTGAACAACGCTGTTTACTTCTTCTATACCGATACTGTCATCAACAATTACTTCATTTGGTAAGCTGTAATGCTTCCATGGATTGCTGAAACTTGGACTTTAATTTTTCTTGTTTATCAGGCATTGTGGACTAGGTAAAGAACATTTGGAAAGCAAGGGAAGCAGGCTGATGAAATATACCCATTTTGACTTCAGGTACAACCTTAACATAGAGCATGAATGCACTGTGTTCCTATAGTGTTACAATTGCTCACACATATACACTGCACATAGTTGTATACAAATATTTTCTACATAATACCATCCGAAAGGTAAGATATCAATTTCCACTTATGATGTCATCTTTTGCTTTGAAGATAACAGTGCATACTATTTATGTATGTACCCTATCTGTATTTTATTTTTTACTATACTGGTTTTAAAGCTTTATATAGGGTATAAAACGAAAACGCATTGAATGTGAATACAGGTAAAAAAATGAAAACTGGAAAAAGTATCCTTTCACCTTTTCGAATTTCAGTTGAAGGATTCTTGTGTTTTTCAACTAATACTTCTCCATTACCTGTCTGTTTTCTCACAGGTCATCAATCAAATATCCTCAAGTTTTGCTATGCGGACTTGCAGTGACTAAGATCGGCAACTCGAGCGTCCATACGTGTTGCGGAATTTTAGTCCCGAAAATCGATTACTTCACCATACCCGACAACCAAAAAGATGATCCTCTGATGAAGCTTGGTATTGGTTCTCAAGGAATTTTACTGAAGCCTGATAATTCTGCTGAAAAGCTGAAAGAAATATTGAATTATTATGAAGAAGAACCGAGTGCTGTTGCGAAAGCTGTCCATGTGTTTCTGGATGCAAGCCAGAAACCTGTTAAAAAGCTACCTCAAGATGTTAAAGATGGATGTGAAAAAATCTATGCATTCTCCTCCGCTATGTGAATAGATTATACAGTATTAGATATAATCCCAAGGTTGCCACATATCAATGGTCTCCAACAAAAAATCATGTACTAAATTAACTGTTGTCAGTAGTGAACTAAAGTGCTTAAAATAATCCTGGTATACTGTTAGTCCATTAGTCCACAATAAGTATGTTATAGAATCCTCAAAAGGGAATGTAGGCAGGAGGTTCAACATGCTCCACTGGGCATTTCCCAGATGCATGTATGTTCAGTCCACCCGTGATTTCTGCCCAGATAAATATTTCGGTGTATATGTGAAGAGACGTTGATGCTTTTAGCTCTACTATATCTTACCTGAATATTAGTCTAATTGAGCATTGCTTTTTTGCCTGGAAGCTGGTGTTGTCTGGAGCAATGATGATGTGTTATTTGGTCTTGGTTTAAAACAAATGAAATAGTTTAAAAATCAGTGGTTTATTGCTAGAAATAAAAGTATGATATAAAATAGTGATGTTTATATTCTCATGATTCTTACTGGTTGTTTAAAGAAAGTAAGGGAAAGCCATTCCCACACGTTTCCTACAGCACTGGTTTCACAGCAAAATAGTAGTGCAATTACCTACTGTATCGAAGAATGTCAGTAAAATGTAAATACAATAATCAATAATATAAAATAAAATGGCAATATTTAATATCTATAAATCATTTAAAAAATTGTATTTTCTATTAACAGTTGTCAGTGTGAGGAAATACAGTATGTTTAGAAAATAGATTTGCTAATTCTGGATAAAAATACAACAACTGGGTTAAAATGCTGATGTGCATAGCAGACGATTCCATATAGCCGATTAACTAAAAGCAATAGTCAGAAGCATAGTTACAATATTAAACATGACAGTAGTCATAACAGTTATATATACAGTGGTTATTGCTTATTACGATCATGGATAGTATTACCAAATATTGTTAACGATATCAATCAGTCCCAAAACTATTTACAGCATATTCATATCCCTTCCTAAATGTTATCAGCCAAAGTGATTTATAAATCACTGAATTCAGTTAAAATTCATTCAAATTTCAATAAGAAGATTTATGAGTGATTCTAATCTAAGTAACACCATATAGCACCAATAAAATTGCATATCACATTGCGGTTGCGTCAAGCAATATTTCCTGCTGATTTCCCGATTTTGTAATGACAGTTTCACGATCTGAGTTCATCCGCTTATACTCCGGCTTCACAAACAGATTTATGAACAAGGAAATAGAAAGAGAAAAAAACATTACAGTCACGGCATAAATCTCATTTGAGTTTTCCAACACTGCTCGTTGTACGGTCGTCCACACAAAAAGTCCGACATTATAGAACGACAAAAACAGATATATTGGAAGAGATTTTTCCATCGGATAAGTCGTCTCAACGAGCAGTTCCACGAATGCGGTGAACGTGAAACTCTCCGCGATCATGGCAAAGGGATATCCGATGAACAGACATGTAAGGCATTTATATTTATGTCCCAAAAGCAACCAGATGGACGACAATGCACCCCCACAACTACCTAAAAAAAATCAACAGAAAAATATGGTATTTAATTGTGGAATGGAAATATTATTTATAAAATGATTTTGGAGATATTTGACAGTAGTTTAACCACAGTAACGTCACTTCATACCTGCATTAGTCTGGAGAAGGGGCCCCCAATAACCTTCATGTCCCCAAAAGGCTTAGATTCTTGTATTAAAAGAATTTTGTATTCACAGGATTCGAACTGTAATGTCATACAATAATTCAATCGATGAAAGGGTAACTTTTCTTCAACTAATAGCAACTATGAAAGAGACAGAGGTGAAGGAAGCTCAGGAAGGAGCAATGAGAAAAAAAAAGTTCAAAATTGCTAGCCTAAAGTATTTTTCCTCAATAACTCACCAATGCAAAGGAAGAGTTTAAATCTTTTGAATTTGTCCAATAGCCTTCCACATATCAACGCACCTAAACTTCCGATTAGTAGCGTCAGCGAAAGAATGGTGCCCGGGACTCTGTTATCAAATTACGGGAAGGTTGCAAAAATGACCGAAGGCAGGAGAACTGTGACCAAATTGAACGAGGCATAGAAAAAAATGCCCGAAGAGAGCAACAAGAACGACCTCGATCGCAAGAGGTTCATGATCATTTTTACATGACTCTGGCCCCCATTTATTTCCGATTGTGCAAGGATATGTTTCTGGGCAGCGCTAGGTGGAGTCGGCGGGTTATCCTTGACGAAAATTATGCACAGAATGAAATCCAGACACATCAGCAACGAGGCAGAGGAAAATCCAATTATTAATGTGAATTGCTCTTTTATACCGATTGCATCTGCTGGGATGGACTGCGATAATCCAGAACTCTCCATAGTTTCATTGAGCTTCGTTATGCTAGTCATGTTATTGATTGATCCCGAATAAAGCCCAACGTCGGGAAGTAGAATCGGAAACAAGAAACTAGAGACAGCACCACCAATAATCAAACTAGTTAAAGGCAAAGCATATGCGGTTGATATTTCCCTTTTTGGGAACCAATGAGCCGCAAGAAGTGCTGGAGTAATGTAGAGTATAGCCTCGGATAATCCCATTAATATTCGTCCAGAAAACACAAGAAAATAAAAGTCCCTGAATAAAAACAAATGAAAATTTTACACTTTATTTACGAGTCAAGAACTGCGGACCCTCTAAATACCCGGTTATGTTTGGTTCAAGTGGGGCCTAGCCTGGGGTGAGGATATAAGTAAGCTATCCCTCACCAAGCCTAACCTATCCCAATACAACTAGCTTTTCACATGGACCACACCACTCTCACTATAGAGGGAGAGCGGGAATAGAATTGCCAGGAACGTGAATATTAGTCACAAGTTTGAAAATTTGTGAGACGGTTCAAGAGTGACCGACACCATGAGAGTGTTGAAAGCATTGATATACACAACTGAATTATGATCACCTGGATAGGAATCCTACAGCACACAAGCCAGTACCAAAAAACATAACAAATGCTTTGATTAGCATCTGTTTACGAAGCCCAAGACGATGACCTGGTAAAATAAAAAAATCTATTCATTATATATGGAATGTTATACGCCAGGGTGGTCCAACAATAACAGTATCAGAGTTATATCTAGGTTCATAGGTCGCCATAAATGAACTGCCAAATTAAGGCTAATTTTGGGATTTTTGAATATAAACCAAGTACACTGAAGCAATTTTTAAATATATAACAAATTACCGTAGCTGAAGCGAGAATGATTTTGAAATGGTAGCATACAATTGAAAAATTTTTTAATACATTGTGATGAACTAATATATCTTTATATATAGACTTCCAAACTTACCAATTATCGCTAGAATAATACATACGGGAACAGACGATAGTCCATCTACGACAGCTAAAGTATCGATCGAGTACGAACTGACATGAAAATATTCAGCCATGACATGATTCAAGACGCTGAAAAGTTTTGAGACGTACGATCTGGTGAAAGCAGTTGAACATTCTATTGCAATTAGTAACCAACGAACGTTATAAACGCGATACTTCTCAACGTCCATTTGTCTTAAGCAGCCTACAGCACTCGGCTAGTGTTGCCAGGTTATATTTTGCGCTATACCTTTGTGCAATAAAACGATGGGAAAAAGGTTAAATTCTAGATTGTTTTACATTTTTTCCCTAGAGATTACTTTTTTTCCTAACAGCAAAAACGCAGGGCTCTTAAAAAAATCGATGATGATGAAAAGCAAAAAGAGCTGACCTGGCAACACTGCTCTGTGGCTCCCGGCCGCCAGTGGTCACAAACAACACTGTAAACAAAAACAGTTCCGGTTAACCAACTAGGAGGTCACCAAGACGTCATCGATGAGAAAAAGGTAGCAATAATAAGGTGATAAAAGCAAGATTGACTACCATTTGGTGTGAGGTTATAAGCATAGGGAGTAGAAATGTATATGCAACTAATGATGGTATTACTTGGAGCAAATAGTAGTTGGGTATACAACGATAACAGGTGATAATTTTCTGACCTATGGTGATGGATGACTTGTAATACAATAATATCATTTCCTAAACATGAGATTTAACAGTGGGTTGTTAGCGGTGGTGTATTTGTAATATCTATAAAGCAGTGTAAAATAGTCAATAAGATGTCCGAAATTTAGTTGTAAATGTAAATGCAGTTAGCATCAAACATAATGAAGCAAAGGCGAACTATCTGAACACAACCACTACTGTTGTTTGACCTTTAGCATATACAAAACAAATCTATGGTTGGACTAGGTAATATTTGCCTTATATGCATGATATGGGGAGCTCATGATCGGAGGTGTCTACTTCGTGAAATGATTTTCCTGTTGACAGTAACATTGATCAACGTTTTATTTATGCAACACGGGATCTTGTGTGACAAAGTATAAACAATCTGAGCAATATGGGAAATATTCGCAAAACCGTGTTTAGTTTAGTTTCAAGAGTTCAGCATGGAATACAGATCTTCTAAAGTAAGATGGCTGTTAATTATATTGGTCGCCAGTGCATCACTCTTTCGTTCGTTTATATCTCGACAATTCGGTGTTATAAATCACGTTGTGGCTGCTTACTACCGAGTTCATCCATATATGATAGACATTCTTGCATTAGCGGACAGCTGCAGTTGCTCCAGTATGTCTTGGTGACATTTTATTCGGTAAGATATTTGTTATTCAATCCATTTGTACGTAAACGCAGCATGGAATACAGATCTTATAAAGTAAGATGGCTGTTAATTATATTGGTCGCCAGTGCAGCATTCTTTCGTTCGTTTATATCTCGAGGATTTGCTGTTATAAATGACGTTGTTGCTGCTTACTAC